>JAKFHU010000353.1:6600000-7040000 GCA_023783475.1 Daubentonia madagascariensis | reverse complement strand
TTGACAATAATGGTATCTTTTTGAGGAGTGATTGGTAATCCTGGTTTTACATTAAAATTATTTGAAGAGCTTTAAAAAATACTGATGCCAGGCTTCACCCCCAAGTGTTGTGAGGCATTTGTATTTTTAAAAATGGCTCCAGGTGATTATGATAAACAGCCAGATTTGAGACCCAGTGCCCTTGAGTTCAGATTGTATACATACTCTACTGGGCACTTACCCGTCTGCAGCCTTTTCTTGTAGACAAAAAAGATTTTCTCTTTGTGTTGTTTTCCTTTTTTGATATAAAACAAGGAGATGCCTAAAGTGAGGGGATTTACCCATGTCCTCTGACTTATGAATAGTGGAAGTAGAAACAATTCCACTTCAAAATTATGATTCCAAAAGGCTGCATCATGTATTCCTCAGTTCCCCAGTTTTCGGGAAAGTATGCTGTGTGTCATATCCCTATAAGTATGTAATCATGCCCCAAATTGGAGGTGGAGGGTGACAAGGATCCTATTTTCTTCTTGGCCTACAGGTTGACTTTCAAACTGTGCCACATGTACTGGAATTGGCCTGGTACCATCAGAGTCCCAGCTCCTTGCAAGTATGCCCACAAGCTAGCTTTCCTGGCAGGGCAAATCTTACATCATGAACCAGCCATGCAGCTGTGTGAAAACCTGTTCTTCCTGTGACTGCACAGCCTGCATACAGGCTGGTTAGGAGAAAGTCCACTTCTGAACTCAGCTGGGACTCTTGCAGAATCAGCAGAGAATGAAGTGGGTTTTATGTTGGCGTTTCCCCCTCCTTGAACCTTGTAGAATAAGATTTTTTTCTTTTAAACCAGGTATCACGAAAAAGCAAGTTTCTTTTTAAGTATAAGCTGGAAATTGCCTTGTTGCCTTTGTAGAGCACATGGTGGTAGTTTTTACTGCTACTGCACAGACAGAGTGGGTAAATCCGGGGGAACCATTAAGAGCATCCAAAGCCAAACTGAGCTGTAGAAACCTGCAGAAGCAGCAATTACACCTCTAAGCTGTGCTTACTAAGCAGTTCCCATTTCTGGTGCCAGAGGTGATGATGAATGAAGTCACTGCAAGTTTCTTAAAGTGGAGAGAGTTACTTTATTTGGGCAGCTGGGAAAGGTCATAGCAGACCTGTGAAGCAACGTTTTCCAAATAGATATTTCTATTGCTGGCAGATGTGCAAGTTGTGTAGTAAGACCAGCTTGTGGCATAGTCAGGCCCTTGCTGACTTAATGTTCTCTGGGGATTGAGTTTATGATGCCTGTGCCTTGAGTTGAATTTGAAAGTGGCTTTCAGCTATTCTGCGGCCTCTTGAGAGAGTCCAGATGAAGTTTTTCTATAGCTTTCAGTTACTTTACAGCATACCATTGCTTCCTTCACAGGCACACACACGTCTTTGCTCTTTGTGACTTCAGTAAGTGTTAGTTTTGTTTTTGTTTTTTTTTTAGAGATGGGGGTCTCGCTATGATGCCCAGACTGGTCTTGAAATCCTGGCTTCAAGCGATCCTCCTGCCTCAGCCTCCCAAGTAGCTGGGACTACAGGCACACACCACCACACCTGGCTAAGTTTTAGGTTTTTAAGTAACAATCAGAACATGTGGAAAAAATTCAACAGCTAGGAAAGTTCAGCATGGGGTGTGAGTTTTTATTGAACTTTTCTCCCAGGTGTGTGGCCTTCATTTTTGTTTATATATGTTTGTAAACAGAATTACTCATTTCTCTTGCATAATAACCTCTTCCTGGCTGTTGGCTCACTTTGCTAGGAATTTTTCTGAATCCAAGTTAAAATTTCCAGAAGTTGGTTTTGGAAAACGTGACACTTCTACCAAAGTTCAGACAGTTTAGAAAGTTGTCCGTGTATCTGTGGGTTTCGGTATTTTTGAAAAGCACTTTTTTTCTGTGTTTTTTCTCCCCATCTCCCTGTTTTAAAATCTTCTCCCAGTCCTTTCAGGCTTAATTCTGTCTTATCTTGCTTTCCTGGGTTTTAAAAGCCAGTCTTATTTAACCTTTTCTAATTTGTATTTATTTATTTATTTTTTGGTATGATGGCAGGGAGGGAACAAAGCAGAAATGCCCATTTTATATGACTGTGAGAAGAGAAACTTTAGCATAAAACTCCTTAAACGAAGAAAACCAAGGAAGTTTTTAGTTTGTTGCAGCACTCAGCAGAGGCTGAGGAGGGATGAGTGTTGTTGGTCCTCAAGTGCTCTTCTGGTTTTATTTGGAGTGTAGAACATAGGGTGAGGCTAAGACCTGGAATTTTAAAACCACGGAATCAAACAACGTGAACCACTGGTCTCTGGCTTAACAGATCAGTTTTCTGATTTTCTTTGGAAGCATTTTGAATTTCTCTGTTGGAGTTGGATTTCCTAATACTCTTTTTCTCATAGGTAATGAGAACAGACAAATACTTGAGTGCATATAATACAAAAATGTCTTCACTTTTTATTCTTGGTTTTCTTGCCTTGTTTTTCAGTTTTAATGCCAAATGATTGGGTCATGGGGTAGGAAATAAAAATATTTGTATAAATGTGTAGTTGTGTTTGCAGTAGTGTTGTTTATTATATTGATACAGCTCTTTTCCTTCAGAGAACCGCAACACTTCCTAGAAGTATTCGTTTATTACCCTGCATACAAGATGCAGCTCGAGTATCAGTAGCCAGGTAATTTCACCATGAGCTGGGTGGTAAGACAGATTGGAAAAGACACTGGCATTCTCACTTCTGGGACAAATGAGGCACTTGTGTGTGTGTGTGTGTGTGTGTGTGTGTATTTTGTCTTGTTTTTTGATCTCTTTTCCCATCAGACAGTTTCTGTTAGCCTAAGTGAGAGCCAGAGAGAGCCAGCTTTCAAGACAGCCCCCCACCACTCACTCTTTTTTTAATGCTTGCCCTTCTTTACATACACCTTATGGTGTGTCCATAATCATTAAAAGTACCTTCTCTGGGTACGAAAATACAGTTAGATAGAAGGAATAAGATCTAATGTTCAGCAGCACAATAGGGTGACTATAGTTAACAATAATTTATTGTATGTTTCAAAATTATAAATAGAGGTGTGGAATTGGAATGTTCCTAACACAAAGAAGTAATAAATGTTTGAGGTGATGAATATCCCAATTACCCTGATTGTATGCTTGTATGAAAACATCACATGTACCCCATAAATATGTACAACTATGTATCCATAAAAATTAAAAATTAAAAAAAAGTACCTTCCCGAAGCAACCTGGCTGCTCGCTTCACCACTGCATCCCATTAGAACACTACAGTTTTTTCTGTTTATTTAGAAACTCCACTCTTAAATGATGCAGTGTTTCTTGAATCATTCTAGAAAGAACCTAATTTCTGTAGAGTTCTCCCTTCTTTTCACTGGGGGATTCATTCCAAGACACCCGGTGGATGCCTGAAACCTTGGATAGTACCAAACCCTATATATATAGTACTATGTTATTTCAGTCTGATAACCGAGATGGCTACTAAGTGACTAAGTGACTAACGGGTCGGGGGTGGCATCTACAGTGAGGATACACTGGACAAAGGGAGGGTTCACACCCAGTGGGATGGAGCGGAAAGACATGAGATTTCATCATGCTACTCAGAACAGTGTGCAAAACTTATGACTTGTTCATTTCTGGAATTTTCCATGTAATATTTTTGGATCTTGGTTGATCAAGGGCAACGGAAACCTCAGAAAGCAAAACCACGGATTAGGGGGGTATTGCTCTGCAGCGTGACAGGGCCTTTTTTACTTGGGCAGCATTTTGTTGAATGGTGTGAAAAAGGAAGGAATTTTAGAAATGACTAGTGCTTTATATTGAAATCCTTAAAATCTGGGCCTGAAATTAACTTCTCAGAGATTTGGAATTACTAGGGAAGACCTTATTTTTTTCTTTTTGGCTCTATGGCTAGCTTTATCTGAGTCTCTCACTAACTTTTCTTGTCTGGACTTATTTTCTTTCTGTAAAAAATGAGGAAAATCAAGAGAATAAGAAGACAAACCACAGACTGGAAGAAAATATTTTCAAAACACATGTCTGATAAAGTGCTGTTATCCAAAATATACAAAGAACTCTTAAAACTTAACAATAAGAAAACTAACAACTCAATTAAAACATGGGCAACAGACCTGAACAGATAGTTCACCAAAAATGAACAGATGGCAAATAAGCGTATGAAAAGATCTCAACGTCATATGTCCTTAGGTAATTGCAAATTAAAACAAGATACCATTACACACCTGTTAGAATGGCCCAAATCCAAAACACTAACAATGCCAAATGTTGGTGAGGATGTAGAGCCAGAGAAACTCCCATTCATTGCTGGTGAGAATGCAAAAGGGTACAGCCACTTTGGAAGAAGTTTTACAAAACTAAACATCTTACTGTATGATGCAGGAGTCATGCTCCTTGGTATTTACCCAAAGGAGATAAAACCTCTTGTCCACACAGAAACCTACACATGGAGATGTATAGCAGCCAAGATGCTGCTGTATTCATAATTTCTAAAACTTTAGCAGCAACCAAGATGTCCTGCAGTAGGTGAATGGATAAACTGTCGTGCACCCATGCAGTAGAATATTATTCAGCCCTAAAAAGAAATGAGCTACCAAGTCATGAAAACACATGGAGGAATTTACATGCATATTACTAAGTGAAAGAAGCCAATCTGAGAAGGGTACATAATGTAAGATTCCAACATACGATATTCTGGGAAAGGAAAAATGTAATAGTAAAAGAATCAGAGGTTGTGGGAAGAGAGAGATGAATAGGCGGAGCACAGAGGATTTTTAGGGTAGTGAAACTATTCACTGTCATACCATAATGGCGAGTTCATGTCATTATGAATTTGTCAAAACCCATAGAATGTGCAATGCCAAGAGTGAACCCTGATGTAAACTGTGGACTTTGGGTGATAATGATGTGTCAGTGTAGGTTCATCAGTTGTAACAAATGTACCACTCTGGGTGGGATGTTGGTAGTGGGGGAGGCTATGTGTGTGCGAGTGCCAGGGGAAATCGTTGTACCTTCTGCTCAATTTTGCTATGAATCTAAAACGGCTCTAAGAAAGTCTATTTTTAAAAAATATGAGGGAAATAGACTTCTAGCAACATGGCAGACTGAGCTGACCATTCTGAAAAATGTTAGCCAAAATAGAAAAAAAAATTTTTTTTTTTAATGTAGCTGAACTTGGGGGAAATGGAAGGAAGGAAGGAAAGAAGAGCATGGGGAGGGAGGGAAGAAGGCTACTATCGTACAAGAAAAGAAGGGAAGACAGTGGTCTCAGCACAGCTCTCAGAGTTCTGGACAAAATACAGAGGCAGGAACACTGAGGTCTTTCATTCCAGGTATAAGAACAAGAGATGTGGCATCAGACCCTGTGAGGTGCAGGATTGCTGGCGTTCAGTCTCTTGGATGAAGAAAGCTGGAAGGGGACTAGAAAATCCCTGCCAATCATCCTAGGGCAGCAGCAAGGAAACTTGCTATTTGACCAGGGAAATGGGTAGGGATGATAAAGCCTCCATGAAAAATCCCCAAGCCTGGGCCGCATACAGGTGTGTGTAGTCTGAATTTTTATTACCAGCATACTAAAGGGCCACAGGCTGAAAAATTAACATATAGATTGGCCCAGACTGGTGAAAGTTCCAGAGCCCTGCAGAAACTAATGCAGTCAACTGGATTGAAGCCCAGAGCAATAAACAGCATCTATGGAAGAGAGAGAGAGAATGAGAAGGTCCAACATTTGTCTATGAGAAGTTCCTGCAGGTTAACATAGAAAGGGGGAAAGAAAATATGGAAAATACAAAGACTGAGAATTTTCCAGAACTTAAAGACATATATGAATCATCTAACTGAAGAAATGTATTGAGGATAAAGAAAACCATATCTAGTGCTAGATATACTGTAGTGAAACTACAGAACACCAAAGACAGATTCTTAAAAACAACCAGACGTGATTCAGCAATCCCACTACTGGGTATATACCCAAAGGGATAGAAATTAGTATGCAGGAGAGATATCTGCACTCTCAAGTTCATTACAGCACTATTCACAGTAGTCAAGATATGGAAACAACCTAAGTGCCCATCAACGGATGAATGGATGTTTAAAAATATGGTACATATACACAAAGGAATACTATTCAGCCTTAAAAAAACAGGACATTGTCATTTGCAACAACCTGGATGAACCTAGAAGACTTGTTAGGTGAAATAAGCCAGGCACAGATAAATACAGTATGATCTCACTTATATGTGGAATCTAAAAAAGTGGAACTCACAGAAGTAGAGGGGAGGATGGTGGTTACCAGCAGCTGGGTGGGGTGGCGGGGAGGTGGCCAGAGAAAGGGAAGACGTTAGTCAAAGGGTGCAAAGTTACAGTGAGAAGGAATAAGTTCTAGTTCTATTGCACAGCAAGGTGACTACAGTTAATGTATATCTCAAAATAACTAAAAGAAAGGATTTTAAATGTCCTTACCATAAACAAATGATAATATTTTAAAAAATAGCCTGACAAAGACAAGGCAAAATAATTTTTGAGGTGATAGATATGCTAATTACCCTTATTTGATCATTCCACAGTATATACATGTATTGAAATATCACATTGGACCCCATAAATGTACAATTATTTGTCAACTAAAAATAAACCAAAACCAACCAGAAGTGACAGACTGCTTACAAAGAAAGGTAGTAAACCTACCAGCCGACTATTCACGAGCCACCATAGATGCCTTAAGATAAAAGGAGTAATAACTTAAAAATGCAGCTTTCAACTTGGAATTCTGTTCCCAGCTAAACATTCATCCAAAGGTGAGGACAGAAATAATATTTTAAAAATAAAGACCAGAGCCAGAAATTAATGAAACAGAGAACAGAAAACCAATAGAGAAAATCAAGAAAACCGCAAGTTGGTTCTTTGAAAAGATTAATAAAATGAGCAATCTTTTAGCTAGACTCGCCAAGAGAAAAAGAAGACTCAAATTATGGAAATCAGGAATGAAAGCGGGCACATTACTATCAACCTTACAGGGAAAAAAAGCATGATACGGGGCTACTAGGAACAGTTGTATGCCAACAAATTAGGATGGACAAATTCTTACCAATTACTTACTGAAGTGTTATTTTTCCCAATGGTCGTTTTTTTGGTCTGCTGAAACCTTCAGATGATAAACAGAAATGATTAACAATTGAGGCTTCTGAAGCTATTCTAACTCTTGGCTGACAGAGTGTACTTGAGTACTAGTACTTGAGTCCTCTGACGTGATTTTGAATAGAACCTTCATATTCCTTCCAGCCCTCTTAAATTTGTTAGGCCATGTCAAAACATAGAAAATTCATTTTTCCCCAAGAAAGTATCAGAGAAATCTGGTCATTGATCTCCTGACAGGCTGTAAGGAAAGCTGTAGTCTCTCTTCAGCCAAACCCAGGTGGTTGTTGAGCTGGCCTGTGAGGGAGGGACTGGAAGAGGGATCTTGGCCCCACCGTGCTGATCACCTCCCTACCTGGTCAACATAAACCACCCAAAGGGCTTTGATTTTCTGAGTCCCCAGCCCCACCCTATGCACAATCAGGGCTGGAGCCTCATTTCTCTGGCTTCTTTCCCAAGGCTGTTCCACTCACCTCAGCTACGGGAAACTTGTCTACATATCTTTTGGCAGGTAGCTGTGGCGTCTTGTCAGAAGAGAAACAGTAGCAATGAAAATGTCAGATTTTTGTGCTCAGTTCCCTTAAATATTGCCCAACGTCAGACTTTTAGTGAGCTGGCTTGTTATCCAACAAATATTTATTGAGAATCTGTTATGTGCAAGATGTTACATTAGGTGATAAAGGTATATAGGGAAATCTCTTGTAATCAAGGCAGATTAAAGTCTCATAAGGTTAGAGATAGAAATGAAATAATTTTAACGGAAAAATGTAAGTACCATAAACCATACAAAGTTTTAATTCTGTGGATCACAACCCAATAATGGTCATGAAATCAATTTAGTAGGTTTGTGACCACTTTTTAAAAAATTGATTATAATATAAAATATTAGCACATTGCATATCTTATGGACATTTCATGAAATTTTTGTTTGCTATATTAGTTATACTTTTGTGCTGTGAAATATTTTTTAATGTGGGTTACAGTCAAAACTTGAAAGGGTAGATCAAATATACTTCAGAAGAATCAGGACGCTTGCTGAAGGGGGTGACTCTGGAGAGTTAGAATTCTGGCAAGCGGAAACGGGCGATGCGAGGAGAAAAGGGCGTGTTAAATGGGGAAGCGAGAACTGGGACCCCGCACCTGGCATGAGGCATGAGAGACTGAGTACTGCTCTAGGCAGGATTTAGTCAGGGTATACCTAAAGAATTTTGTGTGGGGGTGGATATGGAGAGTTAAGACCTTTTGATTTCGAGCTGTGTTAATAATTAATTGTATTCCCCTAATGGATTACTGATAGCTTATCAGCTCAGGTCCCTGCATACGGACTTTGGCAGCCCTACCTTTAGTCTGGTTGCAAACAAGTGAGAAGCTGTGATAGGCCCTGTGGTGGGGTGTCTGGCCCTGCCCCCTCCCTGCTCTGCAGTCTTCCTGACCGGTGCCTTATGCTCTGGTGTGCTAGTGACACCCTGCCTGGAAAAGCAATGGGATTGCTCTTGGACTTTGGTTTTAAGAAGACATCAACTCTCCTTTAGAATATGTATTTACAGGCTTCATACCATTCAGAGCTCTCTCTGTGTCTGAAGCATGCTTATTTCACTTTGTCTTCGGGTGGGCTTTTCATTCTTTTTCTATTAATAGTACTTCAAGGAATGATGTAGGACGGGACCATTTCTGACAGCCCACTGCAGGTGGGATTAGAGTCCCAAACGGATGACATAATGCCCAGAAAACGCTGTGAGTTTAACCAAGAAAGAAACATAAAGGATTATTACAAAGATGGAGGGGCTCCAAGGGAAATTCTGCAAGAGATATCATTACTTTGAAATCACTTGGAAAATAAATGAGAGGAATATCACCACTCCCCCTTACCCACCGGAGCATGGTAATTACGGGGTGAGGATAATTGAATTTTAGAAACACCCAGGGCCCAGCTAGCCTCTTCAAAAGTGACATGAAGAATCTGGCCTGCTCTGGCCTGGCAAAGGGCAAGCAGCTCCAGGGATTGCTTTCCTTCCCTTCTTAGCACTGCCACCATGGGGTGCTCCCGCAAGACTTGCGTAGAGTGGGATGTTGTCTCCCTTCCCCGCGCAAATTCAGAGGCAGCTGGTGCCAGCTGGACATCGTCACTGTGCTAGAACAGGGCTCCAGTACTAATGGGCTACAGTTCTGCTAAAGCCCTTCCTTTGGGTCCTCCTAGACTCAGGTGGCAGCTGGTTTAGCTGTAGAGGAAGTAGTTCTGAAGTCCCGCGGTATAGAACAATGGGAGTTAATGGTGGTTTATTTTCTCAAGAAATTTGCATTTCCCAGGCCTGATATCCATCTCTATAGGCCTATCCCACAGCGGAAGAGACTCCCAGGACATTCCTCACACAAAAACTAACATTTCTGCCAGCTTTGGGTTAATAGACGTGGCTCCTTAAGAGTCTGATTATTGTGGGGGAGCGGCGCAACACCTACTTTGAAAAGTGAATATAATATGGTTTATTTGGAACTGGAACAGGAAACTTTGGTTCTTTTGGATGGTGGGAATATGCAAAAGAAACATCGTCTATGGGTGAGTCCCTTTCTAGAGTACATTTCAGAATTGGGGAGGTTAGAGAGTAGCTTTCTAGATTAATCAGAAGCAGTAAAATACATATACATATCAAGTGAGGAGCACACTTAACTCCAAGGAGTGTGCGGATGGAGGCCAGGTAGTGAGAGCGTCCCAGGTACGGGGGAGGGGCGGGGGGTCCTAGTGGGAGGTTTCCAGAGGAAGAAGGAGCCTGTGGGGCCTCGCTGAGTCAAGAGTGGAATTCGCGGAAGAGTCGAAGGCTATGAAGCCCAGCGAGCTAAGATCCGAGCCTGCACTGACAAGCGCAGAAGGGCGCTGGCTGGCCGGGTCCCCGGCGCGCGCCGGCTCCTCACGCACGTCCCTGCCCGGCGGCCCCACGTGGCAGGCGCGGGGGAGGCTAGGGCGGGGCGGGGCCGGGGGCGGGCCCCGCCGTGACGCGCGGGGTATATAGCCGGGCATGCGCGCCGCGGCGGGGGCCGGACGCAGGGAGGGGGGCTCGGGCGCGCGGTGCCTGCGCGGACGCACGGACTGAGCCGTTCCTGCAGCTGCGGGCCGCCCGGGGCCTTGCGGGTGAGGCTGCGCGGGCCGGCTGCCGTCCTCTGGAGCGCCAGGTGAGGGCGGACGGCGTGCGGGCGGGGGCCGCGGAGTGCCAGCGGCCGGGCATCTGCGCCGAGGGGCAGCGCGCCTGCCGGCTTGGGGGCTCCGGGTGGGGGCCGGGGCCCCGCGGCGCCGTGGACCAGGAGCCGCTCCAGGGCACCGCGCGCGGGCCCGGCCGGCTGGGGGGAGGCGGCACCTGGCCGCGGTGCCACGAGGGCAGGGGAGGGAGGTCACAGCCGCGGCCCCTTAGGCTGGAGAGCGCGGGATGTGTGAGCCGGAGGAGGGTGCCCGAAACGTGGGAAGCCGCGCGGAAAGGCTGAGGCAGGCTTCCTGGAGCCCGCGGACACGGGGCACAGAGACAGCAGAGTAGATGGCAAATCTGATGGGCGGCTCCATGGGGCGCTGGTATCTGGACTTTGCTTTCCAGGAACTGCGTCCAAGTTCCCTCCCGTCCCTTATCATACCACCTCCCAGGTGAAGATAAATGTCCCAACTCTTCCGGCTGCCCGGTAGCTGGAGAATGGCAAAGAAGGCACAGAGCGAAAGTCCAACCTGGGTAACTCGTGAGGATGGCTTTTTGGCTATTTTTGGTCCTGACTGATCAAGTTAGGTGGTCTGGTTCAGGCTGCCCCCTCTCGGTGGGCTAAGGAAGGCAGTGGGACAAAGTAGCCGTCCAAGCAGTTTCATCATGTGATCCTGAGGTCCGATTAAGCCAGGAAAATTTCTCAGCTCTGGGTTGTGGGTTTAGTTTTGAGTATCTAGTTTTGGCCTGGGTTCCAAAAAGGGTGCTTCTCCAAATAGTTTAAATGGACTGGGTATAGGAGAGGACTCTGGACACAATTTGCTGAGTGACTGAGTACTCTCTTGTGGCCTAAATGGAAGGGTGGGGGCAGGAGCAGCTTCCAACTGACCTTTCTTCCTGGAGCAACTCTGGGTTTGGATTTGTGTCTTCAGTGGCTTTTTCCTGGGAGCCCCAGGCCATCGGGACAGGCATGCTCCTGCTGGGAGTGGTGATGTTGGAGTGTAGTGGGGACTGGCCTGGGAGTCTGCCCTGGCCTCTGTCCCCTCTCTGCTCCTAACTTGCTGTGTGACCTTGTGAGGGGTCAGGTCAGTACCAAGGTCAGTACTCTTACCCCTGGGATATCCAATTCTGTAATCCTTACCTATTAAGACACAAGCCCTAAAAACTCAGAGGAACTTGCCTTCTTGATGAAATAAGAAATGGCCAGAATCATAACTTTTAGCAGCTGGAATTAAAAGCCACATGTTCCATTTCCTGTTGGAGGCTCAGAGAGGTGAGTTTTTCATCAGTTGTGTGGTCATCAGGAGACAGACAGTGGTCCTCTTCCTATGGTTGGTTTGACTAGAGGGCACCAGACAGTGGGGAGCGAGAGCCTGAGTATTGCCTCTTTTTCCTTAAGGACCAGGCCAGAAGGCTTCTTCCTGCTCATTCTGTCTTTTGTTACTCACCTGGCCTCTGGGACCTGGGAGAGGAGGGAAAGGGCAGCGCTGAGGGGGAGATAAGAGCCAGGTGGCAACTGAGAAGCAGGGTCAGCCAGCCAGTGCAAAGTCTAGAAGTAGACTGACCTGAGTGGGTGGGGGTAGGGGCGGCTGTGTTATTGGTCTTGTCCTTTAGTCAGGAAGAGTGTTGTGGTCTCCAGGAGGTAGGTACCAGAGCTCTGTGACTCTCTGCACGTAAATACACAGTGCCTGGTCTGTGGTGTGCCACCAAGATGGGTGTGGACAGCCTGGCTCCTGTCCTTCTAGAGCAGACTCTTATTGGAGAGAAAGAACATCCTCACTGGCCTGGGGGATGTTGTAATTGTGCCTGGAACATAGTAGAGGGCTTGTTCTCATCGACATCATCATCATCATCATCTTTGTGGGGTGGAGTGGGTTATTTAGGGGTCCCAGAAGCTGCTAGTTAGGAGGTATGAGTCCAGACATAGGGCTGATTCATCTCTTCCTGAGCAACATGAATGCAATTTCCCGCCCTTCTGGGTAGTTCCCTTCTCTGTGGTCTGCCAGGGGTTGTCCCAAAGACCAATTGGGCAATTTTAGGGAAAAGACAATTTTTTTCCACCTTTAGTTCTGGGAACTACTCTGATTTCTTCAGAGAAGAAATGCTCCTTTTCTGGGCTGATGATAGCCAGGGAGGAGTAACGAGTAACAACGTGTGTGTGTGTGTGTGTGTGTGTACATGGTACATCAGTCACAGGACTGCTTACATTTTCAAACCCACCCTATCTTCTTCCTCTGTCCTTACCTGCTAACACACTGTTCTGGGAGGAATCTCAGTCCACGTCCGATATTTAGAGTCTCAGGTCTAAGCCGGAGTGCTGTGGATAGATTGTGTGCACCTGGGAATCGAGAGCTCCCTCTCCCCACTATGCCAGAGTAATAGCCTGCTGGCACTTAGCCTGGAGAAAGTAATGCTCAGCCCTTTTACAGAGCCGTAGAACTTTGGCAATCTCTGAGTCCAGCTCGTTTTTTTATAATGAAAGAAAGTTGATCCAGAAAGGTGAGTTGGTGTTCCCAAGTTACATGGCTGCTAGTGGCCAAGAGACTTGATGGAGAAGACCAAAGACAGGTTCTATTTTTATTCCTAAATGTGATGTGACATTTCTGATAGTCACAGTTTTTTCCTTAGAAACTAGAAGAGGGAGGAGCCACTTGTCCCTGTGCTTATGGGGGCGGGGGGATTGCAGCAGGTAAGGGGGAAGTGTTAGTTTCTTCTGGTGGAGTCTCCTACTTCTCTTTCCAGACTCCCTGGAGGCAAGGGAGGGTCCTGTTGGCTGGGCCTGGCTGGGACTCACTAGATGTCTACTGTGGGACTTGTCTGACCTCGAGGCTAGCAGGCTGTGAGAATGCCAGGAGATAAAGAGTCCAGAGTCCGCTAACTCTGGATTGCTGGCAGCCAGGGCCTCATGCCCTCCCAGGGGGCAGCAGGGCAGCCTCACTGCAGGGTCTCCAAGCCCCATTGCCTCGTCCCCACCCTTCCCGTGGGCACCGAGCCTCCCAGAGGGGTCCCTGGTTGGGCCCAGGTGAGATTGGGAACAACTTGCACAAAGACAGGAGGCCAGGCAGCCACAGAACCAGCCTGCCAAGGGAGCCTGGTATGCCCAGCTGGGGGAAATTGAATTCCCTGTCTTGGCGACTTGTGATCTGACTGTTGTTTGGCCTCTGAACTTTCTTCTTCTAGCCGCTGGCCTGGGAGAATCCTAGGGTTTGGTGGAATGAGAAAGTGACTGTCCTAAATTTGTTACACTCAGTATCAGTAGTTAATAAATAACGTCAGTTAAAAGTTGGGAATTAAAAAAAATATGTATTAAAACGTGTATGTATTTTTTTATTCACCGAAACTTCAGGGCCAAGGCCTTTTCTTTGAGTCTCTAGATCCCCATAATTAAACTTACAAATTGTTTGAATATAAGAATCACACCTAAATGTATCGCCTGTGATTTCCTATTTATATTATTAAATTATTTTCACAAGGCTCTATATTCACATAGTTCAAAAATCAAAAAATAGAACAAAACCCTCCCCTCCCTTCTTTTATAAATGCTACAAGGTAGCATTTTAGACATTGTTCAGCACCTTGTTTTTTTCACCTAGCAACTGTATTAGATCTTTTCCTCTCAGCACATGGAATGCTTTCAGCATTCTCTTAATACAACCGTGTAGTATTCCATAATAAGGAAGTGCCACCATTTTTTTTAACTAATACACATCATCCCCCCCCCAAACACTACCACCTTGGGTCGGTCTCAGTATTTTGCCATCACACACAATGTTGCGATGAATAACTTTGTACCAGTGGCACTTCCTGCGTGTGAAAGTGTGACTACAGAATCAATTCCGTGCAGTGGGGTTGCTGGGCAAAAGGTTAAATACATCTGTTAATTAGTTTTCATTAAAAAAAAAGTGAAAAGAGATGTTCGCAAACCAGTCTATGTCCAGAATCCCATTGCTTTTATGTACACACCTAATTTAATTGCAGTTTTTTATTATTTTTTTCATTTGTAGCAAGTCTTTCTTTTTGATCCTAGGACTCTATGTCTTTTACTTATGTAGCTATCTAATTAAAAATTAAAACAAATTTAAAACAAAAATAAGGCCATTCCACGTTAACATAAAAAGCATATTTTTTGAAAAGTAACTATTTTCCAAAATAGAGTGGGAATGACCTTGTTATATTTTTGCACATCTACAGGATTTCAAAATAATGATCTATTGGATGGTAATGATATAGTAGATTATGGTAGGTATAACTCAAACGTGTTGGTAAGAACTCAGCTAAAAGTCCAGACAACAAACTTGAGTTAATCTTTGAAAGCACGTATTTATACCCTAAACTACCTTAGAGATTTCTAGAAAAGCCAAGATGACACATTCATCACATTTCATGGATCCTCCGAAAAGTGAGAGTAAAAAGCTTTTAACATCTGAATATTATGACAAAAATTGTTTTTACCTCAAGGACCTCAGGAGTCATTTAAGACCATAATTTCAGAATTGCTGTACTTGATCACTCAGTTTAATTTTCTTAGAAATCAGAACTTTGTCTTTCTGCATTCATTTTTCAGTTCCTATTTGAATAAATTGTAAACACAAAGACAAATAGACCTGGTGTAAAGAGATCTGGGAGTAGGCATAGCTGACTCTTGGCAAGTGAACCCTGGATGGTGACCTGGGGCGGGGGGGGGGGGGGGGGGGGGGGGGGGGCTGGCCGCCTGGAGGGGCCTGCTGGCTGCAGGGAGGGGTGGGAGGCCGGGAGGGGCTTGGCCAGTCCAGAGGAGGTTGACTAAGAGAGCTTCTCCTCCATGAAGACAGGCAAAACAGCCTCCGTTCCCAAGGTGCTTGTGGAACATGTGGAGGGTCAGATGTTGTCTGTGGCCTCCGTTAAGCTACAGTGAGTGGAACAGACACTCCAGGTGCTTGGTGAGGCCAGAGGAGGGGAGGGAAAGGCGACTGGGGCAGGAGCATTCAGGGGACGCTTCCTAGAGGTGGAATTGAGCCACATTCTGTAAGCTAGGAAGGAGGGAGAGAGAGCAGGGTCCTGGCGAGGAGAGTTGTATGGATACCGGCATGGGTGGCCAACAGGCCAGAGGAGCTGACAGAGGGAGCAGCAAGCTACCCGGCTGGAAATTTAGGTTGGGTCCAGGATTTTTGAAGGGCTTTGGGGTCTGAGGTATCCATATTCTCTGAACTCTGAGCTATTTCCATATCAGCTGCTCTGTGTCAGCTGCCCTCTGTCTTGGGGTACAGCCTACCAGCCTGATCTTATCTAGAGCAACTCATAGCCCCAAATCCATGTCCTCAGCACCAGTCCAAACTCTTGCCTCCTTCCTTAGCCCTCAGAAGCAGGAACACCCTCCTTTCCAGCCTACTTTAACACAGCCCTTAAAAGTCTCTCACAGAGACTGTATGTCATTAACTATACTCCACAGAATCCCCCAAACAATTTTCAGTATTTTTGCAAACTTTCTTCTGATGGTCAAAAGTAGTGCACACTTATTGAAAAGTAAAGTGCAAAGGAGTATCGGCTGGGGGTGGGGGAGGTGGTCTGTAATCCTGCTGCCCTGCGGCAATCTCTGTTTACATATTGGTATATTTCCTTAGAGTTTAAATTTAGAGTTGCAAAAATATGGCAAAGAGTTCCTTTATATTCCTTGCCCCAAAGTGCAGTTATCAAGGGCAGGAAGTCAACATTGGCACAATATCATTAACTAAACTGCAGGCCTTATTTAAATGTCACCAATATTTTCACAAATGTCCTTTTTTGTTCCAGGATCTGACCTGTGAGCCCACATTGTGCGTTTAGTTGTTATTTCTCCGTAGTCTGCTCCAATCTCTAACAGTTACTTCCTCTTTCCCTGTTATAATGAGGTCATGCATGTCCGGTAAGAACACCACAAAAATGATGTTGCATCCGTTTCAGAGCATCATTTTAAGGCATTAATCACATCAGTATGTCTTAGTGGTGATTTGTACCTGGATCACTTGGTTAAGTTGGTGTCTGCTGGATTTCCATGCTGGAAAAGTTACTATCTTTCTTTCCCTTTGTAGTTTCAGGAAATAATTTGAGACTATGCAAATCCTGTTTCTCTTTGTATAATACTTTGTTTCATCCCATAATTTTAGCATCCATCTGTGGATCTTGCCTGCAACAATGATTACTGTGTGTTTGCCTAATGATTCTCTATTTCCCTCTTTCCTTTTATATTTATTTATTGGAATTCTATTGTAAGGAAGAACTGGCCCTTCTTCCCCATTTATTTGTATATTTGATTATTTATATCAGATTTTATTCTGTGGGTTAAACTTGAATATTATCATTAGTTATTTGTGCCTCAAATTGTTTTAGCTTTGGCCATTTTAGGGGCTCCTTTAGGTTTTCTCCTGTGTTCTTCTGGTAAGGTTTGTGGGGTTTTTTTGTTTTTTGTTTTTTGTTTTGCATTTCCTTAATTTCTGGGACCACAAATTATTCCAGGCTTATAACTTCCCTGCCCCAGTCCTAGAATCAACTACTTCTCCAAGTAGCCCTCATTTCCTTTCTTGGAGAATGCTATTTAGAAACCAAGATCTCCCTGCTAGATGTGCTCATTGCTACTGGAGTTACCTATTGCCTCTAGGTCCTCTTAGCACACAAAACTAGGAAATATATTTATATGTGCACACGCACACATATACAGTACTAACCTCTGTATACATACACATCTATATTTCAGTATCTCTATCTGTATATATATATTAAGAAACTTGAGTTTCTACTGATACCTCTTATTCCAGTGTAACACCACAGGTCCTTGTTGTTGGTCTTCTCCCCTTCCATTATTTATAACTTCTTTCTCCAACAGTGAATAACCCTCTCAACCATTTTCTTAGTTGGGTTGTAGGTTATTTTCTAATGGTTTTGCTGCTGTCATGGCACTAATCTGCATACATTTCTACATGTGGACTGTAGATTTATTTAATTCAGCTCACCTTTAGATAACGTCTGGAGGCAGAGGTGAGTGTCCCTGATTAATATGTTCTATACCCAGAGCTGCAGTAGGATTTACTGAATGCTCCACAACATCTTACCTTTGGAATACCCCTTTCAAATCTGTGCTTTTGTGACTCCACTCTCCTTCTCTACTCTTTGCTGCTTTGCTGCTAATTGCATATGTCAGTACTCTTGTCTAGTTCCTAGCTTTAGAATTCTTTATGAGGTGAGGACATACTGTTCTCTGATGTTAGAAGCTAAAAAGGCTGCCTGGTCCAAGGTCAGAAACAACTACCACTCATTTCTGTACTACCTGTTCTTGGTAGGCATGTGTTTAACATTGTCAGTAGAATGGTTTAAAGGGGAGTAATCTGGAATACAAAGGAGTGCAGAGATCTGGAACAGCCTGGCTCTACCACCTGTGACCAGAGCTTGTCACTTTACTGCTCCAGGGAGTAGAGGTCTACTTTGTCTACAGAGCAGGCAGGTGTATTAGTACAACACACTTAGTGGCTTAAAACAACACCCATTTACCATTTCACGGTTCTGTGGGTCAGAGTCTGGACATTGCATGACTGGCTTCTTTGCTGAGGGTCCCACAAAACTAAAATTAAGGTGCCAGCTGGGGTTCTCATTGGAGGTTGGGGGCCTCTGCCAGGCTCATGTGATTGTGGCAGAATTCAGCTCCCTGTGGCTACAGGGCTGAGGTCATCCCCTCAGTTTCCTTTGCTGGCTGTCTGCCAGGGGCCACTCTCAGTTCCCAGAGGCCCCCCACATTTCCTTGCCACGTGGCCCCTTCCCTCTCCAAAGCTGGCAGCACAGCCTCTCTGCCATGTTGAATACTTCTCATGCTTCAAATCCCTTTTGCCAGGAGGAGCCCATCCTTTTTAAGGCTCATCGGATTAGTTCTAGCCCTCGCGAGATAATTTCCCTAATTTGGTTGGCTAATGCCTGCAGGATCCCTTTTGCCAGATAATGTAACATAGTCACAGGAGTGGTGTCTCATCAGATCACGCACACACAGAAGGGCAAGGGTCACTGGGGCCACCTTAGAATGCTGTCAACCACAGCTGAAAGTGATGCAGCCTCATTCCAGCACCAAAGTGTCTTCCCAGTGTATACAACAGAAATTTATTCTCTCACAGTTCTGCAGGCCAAAAGTCTGAAATCAGGGTGTCCGCAGGGGCCACGTTCCCTCTGACAGCTCTAGTGGAGGGTCCTTCCTTGACTTTTCCAGCTTCTGGTGGTTCCTGGCATTCCTTGCTTGTGGCAGCATCACTCTAATCTCCACCTCTGTGTGTCCATCCAATCTCCCTCTCCTTTCTCTTACAAAGACATGGATCATTGGATTTAGGACCCCCCTAAATCCAGGGCGATTTCATCTTCAGATCCTTAACTAACTTTATCTGCATAGACCCTATTTCCAAATAGAGTCACTTTCTGAGATTTTGCATAGACATGAATTTTGAGGGGTGCTATTTAACCTGCTATATTCAGGACGGGGTGGGGGGGTTCACAGAGCTACAAAAGAAAATGGAGATTTCTTTTCAGACCTAAGAGAGAAGGCAGGCCTGCCTGCTGTGCAGGCCAGGGCACAGCCTCAGGCTGTCTGCTCCCCTCGTGGTAATACAGATCTGAAAATCAAGTGGGTATAAAACTGGCCTGGAGGCCCTACCGTCTTGGGATCCACTTTTCGGTACAGTCAGCCGTCCATATCCGCATCCGTGAATTCAATCAACTAGGGATTGAAAATATTTGAGAAAAAACCCAAAACAACAATAGAATGATAAAAAATAATGCAAATATTAAAAGAGTATAACAACTATTTACATGGCAATTACATTGTATTGGGTATTATAAGTAATCTAGAGATGATTTAAAGTGTGTGGGGAGGATTTGCCTAGGTTACAAGCAAATACTATCGTTTTACATTGAGGGACTTGAGCATCCTTGGATTTTGGTATCATTGGGGGGGTTTCCTTGAACCAATCCCCCATGCATACCAAGGGACAACTGTACAAACAGCTTGCCTCTGTACAAACAGCTCTGGTTGAGTGTGACAGTATCCTTATAGGATGGGCAGGGCAGAGATTATGGTACCCATTTGGCAGAGGTTGAAAACTGAGTCCAAAGGGTTTAAGTAAATCACAGAGTGTTGTACCTAGAAGGGCTGTCAGCACCTTCTCCAGCAGTCCTGAAATGTCAGACCACTGTACTGGGCAGATTAGAACTGGAATCTGCCTCCAAGTGAAGATCTTCAAAAAGGGAGAGAAAAAGCTCCCCTACTTAGTCATTGCTAAGCCTTTCCCATTTCCTAACTGGGCTCTCTCTAAAATTAACTTTCTTCTTAAAGTGATACATGCTTATTGTTGAAAATACAGATAAATAAAAAGATAACAGAAGTTACTATTAAACCCACCACCAAGAGATAACATTTTGTTATGTATAATTTTAGTCTTTTTCTGTGAACATATACATTTTAAGGAAAGGTGGTCCTGCTGTGTATATGGTTTTGTAGGCTCTTTTTTTCTTTCACTTAACATATCGTGGAAAAAAAAAAAAAACCCTGAACATCTTTCCATGTCATTGTTCCCGCAGATAACTAACATTTATTGAGCAATTTCTGTGTATCAGACGCTGTAGTTATATTCAACATCTTATTTAATTTTCTCAGCTCCTCTGAGGGAGGGACTGTTCCTACCTCTGTTTTTCTATATGAGGAAGATAAGTCTCATTAAGTTTTGACTTGACCCAAAGCCCTGAAGCTAGTAAATGCAGATTCAGGATTCAGATAGAGGTCTGCCTAACTCAGAGCCCAAGCCCATAACCTCTGCATGTATTTTGTTATATGGATTACTTTGCTTTATGTTAGCAATTCCCTTTTATTGTACTTTAGTTTGCATGCAATTTTTCACTGTTATGAGCACTGCAAGAATATCAGCTCCATGAGGGTAGGAGGATTTTTTTTGTCTTGTTCGTTGCTATATCCCCTGTGCCTAGCACAGTTGGCACTCAGTAATAAATGTTTGTTGTTGAATATACATTTCTATAAACTCCTTAGAGCTAAATACTTACCCCATTCAAGACAATTTCTGTAGCATGAATTCCCAAAGTGAAGTAGTGGGGCTTGACAAGACGATTTAAAATGTTTATCTGAACTGGGCACGGTGGCTCATGCCTGTAATCCCAGCACTTTGAGAGGCTGGGATTGCTGGAGGCCAGGAGTTCCAGACCAGCCTGGGCAATATAGTAAAACCCCCGTCTCTCCAAAAAAATTAATTTCCTCAATTTTGATATGCTTTTTGTTATTTGTTTCAATATTTCTGAAATAGGAGGAGTGTGTCATTGGTGTGTACATTTAATATAGTGCTTTTTTCTACTCTGAAAAGCTGTCATTGATTAAGGAAGCAGTGTAGAGTCTTATTAAGGTTGCTGGGAAGATTAAATGAAATAATGCAAACAAATTACTTAGTGCAGACAACAGTAAATCCTAGCAATTCTTATTGTGATTGTTATAAAATTAAAGAGGAAAGGGTCATGTGCAGGTTACATGGGCATTCACATAGAAATAACAGAGTCTAACCAACGATGATTTGGGCAGATGGCAGCGGATAAAGCATCCAGAGAATTTGCCATCCAAGGCGGATGTTCCTGCTCAATGATGCCTGGAGGAACCCAGGCTCTTTTCAGTGTATCTTTCTGCTCTGCCATCCTTCTTTTGTAGGACTTTGTCTTTGTGGTTGTCACTTTCCAGCCTGTACCTCCAGGCAGGAAGGAGAAAGGGAACAAGATGGCACCGGCAGCCACATGTGGCCTCTCTTAGTGCAAAGGATATATTTGACTCTACTTCTATTTCTTACCTTTATAAACTCTACATTCAAGGTTTACAAGAGAAGTAGATTCTTCACTAAATATTGAGATAACTGGCTAACTATTTAGAAAAAATAAAGTTGGATTCTCTTTCTCACACTGTGCCAAACTAAATTCTAGGTGGCTTAGAGATTTAAATTTTTTAAGTGCAAGAAAATATAGGTGTATATGCCTATAATTTCCAAGCATGCTACTAAAAGCAGAAACTTTAAAGGAAACGTGTGATATACTTGACTTTACCTCTATTTAAAAATTGTGTCAGTAATGCCAATTAACAAAATTAAAAGGCAAATAGCTAATTAGGAGGAATATTTGTAACATGTGACAAAAGATTAATATTTTTACCATATGGTGAGCTCTTAAATAAACCAGTAAGAAAACAGATGAATGTATGTCAGTAAAAATGGGCAAAGAAGAGTAACAGGCAATTTGTAAAAGAAGAAATATAAATGTTAGTAAACTTAAAAATGTGTTTAGCCACACTGGTAATCAAAGCAATGCAAATTAAAAGTATTAGAAAAATAAGTAATTTTTAACCTATCCAGTTGGCAAAGATGGAATAGTATTTTAATGCTCAGTGTTGGTGAGAGTCCTGTGAGATAGTCACTCGAACACAGCAAATAGGAGTATGAAATTAGTTAAATCTTCAGGAGGGTGGATTAGCAAATTGTATAGTAAGTTCTTAATACCTGCTCATTGGCTGTAATACCTGAGGGCAGGGACTGATCCCCAGCCAATTCTTCTCTGGGTTTCAGGATTCTTTTTGTTCTGGGAAGATTCCCTTCACCCCTTAGGGCCTTTCCTCTGGCCCTGCTAGGGGTGGAGGGGAAAAAGGAGGCAACTGCTCCCTGCACCCCTGGGGATTGCTGGGCTGCCCTCCCGGGGGTACTGGAGGGTGGCAGACCTGAACCCGCTGCGATTCTGAAGCTGAAAGGTTGTGTTTGTGTGGGAGAAAGAGGGGTGGGGGGTGGGGTATGTGTCCTGCTATTCAAGAGAGTCCTGTAAGACATGGGGGAATGTTGGGCACTCTTCGTCCTTTCCTGGAAGCCAGAGGTTCTCCCAGGCCAGGGGCAGGATGCTTGTTTTCTTAGAGCACGGAGGCTTGGGGCCAGATAGAGCCGTGTTGGCCGGCAGGGAGGCTGGCCCTGCTTCCCCTACCAAGAGAAAGGCCGAGGCTTAGGGCCCTGGAATTCCTCCCTGCTTCCCTCCTTCTCTCCCTCTGCTCACTGAGGCTGCGTCCTGTGCCCTGCCACCCTGGGCCCCCGTGATATCGATTGGCTTGTCTATATTTCAGCGCTGCCCATTTCCCCATTGTTGGATGCTTTCCATCTGACGGGCTGGGCAGGTTCTCAGGATACCAGGTCCTTGGGTAGCTTCCAGGGTCAGCAAGCCTCGGCTGTTCCATCCCCTTTCCCAGAAAGGTGCAAAAAGTACAAAGTCACCCGCTCCCCCAGACTGCTGCTGACCAAAGTACCAGACCAGAATGGGGAAGTTCCTGGTCCCCATTCCTGCTCCTCCCTCCTCAGCCGCCCCTCTGACACCCAGCAGACGCTGTGGCAGTGCCTCCCGCACAAAAGCCTTGACCGTGGGCAAACCGTGGTGTGTGCACAGCTCTGCTGGCCAGATTGTGGCTGTGACCTTGGTTACTCTCACATCACTCCCTCTCCTTAGCAGCACTCAGGGGCCCTTCCCCCAGCATTTTGGGATATGTGCAATGGCAGTGAAACTCAGAGTTTCCATGAGCCGCTGAGAAATTGTAGAAACAGCCTGTGCTTGTGGGCTTTCCTTTTTCTTCCACTGCCACAGGGAAAAGTGGAAATGTTATTTTTGGTGGGATTATCAGCTGGTTGCGTTCTCAGGGATGTGGGAAGGGAGGCTGCCTGCCTGTGTCTGCCTCTCCCCTACCACCTTCCTTTTGGAATTCCCCACCCCACCTTATGTTTTTAAAAACATTTTCCAACCTGCATTTTATATTCCCACTCCAGATCAACTTCTCTGGCTGTCTGGGTCTACAGCTCTACTGAAGCGACTCTGCAGGAGAGAGGGGTCCTTACCCCCGAAGGTTGCTTAAAGTTCACCTGGGCATAGAAACCAAAGAATAGTAAAATTGTAAAATGCGTGGCACCGCCTGAACGGGTGGTGGGAAAGTCACACGTTCTTCCAGTGGATGTTCTTTGGGGACTGACGGGGGCCAGGCACTCCTTCCTCCAGACTCTGGGGATAAAACAGGCTCTGAGTCTCTGCCCTCCTGGAGTTGACAGTGTATGAAGAGGAGATGAGTAATAAATATATAAAAAGAAGAAAGACTGTTTTAGATAATGACGTATGCTAAGAGGAGAATAAAACAGAGTGTTAGGGTTCCGAATGCCTGGGAGTGGGCTTTTTTGGTGCAAGGTGGCCCTCCACACTGAAGAGGTGACATTTGAACTGAGACCTATTGTGAAGATGCAGAGGAAGAGCCTTCTAGGCAGAAGGAACAGCAAGTGCAAAGGCCCTGAGGTCTGAATGAGCTTGATGTGTTAAAAGGACAGAAAGAAGGCCTTGGTGGCTGGGGCCTAATGAGTGACAGGGGTCAGTCATCAGGTCAGTGGGATAGGCAAGGGCCGGATGATGCAGTGACTTACAGGCCAGGAAAAGTTGTTTAGATTTTATTCTGCTTGTACTGGGAAGCCATTGGCAGGATTAAAGGAAAGAAAGCGCTGGAATCAGATTTGTGCTTTAGAAGAATAACTCTTTCATTAAGCTGTAGATTTAAGATTTGGGCACTTGATGTGTGTATATGTTAGAGAGAGAGAGAGAAAGAGAGGACCCTGATAATATGGGGATAGGTGTTGAATGGAAGCTGGAAGGCCCATTAGGAGATTTTATTTTATTTCAACATTTTGGGAGTTTACAGTATAGCGTTTTCACGTTCAGATAGTCCTTGCAAATACTCCTGGAGGAGAAGTCTTGAAGAATGAGCAGCATTCAAAAGGCAATTGTTACTAAAAACTTGGAATGTGTACTTGGTGTTAATATCTCTGTAGTTCGTTCACTTCGGGCTGCAATTTTTTCATCCACTCTCTTGCTGATGGGTTTTTGTTTCTGTGAATAGTGCTGCCATAAGAATTCTATATCCTTCTCTTTTTAATTCCCTGTTTGGTGTTGAAAGTCACCCAAACTGGAGCCTGTCAGAATTGCAAGCTAAAATCAGGAACCCTTTCTGAGTGGCAATCCGATGGCCCCTGGGGGTTAGTGTTGGCTGGAAAGGGTAAGCCTTTAAGACTGGTTAGAATGTTGATCCCTTTTTAATAGGCGAGCAGTGGGGGAGTGGAAGGGCAAGTGGAAATACATGCATAAGTAGTTATGTTGTTAGGGAAGTAGCTTCTTTTGTACAGTATTCCCTGGAGACTGCCACAGTACCCAAGCCCTTCAGAGTTTTTTAATCTGGGGATAGGGAGCCTTGCCCAGTGTGGGTCTTCTACTGGCCCTGATCTATAGAGTATGACATGAACCAGAAGCCAATTGCCCTTCCTCTGGAATCCTCCTGTGTGTGTGCTCTTGGCAGCCTCTCTCCAGAGCTCTGGCCTGTTCAGAGGTGGCAGAATCAGGAGGGCAGAGGCCCAGGGTCCTCCTGCTCTCCTTTGCACCTTGGACAACTTCGAAAAGACACTGGTAGACTCCTGCCCTTGGCCCCATGACCCTAAATAGTGCATCTGAAGTGAAGTCTGTCTCTGCTATTCTGTAATCTTTAGGGAGGGTGAGCTGTCTGCTTACGGACTCATTTTCATTTGCATACGCAAGCAGCAAGTACTTACTAAGGTCCTACCAACCCCAAAGGACAGTTAAGAAACAACCAAAAAAGTTAACTTAATATGTAAGACCTGTCATTCTAAGGCAGTATGACATTGAAACAAAGCAGAAGGTGAGAATGCTTCCCAGCTGGGGGCGGGACAGAAGTTTTTTCCTGCAGTGTACCGCTTTCTTTGGTCCAGCCCTTCCCATCGTATGGACAGGGTGTGTGGAGCATGTGCAGACCATGTTCAGCTTTCTGATGTACATTAATTGGACTTCCTAGTCCTGTGGGGGAGTATGGAGGACAGAAAGGTGCAGGAGTGAAGGGGGTAGGGGGCAGAACATTCCGAGTGGAGCTCAGGGCCCAGGCAAGAGAGTAGTGGCAGGCAAGCTTGGAAGGTGGGCAGGAGCCTAGTTGGAGAGATCCCTGGCCACTGGGCAGAGGATATCCAGCGTGTTGCTGGGGAGTGGTGGGAGGTGTTATTTCGGGTCAGGGGTGATGTGATGAATGTAGGGCAGGATGTTGTGGAGGGGAGGGAACAGCTCAGGGTGCGCTGCAGTGGTTTCTGTTCAGGAGCCTGGAACCTTAGGAAGCAGGATGCTCTGGTTCATGGCAAGCCCTGCAGTGAGGAAGCAGAGGATGTGGGAAGGCTTTTTACCTCAGTAATGGGACGCTGGCTGCCAGTGACCTTGGGCCAGAAGAATGTACTGTGTGGGAGGTTCGGACGGCGGGAGGGAAAATGGAAGAGTTATGATTCATTCATCCTATTTGGAAATATGGGGTTTTCCTTCCCCCTCCAATAACCTTCTTTCTCATGAGAATAGGGCTCATTTATTAAACTGTTGATAAATATACTTACTGAGAAATCAGAAGTCCAGCATGCAGCCCCTGCCTTTCTACTGAGCGCTGGTCGTGCACTCGTGTGCAGCAACGATGCCGGAGGACATGTGCTGTGCTGGGCGGGAAGGTGCTGGCACTGGACAGCGGCCCTGCTTATCCGTTTTGGTTAGGAAATCTGGAAATCAAATCAAAGTTCTGGCTCTCCCTGCAAGAGGAGCGGTCCTCAGACTTCAGTGTGCACCATGATCACCTGCAGTGCTCCTTAAAACCAAGATTGCTGAACCCTACCCTCAGAGTTTCTGATTTAGTGGGTTTTGGGTGAGGCGCTGAGAATTTTCCCCTCCAGCAAGTTTCCAGTGGTGGTGATACTGGTGATGCTGCTGTTCCAGGGACCACACTTTGAGAGCCACTTCCCTATAGAAACTACCACACACGACTCAGCATCTCAGCTGCAGACTGGTGAGGTCAGAGTCTCTGAGGAAGGACTTGAGCTTGCTTGAAGGGTGGGGGGTTGTCAAGGGGAAGCATTGGTGCAGGACATCTGAGGGAGGGTGGGAGGGAGGACTGCAGGCAGAGCAGTGGGGCTGCCCTTGGGGCCTGGCTTCTGGCGGAGACTAGACTCAACTGCCCCGGGGAAACCAAATCCTAAATCAGTGGAGTAGACCTAGTGGGACACAAAGGCTCTCACTGTCTGGAAGGGCCCACCTCACTCCCAGGAAGAGCCTGAGGCTTAGAGAACTCTTTTTACCCATTGTGAAAGGCAGGAGGCATAGAGGCTTCCTCTGAGAAGCCCCTGGGGGCACATTTTGAGTTGGAGTTAGCAATGTGAGTGGCCCTCCTTCTACAGCAAGAGTTCAGAGGACTTGGCTTGTCCCTGCCCAGTTTCGAAAGGGGGGTGGGGGTGGGGCTGGTCTTTCTAATTCACGTGAGTTGTACTCACTGGTAGCGAGAATACAGTGGTGGGGCCTGTTTCTCTGCTTGTAGCCTCTAAAGAGGAGCCTGTGCAGTTTTTTAGTGGAAAACTATGAGGCGGGCAGCCCCGAGGGGCTGGGGGAAGCATCCCAGGCTGGGTGCTATTAGGCCAGAAGCCGGGAGAAAGAAGTCTTTCTTTAGACCAAACCAGGCGCTCAGGTTCTCTCACCAGGACGGCTGTGAGCCTCCTGCATGGTCCCAGGGCTTCTGTTCTTGCCCGCCTCCAGCCTGTTCTCCACACCCCAGCCAGACTGGTGTATTAAAAACACACGTCTGATCGGGTCTCCTCCTAAAACGATCCCCATTGCCCTCTGGATAAAGTCCAGCCACCTTCACGAGACCTGCGGAGCTGTCCCTGCCCACCTTGTTAGCTCATTCAGTCCTTTCACGTTCACCCTGGCCACCCTGGACTCAAGTTCTCACGTGTGTTGTCTTCGCTGAGTCTCCAGATGAAGCTGTTTCCTCATGGAATATTCCACCCTCATCACCCCCTCCCCCCTTCACCCGGCTCACTTATACATGTGCTGCAGGTCTCAGCTAAAGTAATCTTTAGGCTTTGGGAGCCTTCCCTGACCTCTGACACTGGATCTGATTGTCCTGCTGTGTCTCCATAGCTTCCTGGCTCAGCCTTGTCATTGTCTATGGTAGATGGTGCAGATTGGCTTGTCTACCACGCATCCCTGCCAAGGTAACAGGTGATTTACTCCTGGTGTCCTGGCCTGTTTTATTAATAGTGCCTCCTTTTAAATTCTTTTTGTAATTTTTTTTTTTAAAAACAGGGTCTTGCTGTGTTGCCCCGGGGAAGTGTGGTGGCACAATCATAGCTCACTGTAACCTTCAACTCCTGGGCTCAAGCGATCCTTCCACTTTGGCCTCCCAAAATGCTAGGATTACAGGTGTGAGCCACTGTGCCCAGCCTATAGTGCCTCCTTTGGGTAATAAATTATGGTCCAACCTCCTGAAAGTAGAGAATCACAAACTACATGTTCGGGATACCCTTGTGCTAAAATTTCCGGTGTGATTAGATTCTCCCGATTAGATGCACTTGAGCCTGTCTTAAATGTGTAACAGTCCTATAGGAAGAGGCTAGACATCCTCTTCCTCAGGGTAGGCCCTGGAACATCCATCTTGCTGGTGTGGATCATGGCAAAGGCACATAATTCTGGAGCAGGCAGCTTCTTTATGCCAGTAGCTACCTGATGGTCGGCAGAGGCAGCAGCTCCTTGGCAGTCCAGTTCTGTCTGCAGTGTCATTTTGGGAGTAGCTCCTGGGAGCTCAGCCTAGAGTCTGTTTCTTCAGTTCCTCCAGTGAGTCTCTGAGCCATTTAATATCCTGTACAAAATCTTTTTCTGCTTAAATTACTTAACTGAACCCTGGTCAGTTACTTGACTTCACCTTTGTTGTCATTGTTCTGTTAAGTTCTTTGTTGAATTGTTTGCTTTCCCTGCTCTGTGAGGGCAGGTAGTAGGTGTATCCTTTGCATCACCAAATCTTAGCATAATTCCTGGGACATAACTGGTAGAGGAGGTAATTGAGCTTACCTCTGAGGATGAGCAGAATTCAGGTGTAGGTGAGGGGATTGTCCTGAGAACTTGGAAGACTGGGAACTAGGGAGCAGCTGACCTCAAGTGCTGTGCTGTGTGTGTCCTTTAAGCTCTATCTTAGTATCAGAGTGCCCCTGTGAGCTTGGTGGTTTCATGGTTTAATTGTGCTGGGCACACGTGGGAAGTTAGTGGCAGGCCTCTGTTGAACTCCAATCTGTTTGACGTGTCATGCTTTCTGATGATTTAGCCACTACATCATGCTTTTATTTGTTTATTTGACCATGAATAACAAGTCGGGGAGTTTTGCTTCAAATGGGTGACGTAAGTGGTGGATTGTGCGTGTTTCCAAAGCCACATGCCGGGGCCCCGTGGTCTGACAAACAGGAGTTCGCTTGGACAACAGGTCAACATTTTGCAACTGAGTCTGGGAAATGTTGATGGAGGGATGATGAGAATAGAGGTGACTCTTTCCCTGGCCGCTGGTCAGGGAGAGTCCCCCTGGCTGGCTCCTGTGGACCCTTTCCTGCTCAGCGCCTGCCTGACTCAGCTGGTTTTGGAAGCAGTTTTTGCTTTGTCAAGCTCCGGCTCCGGCTGGGCTGGAGTAGGGGAGCCTGGCAGATGTGCTCCCTCCCTCCTCCTGGCTCTGGCACATGGGCCTGGCTGTCTTTACACTCACTCCGGGCTCAGCATGGGGCTAAATAAGCCATCCCTGCCTGTCTGTGCTGGCTGCCCTGGGCCCTGACCACCGGTCTCTGCCCTCCTAACCTCCTCCCACAGCCACTGACACACACAGTGGGGGCTTGGTAAATATTGGTTGGCGAGCAGCAGGCTGCTGGTTCTAATTTTGTTCCCTGCTTCTGGGTCTCCACTGATTTTTTTTCTTTCTTTTTTTTTTAAGTTTTCCCATCCTGCCCCTCCCAGCAGCGTGAGGCTTCACAGGGAGAGTGAGTGGGCTCTGCCGGCGCCCTCCTGTACCCTCTGTGGAAATCTCCCACCTTGGGTGGCCTTTGGCTGTGCCAAAGCTTGAGGCTAAGGTCCTGGGAGTGGGAGCTGGAAGCTGAGAACACATCCTTTTAGGGTATGGAGGAGAGTGGTTAGGTGGGAGGGTGGAAGGAGGCAGGAGAAGAAGGGGCTGATTAAGCTCCCAGGCCGCCTGCGCAAGGCCAAGCGAGGGTTGGTTTCCCAGCTGTAACGTCTGCTCTTTCCTTGGGTGAAGTGTTCAGTTTAGGATGGTTTGTCCTAGGGGAGAGTGGCTTCTTGGACACTGTTCATTTGGTAGGTAAGGAGGGCCACCAGCTGGGTGGTTTTTCTCAAAGCTCTTTGAACCTCAGAGAAGCCTCCAGGGCAGTATTTACTTGAGTACCAAGCTGTGAGACTACTGGTTTTCTAATTGCTTATATTGGGGCTTAAACAGATGACTGTATCATTGTTAGTTTGACCATGAATATTGAGAGTATATACTAATTAAGAATTTGGAGAACACTCGGCAGTTTTTGTAGTTAGGTGTATTAATGACTGCTTCTGTGGGCTTAGGTTTTGTCCTATTACTTACTCCTCGATTATAAAAATAATCACCCATGTTTTCTTATGTTGCAATACCCCTGCCACTGATTGGGACACATCAATGGGTTGATGTTAAAACAAACAAGTAAACACCCCGAAACACTCCAAATCCCATCACTCAAAAATAGCCATCACCAATATTAGGTGAACATTATTCCAGTTATTCTTCCAGATATACTCACAGATAAACAGATATAGAGAAATAGATGTAAATACTCCTATAAAAAAGTATTAAAATTTTCCCAAATGTAACAGAAGAAACATAAACTGCAGTAAAATTAATTAGTAAGCTTTAAAGAAATGTGTTTTTCATAACAGAGATGATTTACTAAGAGACCCCAATAAAGTAAAGAAAATAGCTTGTGAGTCATACTTGTTTCCATTTGAGACAGCATCTATTGACTCTTTGCTATAAAAAAATGAGGACATTAGAATTCTCACATTTTTTTCTGATCTCCTTTTCCCCCCATATCCTGATGGTGTTAATTATATTATTAAATTGTCCATTTTTTATAACATTCAGATTGTGTCCTGTAACTCTAATCCCCGTAATAATATTTTCTTATTTCTTATTTAAAGGGTTTTAATGCTTACCATTAGTAATAATATTTTCTTATTTCTTATTTAAAGGATTTTAATGCTTACCATTAGTCTTCTTTACCATGGTTTCTGCATTCCTGAGCTCTTTATTTTCATTTCTGTAGTAATTTGCTGCATTTCATGGTTAAGTCATTTTTTTCTCCCTAGAAATGGGACTGTATTCTCTGACATCTTTTGTGCCTCAGAATTTCTGCCTGTTGTCTTTACCAAATTTGTATGATATCTTGGCTGGGAATAATATTCTTGGTTCATATTTTCTTTCTCTCAGAATTGTGTAGGCATTCTGGCATTTTGATACTGAATGTTGCTATGGGGAAGATGCAGCATTTTTCCCACTAAATTTTTCCCACTTAAAAGAAGTTTCAGTGTGTTTCACAATTTTCATAATAAAACTCTTTTGGGGGAAAAAGTCTCTTCCAGATGCTTGAAAAAGTCTTGTCTTTTCAGTAGCTGAACTAGACAGTGTCTCAGTATCAAACATTCGTGGAATACAGCACAGTATTTCAATCTTTAGTGTTCTGCTTTTCCTTTCATTTCAGGGAAATCTTGTGTTATTTATCTTTGAAAATATCTTCCATTCCATTCTTGGGTGTTGCTCTTCTGGAACACCGATTATCCTTATATTGGTATCTTTGTCTTCTCACGATTTGCTTTAATTTGTCTTTTCCATCTGCATTCACTGGGGTTATCTCACACTTTCCTTTGTCAGTATTTCTATTTTAAATTACTGGCAAAATTTTCTTGTCTGTCCATTGTAATTTATGTATTAGTTGTTCGTTGATGTTTTGTTCCTCTTTTTTTGTTCAGTAAGCCTACATCTTTATATCCCGTTTTGCTTTATAATCTCATCTTTGAGCTCTTGTCTTATTGAATTAATGTTCTAATTAAGTCGTTCCTCGGGTGTGAAGCAGTTGTGAGGAATTACTTTCTCTGGAGTTGTGTTTTATTTTAAGGTTGACATCTTTGTCTTTTGCTTGGTTTGCCTGCTCTTTCTTCTTATCTTGTTCATGCTGGTGCCCTTCTGCCCAGATGTTCTGTTGGCTCTAAAATAAGAGAGTAACTTTCCTCCAGCCAGGTCGAGGCTGATCTGTCCCCATGTCAACCCCAGGAGTGCTAAGGGCCAGGCACTTGTGATCTGTTTTGTGTGGCCTGAAGGAGTGGTGAATGGGGAAGTGAATCTGTCCTCGTTGCGGGATTAGTTAGTGGTCCCTGTAGTGTGGGTCAGCCCACTCACTTGGAGGTATATTCCATTTCTGTTGGAAGGGAAGGAGTACTCCCTGGACTTTGGAACTGGACAGCTTCCCCAATTCAAAATGTGGCCCTGGAGCCCTTTCCTCCTTCAGAGACTCAGCGCATTGTTCTAGCTCCAGTTTCACCTTTTTTTGCTTCTCCCCGGCAGTTTTTCCCACTACTTCTCAACTGGCGAAGAAAAGAATTGGTGGCAGTTTGCCTGTCCCCGGATTTCGGGGTGTTGGTGATAATTCTCCTGGTTCTGCTCTTGTCACTTGGTGGTCAGGCGTGGGTGGACCAGGGCCAGGAGATGAGCCACGAGGGTGCCTCCTTTACTCCTCTCCTTGCCTCTGGGTTTGAGGTTAATATATCTGATTGTGCCCACTTCCTTGTTTGGTTGCTGTTGGTGAATTTTTTCTTTTTTTTTTTGGTTTGCTTTTTTCCTTTTTCCTTTTTTTTTTTTTTTAACTCATTGTCTTAATTATCAGTGGAAGGAAAATTGTACTCCCATTTCAATTCTCCGTCTCAACTCAGAAATCTTTAAGTAGTGTTTCAACATACTTTCTCTTTGGTAATACTCATAAAACTCTGCGGGTGGTGTATTTTCTTCCTTTTTTCAAATGGAGGAAACAGGCTTAGTGGGACTTGCTTGGAGTCCCGCCGCAATTGGGCTTCTGACACGTGTCTAGTGGTCCCTCCATTGCCAGGGTCAGCGCTTCTCGGGTTACTGGCACCCACGGTCCTGGAGACAAATAGTACTGGACGTACTGATTCCTTAAGACCTCCACCCTGAGGCCTGGCTTTCTCTTTTGCCTGCAACTTTTGGGGTTTTTTCCATCACCAAGATGGTGTCCCTTGACTCACCCACAACCGTTGGTAGCCGGCCCAGCTGTGGGTAGCTACTGGCGGGAGATAGGTTTCTGTGAGGCTGACGGATCACACCCTAGAATGGGGCTGGGCTGGGGGCCAGGAGAAAGCCCAGCCAACGAGGTCTGGGATTAGGTCTGGTGCAGAGACAGCTGTCAACTGAGAGAGAACCCTGGGAGTGGTGGGGGTCGCCTTGTAGTCGTGGGCTGGGTCGTGGATGCTCGTGACCCTGCTGGTGTACAGAGACTGCGTGTGCCTCAGAGACCCCTGCCTCTGTCCCCAAGAGGAATATACAAGAACATCTCGTATGTCTGAATTTCAGATGACTAGAAGATGGCTGGGGGGAGAGCTGCTCAGGCTGTTCCGCTGAGCCAGTCAGCAGTGGAACCGAAAGCTCTGGGAACATAACCTGCCACCCCTGTCCCTCCTTACCCTCCCCTCCAACCCTGTGGGCTGTCTTTGGTGTGGATAATCAAGCTTTTCTCAACTTAAAGTAAAGTGCTTCGTAAGAACTCAGTTCAGACTGCCCACGGCTGCAGTGTGCTGTGCTCCCACGGCCCGCACTTGGAGGACACAGGGGGCGTGGGCGTGGGGGACAAACTCCCATCTTCTTGGCCTCAGAAACAGTCTGAGTTGGCCACGTTTTTCTCTGGGGCATTTGATCTTTTGTTCCGTGTTTTGTTTCCGTGCCCAGAGGACTCAGCATGGGAATGGTGGGCTCCCGGCTGGCTGGCGGGTGAGGGAAGGGGGTGGGTGTTTGGGGGACTCGCAGCGCCAAGCCCCTTCGGGTTTCTGTTGCCTGTTCTCACTTCGGGGCCCAGCCTCTTGACTGAGCGTCATCGTGGCAAGTTATAACCTTGTCACGTCAAAAAGAAAGAAATGTTTGCTCTTCTCTGAGAGGGGAGGTAGGCATAGAAAAAACACGGCATAGTAAGTGTCCACAGGACAGAAGTGCCACTTCTAGGCTGAGATGCTTCTGGACCAAGTGAGGGGTGGCAGTAGGCGGAATTCCAATTTAGGAGCCTCCAGGGTGGTAAGGCAACTTCTGAACTTCCGAAGAGGGTTCTAGAGCAAGCATTTCTTGCTGACTTTCTCCTGTGTCTTTCGTTCCCTCCCACACACACACACCCCCTAGGTTTGGGTCTGGTGCCTTGGAGACAGAGCTGAGGCACCAAAATAATTTACTTCATTGACCCTGAGGCGAGTGCGCAAAGGGGCCGAGAGACTCCAGCCTCTCCTTAGTGGGAAGAGCCTGGTCCTCCCAGCGGACAGTGCCCTCGAGCCTTTGTGCCCTGCTCTTCTTTGTACCTTGGGAGGACTGCAGTGGCTCACCAGGGGCCACATGTGGCTTCCTCTTGCAGCTGGGGCCATGTGCAAGGACCCCTGCATGACTCACCGTCCCTGCTGCATCAAGAGCTCTGTGTGTTTTCTTTTCTTTTTTTAGAGACAGAGTCTCTCTCTGTCGCCCATGCTAGAATGCAGTGGCATCATCATAGGAGCCTCCAACTCCTGGGCTCAAGCGATCTTCCTGCCTCAGCCTCCCGAGTAGCTGGGACTACAGGTGCGCACCACCGCGCCTGGCTGATTTTTTAAACATTTTTTCTGGAGACGGGGTCTCACTATTGCCCAGGCTGGTCTCAAGCTCCTGGCCTCAAGCGATCCTCCCACCTGGGCTCCTAAAATATTAGGATTACAGGCGTGAGTCACTGTATCCTGCCCTGCCTGTGTTTTCTTCTTCTCTTCTTTCCTCCAAAGAATCTTTTAGAAACTTGTTTTTCCCCTAAGAATAACTTGTAGTTAAGAAAAAAAAAAAATCTCCATTGGAGCAGAAAGCTCAACTTTCACGTCTGCCAAAAGGCCAGAGTCACCTGGGTGTGAAGTATGGCTTGCAGCTCTGAGATCTCTGGACCAGAACCTCTTACTGCCCTCTAGTTGTGTTCAGATGCTCCCCTGACCCTTTACAGGGTGGGCTTCTGTCTCAAGTACTGGGCAGGCAGGAGGGCTCTGCTTACTGAATCTGCCCATCCTGTGGGGATCGGCTGGGCTCCAGAGCCTGGGATCCGTCTGGTGGGAGGAAAGGGCAGCTGTGCTGGGGAGGAGAGAAAGGTCACCTGGGAGACGCTAAGGTGGCCCCGGGGGCTCAGTTTTCTGATCATACCACTAGAAGGTGCCTCTTCCCTGGCACTTCAGGCTGTCACAGCAGTCACCTGAGGGCCCAAGGGGCCGCTGGCTCAGCAAAGAGTAAATACTTTATAAAGACCCAATGGGTCTTAGGCATTTTTGCCTAAGATCCCCCCTGCTTGCCTATATTAACTTTTGGTTCTTGGTGGGGATTTGAGAATTGTGAGTCTCAAAGTAACACTTTCACAAATCACCGTTTTTGCTGATGCCTAATCCATACATTTGGGCGACTCAAAGTGTATTCCACTGAAGGGTGATATTTGATGTACCTAGATTCTGTGCCCTGTGTGTGTGCAACCTAAAGCCTGGAACATCCTCGGGTATATTTCGGCGGGGTACTTAATGCGGTGTGTGAGCTCCAGGCCTGCAGTTATGGTCATTGTAGTTGAAAGTTAAGTTAGCCACAGGATATTCCTGACCGTTCCATTAGCAGCTTGTTGTTGGGCTGAGAGAGAGTCAGAGTTGGGGTGGGGGGAATCCTGCTAATTTTAAGTTTTATGATAATTACAGCCACATTTTATTGAGTGCTTTCTAGAGGTCAGGCAGTTGGCGAGGGCCTTGTCGTACTTGAGCTGCTGAATCTTCACAATAATCCGATGAGGTGGGTACCAGTTTTACAGATGAGAAAACTGAGGTGGAGAGAGGCTGAGTAACTTGTCCCTGGTCACGTATCTGGTGAGCAGCTGTGTGGAAACTCAAGCCACAGTAAAGGGCATGGTAAGCTGCATTGCTGCTCTGGGTGGTTCTAGAATGTTGACTCTGGTTAAATAATTTACCTGCGATTACACTGCCAGTAAGTGGCAGGGCCAGGATCCAGGCACGCCTGCTCTCAGCCCCACTGCCTGTGCTCCTCTGCCACAGGCGAAGGCCCACGGTGGAGTGGTGCGCTGTGAAGTGGGTGCCTGGGGAGGAGACAGCCACGGTGACTGGTCTGGAATAAGGAGGTTCATTTATCTCTCCTGGTATTTGCTTAGGTCACTAATTAAATTATAACCATGCTAAGGGAAGTGATTAACAAAAGAAAAATCATCCGTCCTGCTACCTTCGGCTTTCATTTTTCTGTTCTGCTACATAATTGTTCTGCTTTTTTACTTAATATACCCATGACTCATTTTTTATAGCCACATAGTATTCCATGAAATTGATGCAATTTACTTGACTATGACACATCTTTCTGTGTATAGCCTTTTTAATTTTAGGATTACTTCTAGTAGGATAAATTCTAGGAGTAGAATTGTTATTATTATAATTGTTATTATTTTTGCCCAGATGGATCACCTAGACAAAGTAGAATATTCTTTCTTTTTTTTTTTTCTTTTTTAAAGACAGAGTCTCACTCTGTCGCCTAGGGGAGTGCAGTGACACAATCGTAGCTCACTGTAACCTCAAACTCCTGGGCTCAAGTGATCCTCCTGCGTCAGCCTCCTGAATAGCTGGGACTACAGTTGTGCACAGCCACACTCAGCTAACTTTTTTTTTTAGATTTTTGTGGAAGTGGGGTCTTGTTCTATTGCCCAGGCTGATCTCAACCTCCTGGGCTCAAGCAATCCTCCCACCTGGGCCTCTCACCTGTCACTGGTAGTATCTTACTCTATTGCCTAGTGCTACTAACATGAGGTGTTCTATCTTTAAAAAAAAAAAAATCTATTTTGTTATTTTAATTAGTAGCAAAATGGCACCAGCCAAGTTTTAAGTTTGTATCTCCCCCCTCTGCTTTTTCTTTTTTTGAAATAAGGTCTCACTGTGGTCTCAAACTCCTGGGCTCAAGCAAATAGCTGAGTATCTGGGATTGCAGGTACACACCACCATGCCTGGCTAAAAATTTGTATTCTCTCTCTCTCTCTCTTTTTTTTTTTTTTTAGAGATAGGGTCTCATTCTGTCACCCAGGCTGGAGTGCACACTGCATCCTCAAACTCCTAGGCTTAGACAATCCTCCTGCCTCGGCCTCCTGAGTAGCTGGGACTACAGGCGTGCGCCACCACACCCGGATAATTTTTCTATTTTTTGTAGAAACGGGATCTTGCTTTTGCTCAGGCTGGTCTCGAACTCCTGACCTCAAGCAATCCTCCCTCCTCGGCCTCCAGGAAGGAGTGCTAGGATTACAGGCATGAGCCACCACACCTGTGTTGTAGTATTTATTTTTTAATAACATCTCCTGTCCCTTAGTTATCACCTCATGCCCCATCATGTCTCATCCACACCCCCATGCACATCCCCCCCCTTCTTTATTTTGAAGCAAATCCTGGATGTCATTTAATCCATAATTATTTCGGTTTCACTAAAAGGGCTTTTAAAAAATCATAACCACATTGCTATTTTATTTAATTTTTAAATTTAGTCAAACCTGTTGAATTTGTCCTTTTTATTAATTTTCATTCTGTCCTTTCAGAAGAAGGATTTTTCTCAAAGGCTAGGCAGAGGAATTGAGAGGGGGCACAGGGTCAGACTTTGATACTGACTGGATTCAGAGTAAAGGAGAGGCCCCTTAGGGCCAGCCTGCTGCAGCTACCAGCAAACAGGTGGAAGGGGAGAGGCCTCACCTTCAGCTGGTTTCTTACTCTTGTAGGCATATCTGGTCGTCATGAAGCTGCTGCACCCAGCCTTCCACCGCGGCCTCCTGCTGGCCCTGCTCAGCTTATGGAGAGCTGCACCTGAGGCTCACGCTGTGTCCACGGGCGTGCCAGCTATCAGCGCCTCCGCTTTCCTGCAGGATCTCATGCATCGCTATGGCGAGGGTGACAGCCTCACTCTGCAGCAGCTGAAGGCCCTGCTGAACCACCTGGATGTGGGAGTGGGCCGGAAGAATGTCACCCAGCCCGTGCATGGCCAGAGGAACCTCTCGACGGTAAGGCTGCCCTCTGGGCCAGCAGCTTTGCTCAGCACTGTATCTGGCCTCTCGGGGTTCCCTGTCTTGTTGGGACAGGGTAGCTGAGCAGCCTGGCATAGGTAAGGTGGGGCAGGCAGATCTTGACGACAGAGTGGACAGGCCACTCTTTTCACCCGTTGTCTGGATCTGCAAAGTCTGAGGCTTCTGCAGGGCCTCCTGATGCGTGTGTGGGTGTTTTGAAGCCCTCACAAAGGGCAGCAGAGAAGTGGGGTTCTCAGCCCCCCAGACCTTCTCACAGCTGTACTTGAATCACCTGGAAGTGCTGGTAAGCCTGGCTCCTAGACAGCATTTCTAGTTGGGTGTACAGTTTACAAAGCCCTTGCACACTATCGCATGTGAGCTGTGCGGTCCCTCTGGGTGCAGGTAGAATTATCTTCATTTTACAGGAGAGAATACTGAGGGCCCCACAGTGAAGTCCTGTAGGGACCAGGACTAGCACCCTGAGCTTTTGGCTCCTGGTTCTCTGTTCTTTCTTCCACATCATCCTGGCTAATCAGAGTCTGAACCTATTTTTGGCAGCCAAATACAAGCCAGCCAGCAAAGTCTTTATATATCTACTCTGTACCCTGTGCTGGGTGTTTTGAGCAGCGGAGGAAAATGAGTCATATTTAAGGAGTTTACTGTCACAATGGGGAGCTCAACCAACAGAGGACAGCGTTAGCTGGTATTAAAATGAAGCATTACATTTTGTGGGTTAGACAGTAATTGTAGGATTCAGAAATGAGAGGGAGAGATGATGAGGGTGCTGGAATAACCAAGGAAGGTTCATGGATGCAGCGTCCTGGAGCTGCCCCTTGAAGGATGAGAAGCGTTTGGGGAGGTGAAGCGGACAAGGGGGAGACCACGTGGCGTGGACGCAGAACCTCCCGAACACAGTCAATGTCTGAGTTGGTGAGGAGGCAGAGAGTGTGCCCAGAAGGGGGTGGCAGCCTGACTCCGAGGGCTTCTTTGTGGATCTTGGCAACTGCCAGGATGGCAGCAGTGTCTTGGGGTCACCGGAGTCCAGCCCTCAGCCCTAGAGGCCCAGAAACTTATTTTGTTAGCATACCCAGAGGTCCAACTCTTAGACATAGACCCACCCGTGTGAAACCAAAGTCAGAAAAGGACTGACGTGTGCAGGTATAAAGTATAATTAGAAGTAAAGCTGCATTGTTTCACAGGAACAGTATGTGAGAACCACTTACCCACTACCTCCCAAGATGACTGAGTGCTCATGTCTGCTAGCCAGTCCATGCTTGCTCCTTGGCCGAATTGGAATTTTTAGCTTTTCCTCCCCTAACCTCTGCCAACATATCCTTGAGTCTGAGCACAATACCAGATCGTTGAGGAGACTAATATTTCCCACGTGTTGGTCTGATTGGGTAGCACCCCAGTTTCCGAGGAGTCCCACCCCTGTACATGCCAGATCCGAGAAGTGTGTGAAATCTGCATTTTAATATAACAGCTCCCTGAGCTGTTGTGATGTGCATCCAGATTTGGTATCTGGATGGAGCTTGTATCTTCAGGTATGCCAATAGAATCATGTTTTCTAGAAACCACGCCCTGGTCACAATGATAGGGATCTTGTTCCTAAAACTTCTCAGGCAACCATTTTTGGATGGTTGTGCTCATAAGTGTAACTTCTCTGGGTCGCCAATCCCTAAGATTACTTACCAGTCTTTCAAGTTTAGGGACCACCTTGCTCTCACCCCTAGACTAGCCGAATCTCCAAACTCCCTGAAATTTGGACATTTCTGTCTTCTCCTTATTTTCTCTGGGAGAGCTGAGTAGGTTGGGTTTTAAGAGGTTCTGAGAGGCCTCCTGCCCCCTCCTCGTGTTTCAGTGCTTCGGTTCCGGAGACCTCTTTGCTGCCCACAATTTCAGCGAGTGGTCGCGGATCGGGAGGAGCGAGTTCCAGGAGTTCTGCCCCACCATCCTCCAGCAGTTGGACTCGCGGGCCTGCACCTCTGAGAACCAGGAGAATGAGGAGAACGAGCAGACGGAAGAGGGGAGGCCGAGCACGGTGGAAGGTGAGCCGGGCAGGTGCTCACGCGGGTTCCCGGGCTGAGCTGAAGGCTTGACCAGTGACCCTTCCTCAGCGAGGATGCGGTTGTCAGCGGTGGGAGGTATGGGGGATTGTACTGATGATTTTTGTATTCCCAAGAAGGGTCTAGCACATTGTCAGACCCCTGAGCAGTGTGGCTGGTGAATGTTCCCTGCAGATGCCTTTTTGTCCGTTTTTCTTTCTGGCTTTCTTTGAACCATAAGGAGGCCAACACACTGGTTTTTTAGTTTTACCTTTAAGACCTTCCAGAGTCTCTGCCCTTGGCCGCCTTCCTCCTTCTTACCCTCCCCTTCCCAGGAGCCCTGACCCAGCCCCTACACCCTTCCTTAGGGCCCCGATTGCCCTGCAGTACCGCTAGCACTGGCGTGCGGCTGCCCCACTCTTGGTACCTAGCAAACGCTGCCTGTGTGATGTCTCATATTGTTTCCTGCTGTTGTTATTTAACTTATATGGTCTTTAACCTTTAATGCTGTTTGCATCTGTCCATCGAAAAGGTAAGCTTCTTTTGGATGGCAACTTTGATACGGTTTTCTCAGGCTTCGCCACAGCACCTAGCAAGAGGTGGACTCAGCAAATACTTACAGATGGGTTGGTGTATCTCTTTCTGCCCTGATCACGCCTGAAGTCAGGGCGGGCCCGCCCCAGGCAGCGAGAGTGCCCCACCCTCAGTAATGGAGGCCCTCGTCTGTTCTTGTTCCTCCACAGTGTGGGGCTTTGGTTTTCTCAGTGTCTCACTGATTAACCTGGCCTCTCTCCTGGGAGTCCTCGTCCTGCCCTGCATGGAGAAGGCGTTTTTCAGCCGTGTGCTCACTTACTTCATCGCCCTGTCCATTGGAACGCTGCTCTCTAACGCGCTGTTCCAGCTCATCCCAGAGGTGCAGTAGAACAGAAACGTGCGCGTCTCCTTCCCTGGGGCACCGCGCCCCCCCTCACCCTGGGCTCTGAGGCACCCAACGACTGCCACCTGAACAATGAGCCTTTCCCTCATATCAAGGGCCACAAATAACTTCTAACTCTGGATCTCAGGGGCCATCTCTCACTTCTTTCGGGTGCTCAGGTTTGCCTCTGGCCTCTTCAGGTGCTGTCAGATGCAAGGCTCTCCCCATTTGCCCTCCCTGTTGGGGACCTCTCGGTGCCCCCTCCTCAGTGCCTCTCCTCAGCCCCATTCCTAGGACTCCAGGGGAAAGCTGCAGCGATGGGTGCTGCCCATGCCTTTGGGGAAACCCTGGCAGTACTCAGGAGTGGGCAGCAAGAGACTGTCCATCTGGAATGGAGTGGAAGGAAAACAGGTTACCAGCTGATTTGTAGAAGTGGCCTAAAAATGTGAGTGATCCTTAATTTTAAGCAGGCTGCAATTGGTAGCATAGAGAGCCAAACAAAGACTGTTTAGCAAGAATAAACAAACAAAATAAAAAATACAAAACAAGTGAAAGGGGCACTCAATCCTTCATACCTTGCATCTGGACTTTTTCCTGATAGGACTGACTTCCTGGTACCCTTACTTTACTGTTTCGAAATGTTTGTTAATTTTGTTTTTTAATTGTTTTTACTGGGGAGCTGTAAAAATAAGACCCAAGTTGACAGTCGGTCCACCTTCTCAGCTCAGGCTGGGACACCGCTGTAGGGGGTGAGGCAGTGCAGATACATGGTCGACCTCCTTAGGCAATGGTGGATGCTGGTTTTCATCAAGAGCCCATGCCAGCGGCTTCCCAGTTTTTCCCACTCAAAAGACTAACCTCAAAAAGATGCCAGCTGGGATACCGTGCCTTGCTTGTTGCTCCTTCCTAGTGAGAGAAGAAATCTGGTATAAGGTTAACCATCTTGACGCCATCTCCAAATCCCACATAGATCTAGCAAGCACTTCTCATGGGAGGCCTCACTTGGGCTATTTTTTCAGCTCCAGAAATTGAATTTATTAATTTTAAAAAGGATTTGAAATGAAATGTCTCGTTGCCTGCTTGAGTGGAAACACTGTAATTGTACGTGCTCTGCCCCTGTGGCTCACCAGGACGGGTCTCCTCCTGGCGTAGTTCTGTCCTGCCCTCTTTGGGGCCTGGACTCACAGCCTGGATGGAGTGGGAAATGCTATAGAAGATATTTTTTGTGACGGGGTGATCCTGGAACTCTGTTCTCTGTGTTTGAGCCCCTCTCAAAGCAAATGGAAACAAACAAACCAAAAAACCTGAGAAGTTAAGACACTGAATTTTATGGGCATTGGGTGTTCATTGTTCTCCATCCCTTCTGCCCTGTACATCTGACTTTGTCGTGTCTTGCACAAACCAAACCAGGTCCAGGTGGTATCAGCTGTGCCCACGAATACGGATTGGATGTGCAAAAGCAAACACAGCAGCAGAGTGAGTGGTCTCTTTCCACTTGCTCTTGTTTCCTATTAAAGAGAGCCTTTGAGTCCAAAGTCTGTCCTGGGCAGCCTCTGTGGTAGGCCTGAACAGGCCTCAGGTGTGTGACGAGGCAGCACCCTGCCCTGCTACTTGCACCAGCTGCCAGGTATGACTCGGGCCACCCAAAGCAGCAGGGGCAGTAGTCACAGGGTTCCAAGGCCACCTTGAATTCTTCCTCATTTCTCCTGAACTGATTGAAGGAAATTTCGTCAGACTTGAATCACTAACAAATTTTCTGTTTCTCTCTCCCTCCCTACTTGTCTCTTTCGATTTTTCTTTTGTTTGCTTTGTTAATATCCACCAACACTTTCCTTACTGCCTCCCTGTACCCTCCACCTTCCGTCCCCTAAATGGTGGTTGCTGTGCCCTTCTCCCTGCCCCGGGTGGGGCTGGCCCTCCCTCACGACGGCAGTGTGGGGATACGGTCTCCTCTGTGTGACCATCATCTCCCTCTGCTCACTCATGGGGGCCAGCGTGGTGCCCTTCATGAAGAAGACCTTTTACAAGAGGCTGCTGCTCTACTTCATAGCTCTGGCGATTGGAACCCTCTACTCCAACGCCCTCTTCCAGCTCATCCCCGAGGTATGCCAAGCCAGAGCCTTCTCACACTGGAGCACGCCAGTCTCCTGGGGCACCTCGGGGCACAGCGGGAGGGCCCTCCATTTGGATGGAAGGCATAGAGAGGACACCTCGGGGTCCTTTCCTTTTGGAAAGTGAAGCTAGGACTTAGGCATGACCTAGGAGAGGCAGCAGAGCGTAGGTTTAAGAGCTAGGTTCAAATCCACCATCTACAAGTTCTACGACCTTGAGCAAGCCACTTACCTCTCTGTGCTTCTGTTCCCTCAGATGTAAAATGGGACGGTAATAGGACTGACCTCCAGATGATGTGAGGGTTAAATGAGTTAATATTTGTAAATGCCTGGTGCCTGGTATCTGGAAAGTACCGTGTAAAGTTGAGTCAAAAGATGTAGTGTAGCAAGATGACTCTGTGGCTCACTTTGTGTCTCTCCATTTGGGGCTTTTGGTGCAGGGAAGTATAAAACACATCACAATCCACAGGTCTCAGTGAAAAGATCTGTCCTCCTTCGTAGGGAGTTTTGGGGCAAAGGTAATCCGAATAAAACACAGTCTGGTTTCACATACTTTGACGGTACCTTTGCTGAAGTGAACGAGAAAATTCTCCACAAAGGAAGAGGGAGCTCTGTATTTGTAAAGTTTGGTAGTCAGCCTTGGATATGTTTCATCGGATTTGGTATAATCGCTTCAGTAGACCGGTTAATTACAATAAGTATGAGAAGCTTCCTTGTAGGTGGCCTGACAGGCCTGGACAAAGCCATGGTTGACTCCGCATGCTTCTCGTAACACTATGTTTTCCAAAATGCTGTTTTGTTTTCTCTTAGTTGATCCTTAGGTCAACTCTGGCATCTTAGGACAAGTAACGTTTTACCCATTGGAATCTGACTTGCACAAGAACACACGTTCCTGCGCCTAGAATCCAGGTTTCGGGATTCCTGTGGCCGTGATTTTGTGTCCCCCCACCATCCTTCATGGGTTTTTGTGGAGAGGTGTTAGTTGTCTGTTTTCACTTCCCTTTTCCCTGAGATGATTTGACTCTCCTGGGAGGTCGACCTGAATTTGTTGTTTCACTGGGGGTGAATCTGGTTCCTTTAAAACTTAAGAGAGAAAAATACTTACCTTTTCAGTAGCCCAGAGTGGCTTATAGTTATGATCAGTTCTATCTTTGACCTGTTCATGAAAGGGCTGGAGTTTATTCAAGGCCTGTTTCCCATCAGAAAACAGAGGAGCAGGTCATTGACACTTTCAGAAGATTCCACCATAAATCAGGAGCTTAACTGAGAATAGAATTCTCCTGATTTCTAGTCCTGTTTCTTTCCAATGGATTCCTTTTTCTCCACTTTAGTAAGTGAAGTTTTCAGGAAGAATTCAAAACAAAACCCTAAAAAATAGACGCCCTTAGTAACATAGCTTTCTTGGCTTTGTGGTCACCGGGAGGTCTGCGGTCAGGAAGATGCTGCAATTCTTACTATTTAACTGGGAAATGGGTTTCCTGTTTTAGAAAGTATAATTACACCATCTCCCTTTGTGTTTATAGGCAGATCAACCAGGGACACTAGATAAGATGAAAATAAACATAAGTGTCTTCTCCTTAAATATGGAATTTGATGACAGAGTCTGCCTTTGTATCAAAGCACCAAGAGAAATTAAAAGTAGAAAACTATATCCAAGGCTGTCCTTCCTGAGATTAAAAGTCTACAGATAATCTGTGTTTTGCATCAAAAAATAAGTGTGAGGGAACCTAGTAGGTCTGGTGATGTCACATCAGAGAAGCATCGAGGTTAGATTTTTCTGGAAGGAGAATGGGTAGTGGCAGTGTTACTCCAGTGTGTCTCTTTCCTTCCCTGGGGTCAAGGAAGTAGTTTAGAGAAGAGAGGCAACCAGTGAAGACTTTTTATTTTCTTAAACTCATTTTGTTTTTTCTGGGTCCACAGGCTTTTGGTTTTAACCCTCTGGAAGATTATTATGTCTCCAAGTCTGCAGTGGTGTTTGGGGGCTTTTATCTTTTCTTTTTCACAGAGAAGATCTTGAAGATGCTGCTTAAGCAGAAAAATGAGGTGAGGACCAATTGTTGGTAAGGGAAGTTCTTCTAGGGAAAGCACCCATCTCGAAAAATACTGATGATGTGTTTTGGTAGTGGTGGTAGCTCAACACCACAAATTTCATGAAACACAAACATCTAGAAAAGATAATCCCATTTCAGCTTGTGCGGATATTCCCCACGGTGAGGCCAGAGCAGAAACAAGCTCTGGCCAGTGTGCCTTTTACTAAGCAGTAGCTTATCCCCTTTGTTTTATTCTAGATTATTTCCTTAATATATACGTGTATCTTTAGAAGATGGGAGAGGGGCTTCATAACATACATGCATGGCACATGAAGAATGACTGCAAAGAACTGATTATTGCAGTACAGTTCCAAAAAGATCTCTCTAGTGCCTGGCATGTAGTTACTCCCTACATTGCTGCTGAATTGAGTGGAATTGGCCATTGCAAAGAAGGGGCTCAAAGTGTCTTGAGCAGTGGCCACCTCACTGGAATGAGCACTTGCCCTGGGGTAACTGCTTTGACATCTAACACCAAGTCCTTGCCTTCACACTTGGTACAGCTTTATGTAACAGCTCTCCCTACGTGTCTGTGTGTGTGAGCTGCTTGTGTTGTCTTTGACAGTAGGAATGAGGTCTTCCCTGTGCTTGGTGCACTTGCTCCAAATAGGCGCCCAGTCAGGCCTGTGATTTTGGTGAGCGTCGTGTTGACCCCTCCCTGTCGCCCCTGCAGCATCACGGACATAGCCATTATGCCTCTGAGACGCTGTCTTCCAAGAAGGACCAGGAGGAGGGCGTGACAGAGAAACTGCAGAATGGGGATCTGGACCACATGATCCCTCAACACTGCAACAGTGAGCTGGATGGCAAGACCCCCGCGATGGACGAGAAGGTCATTGTAGGCTCGCTGTCTGTGCAGGTCAGTGGGCTGACAACTGCTTGGTGGGAGGCTCTAAGAGGAAATAGTCTTGGTGAGTTGGGCCCACCTTGGAGGCACCTGGTCCAGCCTTTGATGTTCTGTGGGCCGTGGGAATGTGTTTTCTCATAGGACCTGCAGGCTTCCCAGAGCACCTGTTACTGGCTAAAAGCTGTCCACTACTCTCACATCGGCACTCTGGCCTGGATGATCACCCTGAGCGATGGCCTCCACAATTTCATCGATGGCCTAGCCATTGGTGCCTCCTTCACCGTGTCCGTTTTCCAAGGCATCAGCACCTCGGTGGCCATCCTCTGTGAGGAGTTCCCGCACGAGCTGGGTAAACAGGTGTCCCTGTTCTGCTTGCGCTACCTTGGTTATCATATAGCTGATTCCTTGCTACTCTCTCCCACCACTTCACAATACTTACTGTAACTAATTCTCACACTCCCTGAACTGTGTAATCTAATCACGATTTCTTAACAGTTGAATAGACAATAATTTCCTATGATGGCGTCTTTTACAGGGATGTTTGTTTCCCTTTAGCCCCTATGCTGTGGATTATTTCCTCACCTGTGCAATGGGGTTAATAATGGTACCTACCTTTAGAACCACACATACCTCACACTATTCTCAGTGCTCAGTAAAGCGTGTCTCCTCTGTCCTGTTAACCTCCCAAAGGCTGGGCCGTGTGTTAGCAGTCCCGCAGACAGGTGAAGTAGATGACCCAGGGGTTAGGGGGTACTTAGTTTTGTCTACCAGAGGGAGAGTGTAGAAACCCAGGACTCTGGAGGCTCAGAGGCGACTCAGGGTCAAATCCTGGGTTTGCCGTTTGTTGGCTTGCGACTTTGGGCGAATTATTTAACTTCTCTCCGTCTCAATTTCGTTTCCTTAAAGCACCAATCATCACAGTAGTTGGGAGGAGGGGGGACTCCGGTTTCACTACCAATCAAGAGAGAAACGAGGCCAGTGCTGGCTTGGTCATCTATTTTAAGAATCCTGTGAATTATTTTCAGCCTCTAGGCTCGAAATACGCAGCCAGCTTGGCAAATGGAGAGTTCCTACACAGGAAGATGTAGGTGCCTTAGTCTTGTCACTTCAGTCTCGAGTCTAGGGCTATCTTGATTTTCACCCAGACTTCATCCATAGTTGAAGCAGTCTGACGTCATCAGTGTTCTCTGTCTCCTGAGACCTCGTGTGACTCTTCTTTCAGCAACCTTCCCCTTGTTCTCCCCTGTGTAGGAGACTTTGTCATCCTGCTCAATGCTGGGATGAGCATCCAGCAAGCTCTCTTCTTCAACTTCCTTTCTGCCTGCTGCTGCTACGTGGGTTTGGCCTTTGGCATCCTGGCCGGCAGCCACTTCTCTGCCAACTGGATTTTTGCGCTGGCTGGGGGAATGTTTTTGTATATTTCTCTGGCTGATATGGTAAGTCTTCCAGAGTTGATGCCATGTAGGCAAAATTGGGCCAGATTATTAAATTCATTGGATGGGAGGGCAGCTAAGGGAACATTAGGTAGTGTGTTTGGGTTTTTTGTTTGTTTGTTTTTTTATTATTCGTGATGATTTGAAGGAATGTGTTTGTTTTTTATAACAGCTTTATTTAAAGATAGCCAGGCGTGGTGGCTCACACCCATAATCCCAGCACTCTGGGAAGCCGAGGCAGGAGGATCGCTTGAGGCTAGGCGTTTGAGACCAGCCTGACCAATATAGTGAGATCTCATCTCTACCAAAACATAGAAAAATCAGCCAGGTGTGGTGGCACAGGCCTGTAGTCCCAGCTACTCGGGAGGCAGAGGCAGGAGGATCACTTGAGCCCAGGATTTTGAGGCTGCAGTGCGCTATGATGATGCCACTGCACTCCAGCCCCAGTGATAGAGCAAGACCCTGTCTCCAAAGAAAAAAACCCAGCTCTACAGCTTTATTGAGGTATCTTTCACATACCATACAATTTATCTATTTAATGTGTACAATTCAGTGGTTTTTGAGGGGACATTAGATTTTTTTCCTTTTTTCTTTTTCTTTTTTTTTTTTTCCTTGAGACAGAGTCCTCTGTCGCCCAGGATAGAGTGCAATGGTGTCATCACAGCTCACTGCAACCTCAATCTCCTGGGGTCAAGCGATCCTCCTGCCTCAGCCTCCCTACTAGCTGGGACTACAGGCACGTGCCACTGTGCTCGGCTAATTTTTTCTATTTTTAGTAGAGACGGGGTCTCGCTCTTGCTCAGGCTGCTCTCTAACTCCTGAGCTCAAGTGATCCTCCCACCTCGGCCTCCCAGAGTGCTGGGATTACAGGTGTGAGCCACCACGCCCAGCCATAGATTTTAAAGGAGGAAAAGTTTATGTTTCTAGTAGCATATGTCATTAAAGAAAATGATTATACTCAATCTAGGGTCCTCACTTAAATATTTTAGAATAGGTATATATAGATAAATAAAAAGAGGAAAGGAGAGTGGGAGGAAAAGAAGGAAAGAAAATTACCCATAATCATTCTACCCTAAAACAACAACAACAATTAACACTTTGGTTTGTTTTTGTCTCAATGCATTGTGTGTGTCTGTTTTTAAATAACTATAATCACATTGAATACACAATTTTATGTCGATTCCTTTTTTAATTTAATATATCACAGGCATTTTTCTATGGTACGTACTCTTTGAAAACATCCCTTTCAATGGCAGTATTATTTGGTGAGAGGATGTACCTTAACTCCAGGACTGGAATTGCTGGCTCAAAAGGGGGGCACACAGTTGAAGGGTTTTAATACGTATTGCCAAAGTGCTTTCTAAAAGGGCTTAACTTTCTACATTATCAGCAGAGCCTGAAAGTACACATTGTATTGCACCTGCTAACATTTGGTATAACCATTTAAGGAGTTTTAAATTTGCTAGAGAAACTCCTAATCTCTTGCATCCTCTGTATGACTAACGAGGCTGATTTCCTTTCCTTGTTGGTTGGCATGACGTTGTATTCAGCCTGTTTGCGTGAATTGTTTTTCCACATCCTTTGGTAAGAGTAGTTTTGCTGAGATGATGAGAGCGCTGACTGCAGCCTTGCCCTGTGGAAACATTCTCTCCTCTCTGTGGGGAGCCCACCTGATGGTTAGGATTTTTTTTGGCATTGCTTGATGGTCTTATAGTTGTTACCTGTCTTGCATCACGAGGCCTCGAACCACTCCAGTCTCTCCCCTTACATAGTCACGCAATTTCCCAAAGAAGTGACGTGACAACATTTTGGTAGCAAAAAGACTTTTTCAAGTGCTTTTGAAGTGCACTTTTTTTTTTTCTATCAGAGTGCATTTATTTTTAGACAGTGTCTAAACGCAGCCCGGGCCACATGCACGTTGAGTGTTTTGTTTTACCTAGGTAGTTGTAAAGTTGTGGTAACCACCTTAGAAAAAGGCTGTTACGTTCGAGGTCTAGCTGCCGCTGCTGTTGACTATGTCAGCCAACTCGATTGCTCTCTCAGTCACCGAATGGGCCTGGACTTACCAAGAAAGGAATTGCAGCTGTCTTGTTTCTCTTTCAGTTCCCTGAGATGAATGAGGTCTGCCAAGAGGACGAAAGGAAGGGCAGCATCTTGATGCCCTTCGTCATCCAGAACCTGGGCCTCTTGACCGGATTCACTATCATGCTGGTCCTCACTATGTACTCAGGACAGATCCAGATTGGGTAGGGCCCTGGGGGGCCCGATCCTGGCCCAAGGACTCCACATCCACGAAGCACCACGGAAGAGGCAGTTCTATTACAAACCGACACAGACTGTATTCCTGCATTCAAATGTCAGCTGTTTTTAAAATGCTCTATCCTAGGAGTAAGCCGCCCTGGTAAGCAGTCTCTAGGTAGTGCCTCTCACACTGTCCTCTCCTTTTCTCACAGTGACTCTGGAACCTGCGTGCAGCTTCCAAGACAAGCCTAACTTTTTTCTCTGATCACCCTGGCCTCTTTCTCTTGGAACCAGTGCTGAAAGATTTTGAAACCTTTACCCAACAATGCAAAAATATAGCCAGTGGTTAAATACAAAGAGGAAAGGAAGGTGGGAGGAAAAGAAGGAAAGAAAATTACCCATAATCACCCTACCCTAAAACAACAATGTCAATTAACACTTTGGTTTGTCCTTGGCAATACGCATTAAAACCCTAAAACCATGTGCCCCCCTTTTGAGCCAGCAGTTCCAGTTCTGGAGTTGAGGTATATCCTCTCACTGCTGAGCTCAAGCGATCCTCCTGCCTCAGCCTCCCGGAGTGCTAGGATTACAGGCATGGGCCACCGCATCCAGCCATAGATTTTAAAGGAGGAAAAGTTTATGTTTCTATTGGCGTATGTCACTAAAGAAAACAATTATACTCAATCTAGGGTCCTCACCTAAATATAGAACTATCTCAAGAGATGAATCCATAATTTGGGGCCCATGAATCTAAGTGTGCATCGTGGACTTCTAGCTGGCCAGTTTTGAACTGGGTTTACCTGTCTAGTCTCACAGAAGAGAGACAAGAGACAGGAATGCCTCCCGTTTTTTCAGTTGCCTATTACCTCTCAAAGAGAACGGAAAATCAGAAGAGAGGAGTAGGGTGGGAGAAGGGGAGAGGGGAGGTAGATGATGCATGTCTTGTCAGGAGGCTCATTTGTTCTGTGGCAGCACCTGGTGTTTCCTGGCTCTCCAGGTGAGCCAGCATGGAGGTGTAGCTGCTTGGACCTCCTCTTTTAGGTCAACACAGACAAAATGGAGGATCAGGAGCTCTGCAAGAAAACAGTTGGTTTTGCTATGATTTCCACCTCCCCGTCACCTCTCCCATCTTATAAGAGACTTTTTGTGGCCTCCCTAAAAGCACATTCTGAGCACATTTAAGGTGTTTGTATCAGAGGGGAGACTGCACAAACTGTCCTCCCCTGACCTGTAGAATTGGAGTTCAGTTTATGCTCTATTTAGACAAGGATTAGTCATCAGAAATGGAATTGGTGCAGGCAAAATTTAGGATTTACTAATTACATAAAGGTACGAATAAAAGGGGACTCTGAAATGTGAGGTCAGAAACTTGGGTTGGGGTGCTGTGGATGTTTGCAGAGTGGCTGCTCTGATGATTATGCTGCAGATGAGTTTTAAATGTCTTCTCTAGGTTACCACTTCCTCTCTCCCCAAACAAAAAAGGTTGAATCCTGTATTGAATTGAGTATGGATTGCTCTAATTCTCTCCAGAGAATGGATGGATATACTTGTCTGTGAAACTGTAGGCCGGCTTCAGGCACTGTGGAACTCACCTCAGAACTCTGGCTTCAAGGGGAGCTAATCTCCAGGTTCACTAGGTGAATTGATTTATTATTATCATATTGATAATGTGAGATTCTTTAGCCACTGTGGGGAGCCAGTCTCTCCAGAAGCCTTTCTTAGTGGTGCCCACAGCTGCAGCCTAGGGGCCATGTTCGCAAACTGATTTGCGTGCATGACTGGCAAGAGTACTGGTCCGTTGCCAACACCTGCGTTTTTCTGTTCTTACGCAGAAAAACTGTCCACTCTCAGTAAATAAAAGCAGCATCTTTTGTTTTTTCTTCTTGGGAAACATCCCTCAAACCAGGAATGTTCTTGAAAAGAACATGAGCAGGAAAACTGCTGGCGATACTTTATAAGTTTTTCTCCTTGTCTTGCCTGTTGATGTCGATAGATTTGAGAACAGGCTGAAGGAGGAGGGAAACTTCAGTGATCAAGATTCTGGATTAAATGTCAGGACTGACTCCTGATAGGATTGTGGTCCAGTTTTACCAAAGAACCAATTCCTTGAATGTTGGAATCTGATTTTTTATGTTGTTGTTGTTGTTACTGTTTTAGAACGATTCTTCATCTTTTCTATTTTATTTTTCTCAAACTGCTTTCAGGAGCTAGCAGAAAACAACACTCAGAGTATACGACTCTGGAACATTTTGCTTTACTGAACTCACTTGGATACATTAAATTGATAATTTTAGCATTCCCTGTAGATCCTGTCATTCCTTAAAACTACCCTTTGTTTGGGAGTAGAATATCAAGTTAGAGTTAGTGGGTTTCTAGTTTAGGAGATGAGCTCAAAAATATAATCTTTAATAAATTGAAAAATAAAATATGAAATAGTAGCGTGCTGTCCCATTTTGTGCACACCTATATTAACTTAAGTAATTTCCTTTCATAGCCAGCTGCCTCAAAGGGAAATCCTCCTTAAACTGTAATTGGAGCAGAGGTCAGTCCTAGTCGGAGCTTAGGAGGGGTGGAGACGCTCAGATCATCCAACTGATTGTAAGTTGCCACTGGCAACAGATTTGCCTCACGAATTGAAAATGTGGCAATTTCTTTTTGACTTTTAAATGTTGAATTTGCTGTTTTAAGCATTTGTACATATTAGAAGTCTAAGGAGTCACGAGTTGTTTTGAGGACTTTTTTCACCCCTGGCATTAGCAGCTACAGCCTCTCTTTTTTTTGGATGGACCAGCTCCTTCTAATGTTAGCAAGGAAAGCATGTCACATGCAGGAACCGTAAGCCAGGGACAGGGGCTCTGCTACTTCTCACCTCGCCACTGGCGGGCAGGTTGCCACTGTCCTTGCCCCTAAAGGTACTTTGTGTCCAGTGTCAACTTGGAGCTATTCCTTGCTGGTCCTTCACCTTGGGTTTCAAAAGGAAGGCTTCTCTGTTTGGGTAACCTGAGATCTGTTTTTAGTAAGTCGTCTTCCAAAGAGATGGTAATATGCTGGAAATCTGGTTTTTAAAAAAAGTCTGATATTTGCAAGAGAGGTTAGGATTTTATTGTTCATATTTCCCTTTACAGTTCTACAGTTCCATCACAGTATTTTTTTAAATAACTCAGGTGTTATGAGAAGAAATTAGAAAAGAATTAACTTATGTGGACTGTAAATGTTTTATTTGTAAGATTCTATAAATAAAGCTATATTCTGTAATTGTTGAGAATCTCGTGTGATCATTGGCAATAATAATGTGGTGTAATGAAGACTGAACACAAGGTGGCGATGGTGTCTCGTTGGCTTTCAAAGTTCAGTTTTACCAGGTCCAGCTTACATTTTGCCGGGAATTTTAGGAGGACCCTTATATGTCATAATCTGCTCACTTTAAAATTGATTCATTTCTCTTTTATGGAGCCTATGACTTCACTATGTTGCAGGATAAAAGAATTGTGGTGATTCCTAAGAAGAGTTTTCTATCACCCTGTTTAATATAAATGCACAACTTGAAACATGTAGAGTTGGCTTAGTTCATTTACATTTCCTTTGTGTCTGTCGTGAGACACAAGTCCTCTGTCATGAGACTTAAAATTCTAAAGCTAGTCTCATTCCAACTTAGTTGCAGGTCAGGGATCTGTTGGTTTTCTCCAACAATAGAAATGAGCGATAAGGTAAAAGGGTTGACTCAGTCTTATGACTACAAATGTTGGAGATTTCCAAATGCCTATTGCTTGGTCCTTCCTTTTTTTTTCTTTTTTCCCCATCATCTCAGCTGATGGACGGTCCTTCCTTTTTTAAACTCAAGAATGATATATTAAGTGGCTCATGTTGGTCGTTTAATTTTCATTACCTAGCTACTCCACCATTTGCTGGAGTTGGTCAGAGTGACATTCACTGTCCTTCAGGGTCTGCCACCTTATGGAAATCCATTTCTGCCCACACTCCCTACCGCCTTCCCAAGCTGGGTTTGGTGTCTCTCTCTATACCTCAGTCACAGGATTTGCATTGTAGTTTCTGTTCTTTGTACACCAAATTCCTTCTGGGTGGAGGTTATATCTGGTTTCTTTCTATGATGTCAGCACCTGCCACACAGAGTGATTGAAAGACCGAGTGAAATGCCTTTAAGTTCCGTGTTTGTGAAAATGTTCCTTTTCCGTTGGCAGCAGTGCTGTGCTTTCTTGTCGCTGGTGATGGCTTTGCTTATGCCTTGTTATCTGGTCCACCCTTATTTAGAAACGTGAGTTTGAGAGAGGTGAATTTGTGGCCCACACGGAACAGAGCTAAGCAAAGTAAATAGGCCATAAGTAGATTAAAACCTTGACCTTAGCCATCTCTTTGTAATGCTCTTAAGCAGCTAAGCCACTTAGGACATATTTTGGTGGAAGGTGAAATACACCAAAATTCAAAAGATGCTATGAATGAATGTTCTATTTAGTTGCTTCTGTACACTCTTCTCTACTACTCAGTGATGCTCAGATCAGATTTGAGCAAAATGCGTTTCAAAAAAATAGTGACACTAAATGTGGACACAGGGTTTTTGATTTGTGGAAAAACAAAATGCCCATCTAGTTTAAAGACTGGGGACTCTTCATGATCTAGTGTGAAATAGACTTTTGAAGAATAAGAGGATCAAATCCCAGCAGAATTAAATCCTTTTCATCCTTCTGGAAGAAACAATTACCTTCCACTCCTGATAGGTGGCTTTCAGATGGCTTTTTTTTTTTGACAGTGGAAATAATCAGTGGTTGGAAAAGATCCAATGGTCCTTATCAGCCTTCAGCTAAGTATGTTAAGAACTCCCAACAAAAAACCATTTTTCCATCTAATATCACAACATCTTATTGCCAGGTGCTTAGTCAGGGTTTATTATAAATGAAGAAAGGAAGTTAACAGACTGTTCTTCCTATGTGACAGCAATCTTTGACCCAGCAATGGGTGAGATTCCGAGATGGTAGCACCAATTATAGTTAAGGAATAAACCCAAAGTGTTCCAACCCTGGCAATCATAAGCTAAGAAGTAGTTCTTTTTCACTAGGCTCTGGATTTTTTTTTCTGTATCTGTGGTTTGCTTGTGGATGTTTGGAACATCGAGGTTGCCTAAGAATAAACTTGGGCAATAATCCACATGTTTTCACAAATACGTGCGTGTAGCACATAGCCATCAGGAAATTCCCAGTGGAGGCCCCTGACAAAAAAAAATCTTTTGATGAACTAATTCTAAATGAAACGCTCTCGAAATATGTCTTCCTGCTTTTGGCTAACATTTTAAATGCATGAGAATCTAAGAAGGACACCCAAGCCAGTTAATTGGAAGTTCCTTCTAAGAACATGATGTCAACCTTTGGGTTTTAAGAAGGAAAACAACTAAATCAATAAAGGGAATTTTTTTTTTTTTTGCCTAAATAATTATAGACGCTAGTAAGGAAAGAAAAAACCTCTTTGTTTTTGAATATTCTCCCAGAATAGGAGATTCTTTCAAGTGGCATGTTCCCTATAACTTCTTGAGGTTGCAAGGTTTTTTGAAGCCATTGTCTGATTGTATCCTATAGACGCCCTTGAGAAGAAATTAAGATCTTACGCTGCCAAATTCACACAGGTTAAGCATTGTAGTTACTATGCAAATAATGTAGGAGTTTTTTTCCTCCTCATGAAAATGGAGTATACAGGATAGGGAGATGGAATTTAGATTTTTCTGGGAGAGCTGATTTTTTTTTTTTTTTGAAGGTGGGGGACAGGGTCTGTGTCACTCAGGCTAGAGTACAGTGGTGCAATCATAGCTCACTACAGCCTCAAACTCCTGGACTCAAGTGATCCTCTTGCCTCAGCCTCTGGAGTAGCTGGGGCTACAGGCATACGCCACCACACCCCGCTATTTTTAATTTTTAAAAAATTTTTTCTAGAGATGGAGGAGTCTCACTATGTTGCCCAGGCTGGTCTTGAACTCCTGGCCTCAAGCGATCCTCCTGCCTGGGCCTCCCAAAGTGCTGGGATTATGGGTGTGAGCCATAGAAAGCTGATTTTTTGAAAAATTAGAACATTGATTTTTCAGTATAGATGGTTCAATTATATACTTCTACTAAAAGGGTAGATAAAGTCTAAACGGTAAGATATCTCAATGTCATCTTCATTTTGGCTTTAAGGTAAATTCCCATAAATCTATTTTCCTAATTGTGCCCTACTTAGCCTAGTAGAAAATTATTTTGCATTCCTCGGTTCATACATTACTTTACCATTTTGTTTAAAAACTGAGGCTGGCTGCATGGGAAGACTGCCCTGATCTAGCTGATGGTAATATTTTTTCACTGAAAAACTTAAAAGCAGCTTTATAAACTAGTTTAAATGAGAAAGTCCTTGGAAAGTGTTTAAGTTTGGTGATTTTTGAAGCAAATGGAGATAAGCAAGAATCAATGCAAACCTACTTCCCCAGACTTCAGGAGTCTTTGTCAGCAGAGAGAGCGCAGGATTTTGCCTCCGAAAGAATGGATTTGTGTCAATTCCATCATTGACTATCTGTATGATCTATAATGATGTGTTTAACCTCTGTACACCTCATGTCTTCATGAAGAAGAAACTATAATTTTATACTACCTATCTCTATAAGCATAATGAGAACTAAATGTATGCAAAAGTGTTCTTATAAATTAAAACTCTGTACTAGTAGTAACTAACATTTTGTTCTTTGGATTCCTTTGAGAATCTGAAAAATACATGTTTTCCCACACTTTCTCACTCCCACCCCCAAGCATGTATAAATATACACAAAACCTTAATTTCTTTGTTTTTGTTTTTTCAACCCCTTGGTCAATTTGCATAAACCTTAATTTCCTCTGCAATTGGGAGCAGGATGGGGACGGGAGGTAGAGGAGAAGGGAATGATCTCTTGGAGCCCCTGTGCCCCAGGTTAAGAACTTCTGCGCCAGAGAAGAGTAAGATGATATTCATTCATTCAACAAATTGTTGAGCTCCCTTTGTGCAAGGGATAGTATGACAGAGCAGCGAACAAGACAGACAGACAAAGTTTCTCCACTTAAGGAGTGAGGGCAAATAAACACAAAAAGAGGTGCTACAGATAAATGAGCCCAGGGTAAGGAGGTTGAGAACGGGCAGACAGGTGCATCTGTAGCTAGGGTAGTCAGGAAAGGGCTCTGAGCAGGCGACATTTGAGTTGAGCTGCACCTTTGCACATCTAGAAGAAATGTTCCGAGCAAAAAGGGCCAGCAAATGCAAGAGCTCTGGGACAGAAACAAGCTTGGTCTTTCTGAGGCCAGTATGTGTAAACTGTAGTATGTACAGCATAAACAAGGCCTGTCTGAACTGTAGCAGACATGGAACAGGTTTGATCTGACCACTTTGGGAAAGGAAAAGTCATTTGAGGGTTTTAATCAGAGGAATGACAAATCAGTTTTATGCTCTAAATTTAGAAAGATCTGCTGTATAGAAAAATGGACAGCAGGGGGAGTAAGTTGACAGGATACAGCGTGTGAGGGGAAGGGGTCCCTGATTCTAAAATTTTGGTCCAAGCAACCTGATGCCAATGCTGTTTACCTGTAGCGTCTTACCTGTGGAATGCTGGAACCCAGGTGTGCAAGGGGTATTATATTCAATTTTCCTTGACTCTATTATGCTGTGTAGTGATTGCCATTTCTCTTGCTTTGTAATGATGCAAACAACAGTAATAGGAAGTGATGGCAGCTTTGGGGCTCCCCATTCTTACCACGGTTCTCATAAGGGGTTCTCCCAGGAAGACCAAGGGATAACGAGCCATTAAGGGGTTTGCACACGACCCAAAAAAATGGCCTGAATATCACCCTGTGTATATATATCTACCATTTAGCAGAACTTTCATTAGCATTTTTTACTTTCAAGTATCTAACGTGATTATTAATTTGATATCAGGCTATTATTGGTAGGATGCTGACTTGGGCCATTTTTTTCTAATTACAAAAATATACTTTTATCTGGACTTGGTAATTTTTTTAGATATCAAGACCGGGGGCGGGCCCATGCCAAGATAATTTAATCAAAACTAAATGCACTCGTAGAAAGATATGAATAAAATATAGTACATGATGTCCATAAAGTATGTTACTAATAAAAACATTAATGTAGTGCCTTTTATATAAAATTAGCGATTATAAACTATAAAATATCTTTTGTTCTGTGTGGCTATTTTAGAAATGCTCATTTTACTGTAGTTTTTAAAATATTCTACAATTCTCATGCCTGCATTTAACACAGTTTAATATCTAATGGATTCATATAAATAGAAACTGAAGCCAGGTTACTTTTATACAACAGTGGGAACGGATTCTCAGAGCTTTTGTTAAATTAAAAACCTTCATAATTATGTCTCAGAGGAGCTGATCATTAATTAAGATTTATGAAGTGCTTAGAGAGTTTCATAAGGAAATACACTAAATCTCACAAGCCCTGTAAGATGGTGACCTAGATTTGAAGAAATTAGTAGATATGCCACTTAAACATGAATCTTGGTTATTTCAAATATTTATGTCAATTCTGACCAATGCAGAAAGTAAAAGGAAAGGGATACCACATTCACCAATTGGACACCTGGCCAGGTGGATAGGTCTGCACGGTGAATGAAATAGAACTCTCCAATTATTGCTGGGAACTGTTATCTTATTAACATAAATCTTATTCATTATAGAAAAATTGTTAGGGAAGAGTGCTTAATTAGAGTTTTTTTCTTTTTATATTTTCATTGCATGGCTCTAGTTTTTTTTTTTTTTAATCAGAGAAGTCATTGAGAAAGTCTTGCAAATAAATGTTTGATGCTATTGGAAATTGGTCTTTAAAAGAAAAGAGCACTTTTATTTGTCTTCACCTGTTTATATAGCAATACTTTTTCACTATAGAAAATTTGAAAAAATACAGAAAATTATGTGTTGAGAGACAGGGTCTTGCTCTGTTACCTAAGCTGTAGTGCAGTGCTGCAATCATAGCTCACTGTAACCTTGAACTCCTGGGCTCAAGGGATCCTTCTGCCTCAGCCTCCCAAGTAGCTGGGACTACAGGTGCATGCCACCACGCCTGGCTAATTTTTACTTTTCTTTTGGTAGAGATGAGGCCTCTGTTGCACAGGCTGGTCTTGAATTCCTGGCCTCAAGTGATCCTCCCACCTCGGCCTCCCAAAGTGCTGGGAATACAGGCATGAGCCACCACTCCTGGCTAGAAAATTATTTTTTTATCACACCACCAGGAGATGGCTACTGTTCATGTTTTTTTCCCCATCAGATGATGCTCAGTGAGGACATAAACTATGCCAGTTTGGTTCATTACCACATCCCTAGCACCTAGCACAGTGCCTGACACACAGACTGCACCTAATTAATACTTATTGAATGAATGAATGTATCGATATTTTCTTGGAGTCTTTTCTTCTTTTTTAGAGTTACCCAGGCTGGAGTGCAGTGGCTATTCACAGATGCGATCACAGCACACACTGTAGCTTTGAACTCTTGGGCTCAAGTGATCCTCCTACCTCAGCCTCCTGATTAGCTGGGACTACAGGTGTACACCATTATGCCCAGCTAATTTTTAAATTTTTTGTAGAGATAGGGTTTCGCTATGTTGCCCAGGCTGGTCTTGAACTCCTGGCCTCAAGCAACTCTCCTGCCTTGGCCTTGCGAAGTGCTGGGATTACAGGCACGAGCCACTGTGCCTGGCTTGAGTCTTTTATTTTACGTATGTTTGCTTGTTTGTTAACAAAATGAGAACCATACTGTATATGGTTATATTTTAGCTTTTTTACTTTTCAATATCTTCTGAGGCTTTTCTCATGTCATCAAATATCTTTCTAATCTAAAATATATTTCCTAACTGCATAATGATCCATCCAATATCATACTTAATTTAACCATTTCCCTATACAAATGAAATCATATAGTATGTAGTATTTTGTGTCTTGCTTCTTTTGCTAAACATAATGGGTTTTTTTGAGATTCATCCATATTGCTCTATGTATCAGTAATTATTTCTCTTTTATTAATATTAGCTGAATAGTATTCCATTGTATGGATAATTATTGCTGTTGGGTAAAATATGTAAGAGTAGAATTACTGGGTCATAGAGTAGATTATATTTTCACTTTACAAGAAACTTCCAAACTGTTTTCCAGAATAGTGGTACCATTTTACTCTCCCACCAACAATATATAAGAGTTCCAGTTACTCATATCCTGTCAACCCTTGGTATTGATGGTCTTTAATTTTAGCTATTCTGGTAGGCTAGTTAAGTGGTATCTCAATATGGTTGATTTTGCATTTCCCTAATAACTAATGATGTTAAGAATCTTTTCATTGGCCATACATATATCTTCTTTTATTGATACCATCAAATCCCTTTCCAGAGAATTTGCACTAGTTTACAATGCTATCAACAGTGTCACCTTTTTAAAATATTTTCCAATTTGCTTCGTTACCAGCCTGAGCAAGAGTGAGACCCCGTCTCTACTAAAAATAGAAAAATCAGCTGGGTGTGGTGGTATGTGCCTGTAGTCCCAGCTGCTCGGGAGGCTGAGGCAGGAGGATCGCTTGAGCCCTGGCGTTTGTGGTTGCAGTGAGCTACGATGACACCACTGCACTCTACCTGGGGCAACAGAGCGAGACTGTCTCAAAAAAAGAAAAAAAATTTTCCAATTTGCTATGTGAAAAATAGCATCTTGTTTGAATTTGCATTTTTATTACTTTATGTGCGTTATTTTATTATTAATGAGGTTGAACACTTTTTTTTATTTTTAGTGCCTTATATTTTATTATTTTATGAATTGTTTGTTCATGGCCTTTGCCCATACTTATATTGTAGAGTTCTTTTTTTGGACAGGGAAATATCTTTACCTTAACATATGAGATGTAAATATTTTCCCAGTTTTATACCTTTTAATTGTGTTTATTTTTTTTAAGTAGTCAAGCATAGCAATCTTTTGTGATTCCTTTCATTACTTTTGTGGTTAGAAAGTCCTTATCTGAGTTCACTGAACTGTTTTTTTTTTTTAGAAGGGGGTCTCACTGTGTTGCCCAGGCTGGTCTCACACTCCATTCCTGGTCTCAATGGATCCTCCTGTCTCAGCCTCCCGAGTAGCTGGGATTACAGGTGTAAGCCACCATGCCAGGTTATGAATTCACTGAGTTGATTTTGATCTGATAAATGCATATACTGGGGCAGGGAGTGTCCGCATCTATTGGCATCTATTAGTGCTGGAATAACCACAATTACCTGAGTAGGATAATTACTTCATTTTCTTCTAGACTTTTTTCTTTTATGTTTTACACATACTCTTTTTTTACACTTAAAAAGGGTAAATTTTTATTATATGTAAATTATACCTCAATAAGCTTGATTTTAAAAAAACAGAAACAGAAGTTTTATGGAAACAATATTTGATCTTTCTGTGTGAGATGTACCCTGATCTGTTCCATTCCATTCCATTCTTTTTCATTACAACAAAACAAGACAAAGAAACAAGATCGATAGTGACCAAATCAATAGATTTTACAACATATTCATCCGTTAATTACAACCTATGCATCATGATCCATAATTTGAAAAATGCTGGTCTATGTTTGTTACTGTTAGTATAAGTAAAAGGTGACGAATATATTAAATATACTCAGAATGTCTGTAGAAATATGTGAATATGTATTTCTGTAGAAATGTGTTCGGCAGCACATATACTAAAATTGGAGTGATACAGAGATTAGCATGGCCCCTGCACAAGGATGACATGCAAATTTGTGAAGCATTAAAAGAAAAAAAAAAGGAAGGAAAGTGAGGAACTGAGGATCAGGGAAAGGGGTGAGAATTTAATTTTCCTGTACATATGTATTAAATTTTTTTAAACCATGGGTATATGTTACTTTTTAAAACTATATTAAAACATTGAAAAGGAAAGAGAAAAATCCTGAGAGCAGGGTTGAGTTCAAGTTGTAGTTTTAGTTACCCACTGGGGTGAACTGCTTAACATCTCCAGGGGCATTCACTCATGTGCCATATAATAATGTTGGTCCACGTGAATCCTCAGGCCTTGGCCTCTTGGATATTCCAATTGTTCAGTCACCTTTTGAGTCAACCTCTGACTACCGGGGCATACGAGATTATTACATATAAGAAAAGGTGATGTAGTAATTCATTATGTCTGCAAATACTTACTTATAACCACAATATAAATGGACCAGACTAGAAATTGGGGATGTAGTCTCTGCCTCAGTAGCTTAGGTGGGGAAAACAGCCACACGTCAACAGAAGACACTCTGCCATCCATTAGGCATTGTTGATCTGTTTACAAAATGCTCCTGGTCCACGGAGGAAGGAGGCTTTGCTTCTACCTGGATGGATTAAGGAAGGCTTCAGAGAGGTGATTGTAACAGGGCCGAATCTTAAGGACATGGCCAAACTTTTCAGTAGGAAGTAGAGAAGGAAGGGTGTTCAGGCAGTAAGGACTGCACCTCCAAAGGTGTGCAGCCCTGAATACATCCACCACATTCCAACCCTGTGACTCTCTACAGCTTTGCCCAGCCTAGGACACCTCCCTGCCTCCTTGCTCTCCAAATCCCATCCTTCCTTGGAGGGCCACAGCCTTGAAAGACATAGCCAATGATTCCACGTGGCCAGCCTGAAAGGTCGCAGTGAGGCCGTGGAGGGAGAGGAGCTGTGGAGGTGCATTAATGTCAGGCTGGGAAGGAGCTGGTGGGCCAGGTGAACTTGATCCCAACGGTAATAGGAGCCACTGAAGGGAGGTGAGGAGCAGAGTCGGCAGTCAGATTTGCTGTAGAAGTTGACTCTGGGCTCAGTATGGAGAACGGATTGGGGGTCTCAAGACCAAAGATTCAAGGACCAGTGAAGAGGCCAATGTGCCAGAGGGTCAGCTGCCTTCACTCCCAACCTTTATGCCCTGGGAATAGCCGATTCTGTATGGACCACGTGAAATGGACTCACACAGAGCGCAAGTTGTGCCCCCTGCTCAGGTCTATGTCTGGTTCAGACAACCTGAAGCCCTTTGAAACCTCTACTGGGAGGATGTCAAAGCAAGGCAAAGTGACGGATGAAAGCTTCTGGTGATCTCTGCTTATGCAGATCAAAGCTTTCCCAACCTGGAAGTGTCCCCCTGGAGTAATCCATGGATCTAACTCTCTCTTCCATAGCAGAGACAGGAAGTAAGGGGAACCGTTAGGAAGGAGCAGCACTGGACATGAAGGCTGCTATCTCCCACATCAACGTGCACACGTATCACTTGGGAATCTTGCTAGAATGCAGATTCTGATTCACTAGGTCTGGGCTGTGGTCTGAGAGTCTGCTTCCAGGAGAGCTGCTGGTCCACAGACTATACTTTGCGTGTCAAGGGTTTAGGCCCCATAGCATGTACATGGCAGTGCTGGAACTTCAACCCAGGTTTGGGTTAGGCTACATTCATTTGTTCATTCAATAAATTCTTGCTTGCTCTTTTTGTTTAACAAACACAAGTGAAGTGCTTACTATGTGCCAGGCATGGTTCTAAATGCTTTACAAATACTAACTCATTCAATCCTCACTATGACCCCATACGACAAGTACTACGATTATCTCCATTTTACAGATAAGGAAACTGAGGCACAGAGAGGTAGTCCTTACCTGTAGTAGATGCTGGGGTGCTCCACCTAGATCCCCTTCACCATGCGTGTGTGCAAGGGCTGGTTGGTGACAGCTCACTGCCGCCCCTTCTCCAGAGAATTGCCTTAGGTTGTATGGGAGCTCCCTCCCCAGTGTCTGTCTAACTCTGCCTCAAGGTGAGTATAATTTTGAGGTACAACTCATGCTCCAGAGCTTGCTGTGAAAACAGACTGAACTACATGGAACTCTTTAAACAAGATTCACTTTATTTTGATGTTACAGTGTGGCTCCAACTTGAGATCTAAATACAGTAGTAAATTCATTTTTCCACTAGTAGTATTGAATAATCCATCCCTTCACATTGGTTTGCAACGTTTTCTTAAACTTTTTATTTTTAGCTATCCTGTTTGCATTCTTCAAGAAGAATTTTAGCATCGGACCTATAGAGATATGATTTGATAGGTGTGGAGTTCTGGTTACTTCTTAAATGAAGGACTTCCTCAGGATATCTGAACAATTCTCTTGGGTGGAAGCCTGAAGTCAAGACCCATGAAAACAGAACCAAATTCTATTCAGCCCCTAAAGTGCTCCTGCCTCCTGGGTTACTATGAAAGGCCTTCAGTCAAAACTCCAAGGGATAATTCAGGGCTGATTCCAGTGTATCTCCTCTGACCTCCCAATACATAGATCTATATTAATGGAGTTTTAGGCTTAATCCTGCAATCTTTTAGCTAGGAGCTGTCCAACAGAACTTTCTGGATGATGGAAATGCTACAGTGTCCAATGTCCAATGAGGTTGCCACTAGCCACACATAGCTTTTGAGCACTGGAAATGTGACTAGTGCACTAGTGGAACTGAATTATTAAAATTAAATTTAAATTTACATAGCCACAGTGACTACTCATTGCCACCGCAGTAACCAAGACTGGTTTGCCTATAACTTGCACATGCTTCCTTGGATATCAGTTTCATTATTCCATTAGCTTTGCTAAAATCAAAATACTTTGACTTTGCCAGGTATTATACTGCGTGAAACAAGACAGTTGCGGGGAGACAGCTTCTATTCTAGGCTTAAAATTTGAGGCGAGATAAAGGTCAGTTTTTAACCTAGAGATGAACCAGATTGTTAGGACTCTCAGGAGACCTGTCCGTGGCGTTCCACAGTAAGCATAGGCCCGGGAGCCTGGAACCTTAACAAGGGGGAAGAAAAGGAGCTTCTGGCTATGAAGGTGACTCTTAGGAGAAAGTCATTTCCTCTCACCGAGGGAGTCTGGCCCTGAGGGTGCCAGGAGTGGGAGCTCTCCCCTTGTCTTGGATGCAGAAAGGAAGCGAGGAGACAGCTGGGGCTAGCTCAGAAACAGGCTCCCCAACTACTGGACTGGAACGAGGACGGCCACGAATGTCCTTACTATACTAACTGCACTCAACAATGTGAAAGATTAAATGGGGGGGGTTTAAATGTTTGGGTTTGGTGAACTGGGGAGGGTAAACTGTGGGAGCGGGGTCGAACTGGTAACGACTCGTAGAGTTCAAGTGGGTGCCAGACCCAGAGGGCAAGAGCGAGGCCGCCGGCGGGAGGGTCCCAGGCTGGGGGCGGCCGCGAGGTCGCGGGGCCAGGCCGCAAGATGGCGGCTGCCTCGCTGCCCCCCTGCGCAGGGTGCCGGGGCTGGTTTTAGGTGCTCCAGGCCCGGGCAGGGGCAGGCAGGAGAGGGGGCGCCAGCTGCGGGGAGGGCCGGCTGACGAGAAGCGAGGACGGGCTGTCGGAAGCGGGGCCCGAGCTCCGAGGAGAGGAGCGAGGCGCCGCCCAGGAAGGGGGGGGGGGGGGCCGGGCGGCCGGGGCAGCGGCGCCGCGCGGGGGCCGCAGGGAAGTGGCGCGGCGCGCGGGAACGCGCGTGCGCGCACGGGGGCCCGGGCAGCGAGCAGCCGCCCCGGTCCCCTCCCTCGGCTGCGGTCGCGGGCGCTCCGGAGGCGGCGTTCCCCGCCGCAGCCGCTGGCGCGTCGGGAGGGAGCGGCCGGTGGGCCCGCATCCTGTCGCTGGAGTGGGAGGCCGGGCTGCCGCGGCCGCGTCCTTCTGGTGGTGCTCGGGCCGCCCTGAGGAGCCGGGGCCGGGCGCGCGGCAGGAGAAGGCGGCGGCCGAGGCGGAGGCGCACGGCCGGCGGACCGCTGGGGCCGGGAGGAGGCCGAGGGGACCATGTCCGTGAGGCGCTTCCCAGTCTCCACCACCGAACGCGTCATCAAAGGTGCCAAGCGGGCCCGGCCTGCCTCCGCGACCCGCGGGAAACGGCCCTCGGCTGGGCGACGGCTCGGGGACGGGGGGAGGCTGGGGCCCCGAAGGAGGACCCGGAGGGGGCGTGGGAGAGGGGAGGGCGGCGTGCCCCGGGGGAGCAGCCCTGCGGGAGAGCCCCACGGGGACCCCGGCATTTTCTGTCGCTCCTGGAGCGGGGGCTGGCCGGAGATTGGTACGTTCCCTCCCCGAGTGTGGACTTCCAGGCGGAGTGGGGACTTACTCTCCCACCACCCCCAAGGGCCTGGATCCCCGTCTCTCTTTATTTATTTTTTTTCTTTTAAGAAACGATTCCTCTTTTCTAGTCTTTTATCCGGGGAAGCCGTCTGGGGTGGTGTGGGCAGCCTCGTAGACTCTTCCAAGTCAGCTCTTTCTTGACGCCCCCCGCCCTTTTTCAGGACAATGTACCATGGACCTTTTGGCCCACTTTTCATCGCAGGTCACTGAGTATGGTGAAATAAATACAAATAAATCCATTATCTGATGTTTAAAAAGGAATTTACACACTTCTTGACATAATGTTGGCCTTTTATTGTCCCTTTGGCTGTCAGAGACTTGGAGAATAATGTTCTCTGATTCAGGTGTTTACCTGTATTAGATTTGTGTTGTTATAAGAACAAAACATAAAGTTGTCCTTTCTAAATCTTGTAGGGTTTTAGGTTATAGTTGTTTCTGCCCTTAAACTAATTAAGATCGGTTAAACATAAGCACTAATTTATGTGCTGCTTTTGTTCAGCCATAAGACTTAAGCACAACCCTTCTCTCTCTATTAACAATCGGTTTGAAAGCACTGTTTGGTAAGAAGGGAATATACTTAGACCAGCTGTGTTAATGGCCTCTGGATGAAAGGGTTAGCATTAGAGTGGGGAAAACTACTAAATACTTTTCTTTTTTCATTTTGGCATCAGAAGGAGAAAGGAAACCAAGATTGGTGAAAAGTCTATTGCATGTTCAGGGAGGGGGAAGAAATTTAGTGTGTAACTTAGGTTTTTTCCTCCCTTAAAAACATCAGTATCATAAATGTTAATTATCTATACTATATAATATTTAGTAAATATAATGGGATTTTTGAGATTTATCTACTGAGCATTTGTATGGTATCATTAGGGATTTAAGTGAATTGTTCATATAATTGACATTATTCCTTCAGCAGCTAAATTATTTTGACTATTTAAATGTAAGTCTTCATAGAATATAACCCATAAGTATTATATAACCTTCTCTTAAGATTCAGAATATGCTAAACATAACCGTTTTTGATGCATCAAGGTCATTGTTATGTACGTTAATTTCTGTACTGTGCTGTTAATATGGCTGGTGCGTTTCACTGTGTAGGGTGTTGGCAGTTTCCTCTTGTACTAAAATGATTCCTCACTGCTATACCATTTTAGTGTTTTGTCTGTTTTTAGTTTCTCTCTCCAGTACTGTTCTCTGTCAGAATGTGCCCTTACTGCCTTCTAATCTGCCACTTCTAAGCTGAAGTAGGCAGGGAAAACAGATAAACCAGACCTATGTGTCAAGTCAGAATAAATAGGATCTTAGTGAGGCTTAGTGGCAGCCCTCAGACCTTCAGGAACCTCGAAATCTGGTCACCATTGCACCATGTAATTTCCACCATAGCATGCCATAAGATAGAAAGGAAAATTTTATATTACATGTAATGGAATTCAACTTATACCCCTAAATCTATTAAAATTTTTTAAAAAAGGAAAAAGATATAAAAGAAAATTTTCAATGGCCCTTAAATGTGATAAGAAATATAGAAAAATAAAATATAGTAAAGTAAAATAAAACATGGTTAAAATGCAGGTGCTGGTTTATTGCTGGGCATGCTCATAGTTAAGTGAACACCACCCCTCATAGTCTGCGTGATGTGAATTTGTTCTTTAGCAAAATTACAAATCATTGCATGTTGTGTAGTTCCAAGGCTACTCTTACATAAAATAAATGAAACATAAATGAATGATTTTGGGCCCTTAAAATGTGTCAATTTATCTCTTATTTTAAAAACTTTAACGTAAGAACTTGACTATAGCAATTTCAGCTTCTCAGGGACTTATGTTACTTTTTTTAAGGATTTTCTAGGGTTGGAAATAGAAAATAAGGTATCACTGTATACAGAGCTAAGGTCCATTGTATTGAGTGCTAAATCCTGGTGTGATGCTGTCTTGTCTTGTCTGCATTTATTCACAGCTTGAAAGCTTTTTCAGAGGTGATACTGCACCCCAGTTATTTTTGGTTCTGTCGTTTCCTGTTAACTTTAAAGTCTACCTAATTGTTTTGTTTGAGCAAATCTTGTAAGAGTGAGTAGGCAGAAGTGATTTGTATTTTAAGTGTCCTTTAAACAGCAACTTTCCTAAACTAAAGGTCTAGACTAGTAGTCAGAAAACCTAGGTTTTTACTCCTGTCTCTGGAGCTTATTTGTGACCTTGCCTTTTTTTTTTTTTTAACCTTGCCTTTTTACTTAGACTTTTTTTTGCTTTAATATCTCATCTGTAAAACAGAGTTAAGAATACCTTCCCTGTCAAGCCTGGGTCATGGGACTGCCATAAGAGATGTGAAAAGCTTAAGATAAGGTAGTATTACAAAATGCAATAGTAGTTTGGTAATAGATGGCTTATTACATAAGTGGTTAGTAGAAAAATCATTCACATTGTAGTATATCAGAATTAGAAAGTATATGAAATATAACATAAGTTAGGAAACCATTCCTAGTCAGGAAAATATCTGTTCTATGACATAAAGGTTGTCTGGATGATATCCTGTCGGTAACAATGTGAAGAGACCACAGTTCTGTCTGGTACTTCCTGGCAGCTGGCTGCTTCTCTAGCAGTTGAAAGTGTTTGTTTTATGTTTAAGAAGTCTTACAGTTTTATTCACTCATTAAATATTTATTGAGTGCCATCTGCAATGTACCCAAACAGGTACTCATTCCTTTCTTCTTTGCTTTAAAAGTAACACTTCTGTGAGTCTCTAGAGCAGTCCATATGCACTGGGACATCACTGCTGGGATCTGGACCAGAGAACTAGAAACTCAAATGATTGAATTTTGAAATTCTTTCAGCCTGCTATATATACCTTTTTTTAAGTTTCCAAGTTTCTTTTCCTGTTTGAGGGAATATTTTTTCTTTGACAATGATTTTTTTATAAAAGCAATTTATTTCTCTGGACTGAACCTTTCCAGAAGCAACAAGGAACTTTCAGTAGGAATTACATGACAGGTAAGGAGAATCCATTGTCTTTAATTTGTTATTTGGTGGCTGAATGGGATTTAATAGAAAAGTCAGACTTCTTTTCAGTAAGGTACTGATACATTTCTCCCATTCTCTTGGAATTCAAACAGATTGTGTATTCACAGAATACTGTAGTATTTGTAGCACACACGGAAGCTACTGGTTCCTTAACATCCTGTCACTGGGAATACTGTGGCTATGGCTTTCTTTTTTTTCTTTCTCTTTTTTTTTTTTGAGACAGGGTCTTGCTCTGTTGTCCAGGCTAGAGTACAGTGGTGCGATCATAGCTCACTGTAGCTCCTGGGCTCAAATGATCCTCCTGCCTTAGCCTCTCAAGTAGCTAGGCTAGGACTACAGGTGTGTGCCACCATACCCAGCTAAGGTTTTTTCTGGGGTAAAGATGGGGTCTTACTATGTTGGCCAGGCTGGTCTTGAGCTCTTGGCCTCAAGTGATCCTCTGACCTCGGCCTCTGAAAAGTGCTGGGATTACAGGCATGAGCCACCGGGCCTGGCTACTATGGCTTTCTTAAAAGATTTTAAGAAGTGTAATATGGACAAAATTGCTGTTTCTACAAATATACCCTGAACCCCTTCAGTCTCTGGTACCTATATATGTCATTTATTTCCATAGTTCTTGCCCCCCCTCCCTTTTTTGTATTATGAGAATGGATTTACCAAGGGTTTAAAAAAATTTTTTTTTCTTCTTAAAAATAAACTTAACCCTGCTAATTATAAAATTTGAAAGGCAGAAAGGGAAGAAAACAAAGACTTCATATTGCTTCCCTCCAGAAATAATTGGTTTTAATACTATTGTGTATTTCCATTTTCTGGTATATTTTGAATGCAGAGGTAAATGGATCACACATATAAAGCTTTTGTTGTACAAATATTTCATGTTATTTTAACATAAATATTGTAATTTTACCTAAATACTTCCATGATGGTTTCAGTCAGCATGAAAATCCTTTGAAAGTGCTTATGTTTATATATTTTCAGTGGAGCACACAGTAATAATTTGATACAATACCAATCCAGAAGAAATATTTTCAAGTATAAATTTTCAATGTGGATAGGTTTTAAAGTGTGTATCTGCTGGATTTGTAAACATTATTTGTTTAATTTATGCTTAGTTTACCATTGTAATTAACAAGTTGCCAAACTTTAGAAACATTTGAAACTGATGATATTTGAGATTCATACCTCTGAATGGAAATCTCAAAACTTGGGAAAGAAGTCTTAATTTAAATACTTAATTCTTTTTTTTGAGCAGGGATCAAGTTTGTTTGTTTGTTTTTTTAACCTATTTGTTATTGGTTGTGGTCAAAGCTTTATTTATATCAGATATTTGATAATAAAGCTTTCTTAAAGTAAGAAATCACTAATCACATTTTACTGTAAACTGAAAAAAAATGTCATGGGATCCTTTGAGAGAAAAACGCTAAAGACTCATTACTTAAAGTGAATTAAGGAATTAATTAGAGACCTTTTCCTAAGCAGTACTTAGTAATAGAAATAGAATATCTTTCCGTTAAGGCAACATTTTTGGAAAAAGCTATTTTTTAGACATACCTCTATGAGAGACAAAATTATTCAGCTAATTCTGGCATTTGTAGTCATTTTGGAGTTTTGCTGCTACTTAGTTGCTAAATAACTAATGGAAATAAAGGGGTGTCTTAGTTCTCTGTATTCAATTTTGTTTTGTTGGCAAGCTAAATTATCCTGAAACCTTTTAGTTTTTTGAGTCTCTTGTTTATTGTTAGAAGGAAGAGTGTGTAACTTGGTACCCAGGATCTCTAAATTGGGTGAGAGAAAGATGTGCTGGTTAAGCCACCCACAACAATGTGTATCTTTGATGATCATGATTTATTGAGTGCTAACAATTCATGAAATTTTTGTGAGGTGTCTAGACAATGTCAGCCCAAAAGACTGAAATTCTAAATGAAACAAATGCTGGGATGTAATTTAAGAATTCATTCAAGAATTACCTATGTAGTATTCTTGGTAAAAGTATTTAACCTGAATCTAGTTATAGTAGATAATCAGACAAATCCAGTTTGTGGGACTTTCTACAGAACTCTTCAGAAATGTCAAAGTGATGGAAAAAAAAGCTGACAGGAGGACTATTCCAGGTGAAAGAATATGAAAGAAATGATAGTCAAGTACAGTTTCAAGCCTGGATTGGGAAAATAGAAAACTATAGTGGACATTTGGGGGACAACTGGGGAGATTGAATATAGAGTGTGTGTTAGACAGTATTACATCAATGTTAAATGTCTTGGGAGTGATGATACAGTATTGTGGTTATGTGGGAGAACGATCTTATTCTTAGGGGATACCTGATGAAGCATTTACGTTGAAATGTCATGATGTTTGCAGTTTGCTTTCAAGTGGTTCAGAAAAAAAATTATATATTTTTAGAGAGAAAGCAAAAGTGGCAAAACGTTCACCATGGTGAATCTAGGTAAGAGCACGTGAGTTTTCATTTTACTATTCTTTTACTTTTTTAGAGATTTCAGTTTTTCAAAATACAAAGTTGGGGAGAGAAAAAAGTACAATTAAGAAATGCCTCAAAACAGCTAGGCTTGGGAAAGGCTGTCATCATATTTGAGGATTCAAAAGAGTCTTAATGGGGGGAGCTAAAAAGGAGAAAATGAGGGTTAAAGTATATAATAGCTGATGTGAAGCTATTTGTTTAGTAGAAAAAGAAGTTGTTTCAGCTACATGGTGGGGCTTGGAAAAACATACCAAAGTAAGGATGAAGAAACAGTGTGCCTGGCCAGGGAGTGTGGAGAAGATGGGCAAACTAGAAGTGCTAGAGGACTGAAAGACCTAAAATGAAGAGGAGGAGCAGCAGGAGGAGCAGGAGGAGGAGGAGGAGGAGGAGGAGCAGGGATAGTTGGAAACTGCTCGGGCAGTTGACAGTGATTCCGTTAAGGGGACAAGAAGATTATTTTGATGGCCATGTGTTAAAAACCCAAAATGGATAGGCTTATAAACCTAATCCAAAATTATAGAAAATTCAAACATAACACAAATAGCAGTGGAAAGTGAAATGGCCATGGTTTTATTTTATTGGAGAGACTGAAGTGAAAAAACGGTTAGTAGAGGGATAAAATAAATATTAAAGGCACTAATGATTAGAGGAGAAAGAAAGAATTTTCCAAGTGTATTTCCCATCCCTGTTAATCGTACCACTTACCCGTTTAGTCCCTGGCTCAGATAACAAGCCTGGGAGTCAGGCCAGATTTTCTTCCTTTCACTGCATGTCCAGTCCCACCAGACTAAAAGCTGTAGACTTTTGGTTTCTACATAACCTTCTACTTCATCCTTCTCTCTCACATGACTCTTGCTTGTACTATTACAGTGGCCTTTTGCTGGGGCCATGTAATCTACCCTCCATGTTGCTATCATGATCAGTGAATAATGTAAAGGGTCATTCTTGTGCTTGAAATCCTTCATGACAATTCCTGCCTGTGGGATAAACTCTGACTTTGATGATGAGCAATACTCTGCATGCTAAACCTTCTAACCTTGTGTACCACTTCTCCTCGTTTCATTCCTCCATCCTCAACCTACTTTACTAATACAAATTGAGCATTCCTAATCCGAAATCTGAAAGGCTTCAAAATCTGAAGCTTTTTGAATGCCAACATGATGCCACAGTGCAAAATTCTACACCTGACCTCATGTGATTGGTCACGGTCAAAACACAGGTGCACACCACACAGTTTATTGTGTCCCCAAGAGAAAAAGACCCTCTAAGCCCCCTTCACCTGCAGTGTATCTTTTCCACACACAGCATGATGGTGATGTCAAACAATCACACACTGTCCACTTTGGTGGCTGAGACAGTGACACCTTTGCTTTCTAACGGTGCAGTGTACACAAACTTTGTTTCATACACAAGATTATTAAAATATTGTATAAATTACCTTCAGGATATGTGTATAAGGTATATGTGAAGTATAAATGAATTTTGTGTTTAGACTTAGGTCCCATTCCCAAGATATCTCATTATGCATATGCAAATACTCCAGAATCTGAAACAAACCAAAATCTGAAGTGCTTTTGGTCACAAGCACTTCTGATAATAACCTGTAATTTGTAGTCCCTAGAGTGTTTTATTTATTAGAGACAGGGTCTTGCTCTGTTGCCCAGGCTGGAATACAGTGGCCCAGTTATAGCTCAGTGTAACCCTAAAGTCGTGGGCTCAAGCTATCCTCCCACCTCAGCCTCTTGAGTAACTAGGGCTACAGATGCACACTGCTACGCCTGGCTAATTTTTAAATACTTTGTAGAGACAGGGTTTTGCCATGTTGCTCGGGCCATAGTGCAGTGGCCATTCACAGGTGCGATCATAGCCCACTATAGCCTTAAACTCTTGGGCTCAAACAATCTTCCTGCCTTAGCCTCCCAAGTATCTGGGACTACAGGTGTGCACCACTGTACCCAGCTCAAATTCTGTCTTTTAGTAGCTGCATGACCTGGGACAAATCACTTAAACTTGTTTTACCTCAGTTTCCCTATTTGTTGAAGAAGGGTAATAAAATCTAGTTTATGGAGTAATTATGAGGATTAAATAAACTCCACAAAGTGCAATGATAGGCACATAGTAAGTGCTCCTTGATGTTAGCTATTGTCCTTGTTGTCATCATCATCGTCGTCATCATCAGAGTTGGATATTGCCTTCTATGAGCTCCCGTAAACAATCTCGTTGCTTTACAGATTTCTTTAAATGTTTTCATGTCCTTTATTCACATTAAACTGCACTCTTTAAGGGCAAGAACTGTGTATCCTTACTGCAGAATACAGCGCCTAGCACATGGTTAGGTGCTTAGTAAATATTTAAGTGTGTGCAAGCATAAGCAGCTTATTTTATGGACAACAGAGTGGGAAAGAGCATAGGCTCTGCCAATTACCAGCTGTGTGACCTTTGTTATATTTTCCTTGCCACAAGTTTAAAATGGGAGATAGGGCTGGGCTCAGTGGTTCACAACTGTAATCCCCATGCTTTGGGAAGCCGAATTGGGAGGATCACTTGAGGCTAGGAGTTCAAGACCAGCCTGAGCAACATAGCGAGACCCCCCCATCTCTACAAAAAATTTAAAAAATTAACCAGGTGTGGTGGTGCATGACTGTAATCCTAGCTAAATAGGAGGCCAAGGTGGGAGGAATGCTTGAGCCCAGGACTTTGAGGTTACAATGATACAGTTGAGCCATTATACTGCAGCCTGGGTGACAGAGTGAGTCCCTGGCTCTTTAAAAAATGGGAGATAGTACCTACTTCATAACTTAAAGATTGCTTTTCATATTGTATGTAAAGTGCTTACCACAGTACCCATAGTGCGTTCTTAATAAATGTTAGTTGTTATTTATTAAATAAATTAATCTTGGTGAGATTTGACAGCAGATGTTTTACTTTAAGTCACATGTGAAATGAACATTTAAGAGTATGGTGTTTTATACAGTCATGTGTTACTTAACAATGGAAAGTTCTGAGAAATGTGTCCTTAGATGATTTCATTGTTGTGTGAATGTCATAGAGTGTACAGTTGTCCCTCAGTATACGTGGGGGATTGGTTCTGGGACCACCACATACACCAGAATCTGCACATGCTCAAGTCCTGAAGTCAGCCTTGTGGAATTCACATATTTGAAAAGTTGGCCCTCTGTGTATGTGAGTTTCTCATCCTGAGTTTGGTTGAAAAAAATCTATGTTTAAGTCGACCCACTCAGTTTAAACCCATGTTGTTCAAGGGTCAACTGTACTTACACAGACCTAGATGGTATAGCCTACTATACACCTAGGATATGTGTTTAGCCTCTTGTTCCTTGGCTACAAACCTGTACAACACGCTACTGTACTGAATACTATAGGCAGTTGTAATATAATGGTAAGTATTTATGTATCTAAACATAGAAAAGGTACGGTAAAAATATGGTATAAAAGATAAAAAATGGTACACCTGTCTAGGGCAATTACCATGAATGGGGCTTGAAGGCCTGGAAGTTGCTCTGGGTGAATCAGTGAGTGAGTGGTGAGTGAGTGTGAAGGCCTAGGACATTACACTCCTGTAGACTTTATAAACACTGTACTTAGGCTACACTAAATTTATGAAAAAATTTTTCTTCAATAATAAATTAGCCTTAGCTTACTGTAACTTACTTTATAAACTTTTTAATTTTTTAAGCTTTTTTTACTCATTTGTAATAAAGCTTAAAACACATACATTGTACAGCTATGTAAAATTTTTTTCTTTATATCCTTATTCTGTAAGCTTTTTCCTATTTATTTATTTTTTTACTTTTTAAACTTTTTTGTTTAAAATGAAGACACAAACACACATTTTGGACTAGGCCTACACAGGGTGAGGATCATCAATATCACTGTCTTCCACCCCCATTCTTGTCCACTGGAAGGTCTTCAAGGGCAGTAACAGACATGGAGCTGTCATCTTTTATGATAACAATGCCTTCTTCTGGAATACCTGTTTTATAATTAACTTTTTTCTTTTATAGGTAGAAGGAGTACACTCTAAAATAAAGATAAAAAATACAGTGTAGTAAATACATAAACCAGTAGCATAGTCGTTTATTATCGTTATATGACTGGTAGCACAGTAGATTTGTTCACACCAGCAATACCACAAACAGGTGAGTAATGCTTTGCGCTGTGATGTTAAGACAGGCTACAATGTCACTAGGTGATAGGAATTTTTCAGCTCCATTATAATCTTATGAGACCACCGTTGGTCGTATAAGTGGTTCTGTCGTTGACTGAAATGTCATTATGTGGCACATGACTTTGTTTTCCAACTTTAGTCTCCTTAGCTCTTGAAAGAATTTGAACCTAAAATGCTTAAGAAGAAAAATGGTGAAAATTTCCTTTTCTGTAGTATAGATAGAATTTTGGAAATCATGTATTCATAAAGAAATATTTAATATTTGATGATTTTCAACTACATGCAACATGTTTCTGGTTATGCTTAGAAGCTTAAACACTGCTTGAAAAGTACTCACACAGTATAGCATATAATAGCCTCCCAAAAATGTCACAGAAAATTAGAAGTATGGAACTGCCTATGACTAATACCACTGGAAAAAGAGCGGATGACTAAACTGTAGACTATATCTGGTGTGAAATGTTTGTTCCCTTGCTCTGTAAATTGATAATCGTTTAGAGTTTAAACTGTGATTAGTGGCCTAAAGAGGTAAGACTTAATTTGTGGTTTTTTTCTGTGTGTGTGTATGTCTAGGTATATTTTGTTCTTGTGACCCTAAGGCTTTGTGGAAGTTGAAAAATAAAATAGGGTGGTTTTAATGAATGGGTGAAGTAATAAAGGTAATTAGTGGGTTTATCCATGGAAGCAAATTGGTTGTTTTTGACTATTTTGTACTCTTTTATGCAAAACATATGACATCACTATAGAAGTTGTTATTTCTGTTGACCATCACTGATGGTAGTTATTCCTTAATTGGTTCTAGGAGGACCAGTTCTTAGTAAATACTTCGAAAGTCACCTCTTTGACTATCAAAGAATAGAGGGAAGGATCTCAAAGAGCTTGATCAGATCACTGAAATAAAATCATTTGTTCTAATAAGTTAGGAAAGTATCTAAAAGACGCATATGACTTTCAATAATAATATTTAAATATAACCTCTTTAGTGTTGTTTAACTGGCTCATGATTAGAAAGGCAGGTGAGTAGATTAGGAAATGACTTTGCAAAAGTAGGGCAGGCTTGCTGGCTTAAAATAGGAATGAAAGTAGGGTTATTTGTAGTGAACAGAGATAGCTACTTAGGTAAATCCTAGTGTCCCACAAGGGTAATACCACACAGGAACCCAAAAATAATAGTTTATAGGCCAATAACTTTTAAGGTTTATTTTTCATATTTAATGCAGGTTGTCTCCAATGCGGCCTTTTCTCATTTATGCAGATCTGCATCAGATTTTACTTGCCTTTACCTGAAAATACATATTGTTTATGTAGTGGATATATATTGTAGCAGTATACTGAATCGAATTTGTGAAAAGGCTGCAGAATTTCTTCAGTGTACTTTAGATACTTAGTTTGTCAAAATTTATTTAATTTTTATTTTGATAATTATAGGTTCACAGGATGTTGTAAAGAATTGTACGGGGAAGTCCCATACACCAGCGGTCCCCAACCTTTTTGGCACCACGGACTAGTTTCATGGAAGACAGTTTTTCCACGGACCAGGCTGGTGGTGGGTAGGGGATGGTTTCAGGATGATTTAAGCGCGTTACATTTATTGTACAGTCAGACTTCTCTGCTAATGATGATCTGTATTTGCAGCTGCTCCCCAGCACTAGCATCACCACCTCGGCTCCACCTCAGATCATCAGGCATTAGATTCTCATAAGGAGAACGCAACCTAGATCCCTCACGTGTGCAGTTTACAGTAGGGTTCTGCTCCTATGAGAGATAATGCCACTGCTGATCTGACAGGAGGTGGAGCTCAGGTGGTGATGTGAGCAATGGGGAGCAGCTTCTTACAGATGAAGCTTTGCTTGCTCGCTTGCTTGCCACTCACCTCCTGCTGTGCAGCCTGGTTCCTAACAGGCCACAGGCTGGTACCAGTCTGCGGCCTGGGGGTTGGGGACCGCAGCCATACACCTCTCCCCTAAACTCCTCGCCCTTCTTTGCCACAATGTTAGCATCCCACACCACCACAGTACTGTACCAAAACCAAGAAATTGACATTGGCATAGTCCATAGAGCTTGTTCAGATTTCACCCAGTTATGTGTGCATTCCTGTGTGTGTGTGTGTGTGTTTGTGTGTAGCTATATGCAATTTACATATGTAGCCTTATGTAACTACCAGCACAATCAAGATACCCAGCAGTGCCATCACCACAAGACTTCTCTTATGTTACTTCTGCTTTATAGCCTCACCAATCTTCTTCCCCCACCGGAAACTCAATTTTATAGTTTGGTTATGGTTTTGAATCATGTGCAAACCTGGTTTGATTAGCTTTTTAGTTCTGAGTTGAAAGCATTGTAAAATAATTTTTATTGAAATACAGGTAATCTAACAGCAACTGACACATTGTAAAAAGCTAGGTTTGGGAGCACTAAAAGCCTTCTTGGATGAATAGGCTTAGTTAGGACGATGATTCTCAACTCTGGTTACCAATGAGAATCACCTGTGGAGTTTTAAAAAACCATGAAAAAAAATGGGTACCTTGGTGCCATTCCAGATAAATCTTGAAAGCAGTGTTTAGTATAAAAATGCAAGTTGCAAAAGGATGCACAGGATGATACTATTTATGTAAAAATTCAAAATATACTCTTTCATGTATAGATAATTAATATATTTGTAACAAAATTACACTTGAGAAGGGTACACAACTACTTAAAGGTACTAGTTACCTCTGCAGAGGAAGGAAGAGAAATAGAAGGTGTCTTCAAGTGTATGTGTAACATTTTATTATAGTTCTTAAAAAAATTTGAAGCAGATACAGAAAACTTAATATTTTAAATCTATATGCTAAGCATGTGGGCATTTGTAATATTATTTCCTATACCATTTTATGTAAAATTATGTAATGTTGAAATATTTCATTTAAAACATTCATACAGTATATTACATATATATCTGGAATTTCCACTTTTCTCTCTTTTAGTATACCTTCTATTTATTTTGGTATCAAGAATGGGGTGCTGCTATAATAAATACCTACAAATGTGGAAGCAGCTTTGTAACTTCAGAAAGACCAGCCCAAGTCTCAACTTTCTCATGCCCTTCCTTGATTTCTGTAGCCATCATTGATTTCCCTTCTCATGATCTTTCATACTTACAGTCTGTACCACACAGTTTATTGTTCAACTATTCTGTGTACGTACAATATCTTTTATGTGCATTATTTTGTCTACATAACTAGAACACAAGGTTCTTCAAGGTGGAGTCCCTGTGTTAAACTTGTGTATTTCACACAGTACCCACACTGTGAGCACATAGTAAGTATGAGATAAATATTTAATTATTTAACTAGAATGTAGATTAACTTGCACACATAACAAAGTGAGTTTGTCTAGAATTGTGCAAAATCCTTGTTTCCATGAGCACGTATCTTGCACATGAATGTTTGTTGTGTGTTTTGCCTACGTAGTTGTTTGGACTTCAGTGGCCTCTTAGAGATTATTTTCATTCTAGCCTATATCATTTTACTTTGATTTATGTATTAAGAAAAATTATTAGAGATTATTTTATGCTCTGATCTGAATGTTTGTGACTCCCCCCCCAAATTCATATGTTGAAATCCTAATCCCCAAGGTGACGGTATTAGGAGGTATGGTCATGTATTTTACCAAGGACTTGTATACAGAATATGTAAAGAATTTCAATTTACTAATAAGTAGGCAATCAACAGAATTTAAAAATGGGCAAAAGATTTGAACTGATAGGTCGCAAATGAAGATACACAAATGGCCTACAGCATACAAGAAGATATTCAACATCATTAACTGTTGGAGAAATGCAAATTAAAACCACAATGAGATACCACTACACACCCTTTAGAATGGCTGACATTAAAATGACTAACTTTTGGTTGCTAACTTTTGGTAAGGATGTATAGTGACTGGAACTCTCGGTACACTGCTGGTGGGAGTGTAAAATTGTATAACTGCTTTGGAAAATTATCTGGCAGTTTCCTAATATGTTAATTACACACCTCTCATACTACCCTTGGTGTTTCAGTCCTGGGTATTTACCCACGAGAAATGAAAACACAAGATTTATACATAGATATGTGTAGCAGCTTTCGTCACAATAGCCTCAAACAGGAAGCATTTAATAGGTAAATAGCCATGACATGGTATATTCACACAATGGAATACTTAGCAGTAAAAAGATACAAACTACTGATACATGCAGCAGCATGGATGAGTCACAAAATCCTTATGCTTAGTGAAAAAAGCCAGACATAAAAGACTATATACTGGACAGCTCCATTAATATAAAACTCAAGAAAGTGCAAATTAATCTGTGTGACAGAAAGCAGATCAGTTGCCTGTTGCTGGGGGCAGAGGGAAGGATCTTTTGGGGGTAATGGAAACGTTCTTTATCTTGATCGTGGTGGTGGTTTGACACGTATTCACAAGTCAAATCTCATCAAATTGTACACATTAGTGGGTGCAGTTTGTTGTACCTAAATAAACTTAAAGCTTGTTTTTAGAAAGAGAAGTGTGGAGCCTATACTGTAAAATTAAGACAGGATTTCATGTAAATGACTTACTTTGGCTCAAAAGAGTTTGCAGGTTGATAGGCTACTGTAAAATTAAATTGAAAGCCTGAAAGAAGGAAATAAATGGGGAGATTCCCTGTGAACTAGAGATCAATGGTTTGCTTTAGAAGGATGAAGTTTGCTTTGAAATATTGTCTGGAGTTGAAAGTCTCCTTTTAAAAAAGTATGGTTTAGGGAAAAAATATTTGTAGTACATATGACAAAAGGGTTACTTCTTTTTTTGCCAGCTTTAATATGTGGGTGTATTTTTAGTCATCTTTTATATTTAACTGCAGATCACACAAAAATATGAAAAGAAAAGTGAGCAAAGGATATGATGTTTGTACATAACTTATAACTGGATAAATTCAAATGGCAATAAACATATAAGCTTATTGATGTATGAACACATTCATAATAGCAGAAAGAGAATAACTGCAGTATTTAATAATAGCATATTAGGTGAATTATAGTTTATCCATGGTGCAAACTCTGAAAATTGTATTATTGAAGAATAGTTATTGACGTGAGAAAATTTTAGTAGTTTACTACTAAATTAAAGTAGTTTGAAAGATTAGCAGAATGTTTATAACTGATACTACATGGGTAGTATTATGCTGTTCTATTTTCGTAAATTCTGTGTTGGAAAATGTCAAAAAAGTTTTAAAATATCTCGAAACCTTCACTTTATTTATATAAGCCATATTTGTCAAACATAACTCAATATATGCAGTTTATTTTTAATGATAAGAGTCTTTAAACTTGTTTTTTTAATAAATACAGACTATAATAAAAGTTTGTTTACATTAGGTATAAAGCTAATTATCACCCCTAACTGCTGGCTGATTTTCTAGCCTTGTGGAAACAGGCGGTGAGTTTTTGTGTCTGCTAATATCTGGCAATACTCTGCTTCCTGGCTGAGTTCCAGTCAGATTGGATGTTCGTAATATTACTGTGGATTGATTAATTTATAAGAGTATTATATACATTTCTAAAGTCTAATTTTATTTATTTTTGAGTAAGGAATACAATAACATGGTATAAAAATTAAAAAGGTATGTAGCAAGGCTGGGCATGGTGGCTCATGCCTGTAATCCTAGCACCCTGGGAGGTCGAGGCAGGAGGATTGCTTTAGGTCAGGAGTTCAAGACCAGCCTGAGCAAGAGCGAGACCCTGTCTCTATAAAAAATAGAAAAATTAGCCAGGCATGGTGGCATGTGACTAAAGTCCCAGCTTACTTGGGAGGCTGAAGCAGGAGGATCATGAGCTCAGGGGTTGGAGGTTGCAGTGAGCTGTGATGACGCCCCTGCACTCAGCAAAAAGTCTTCCTACTTCTAGTTCTCACCCACCAGTTCCCTGACTTGAGAAGGTTGAAGCCCACCCCAAAGACTGCCAAGAACACATCTGTGGTCCAAATAAGTTACATCTGTTTAGCTTACTGCAGGAAGGAATACCATACGTCAGAAGATCTGTGGGGCATCACAAAAGGAGGGAGTTGAAAAGAGGACATAGAGGGTTTTAGGAGCTGAGGTCAGTCATAGAGTGATGTTGGGATGGAAGTTAGTAGCCTGGGCAGGGATTGGCTGGAATCTAATTTGGGTGAGCTACTGGAACTTGTTTTGCCGTTAGTATACATGAGTCCCTGAGGAGTTACTGTTAGATCAGTTTGTCTGTGGTAGTGGAACATATGGGTCTGGGCAAGCTGATATTAAAAAAGGTTTGAGCTTAGATGGTTTGTGATGTATAGTACATTGTGGTTTGGTTTGATTCATTTTCTCTGTTTTGCAAGTCCTAGTGTTTTTCTGAGTGTTGGCGAGCAATTTGTGGTTTCTGTTTTAATTTTCAATCTCTGTTTCTGAACCTTCTTCAGCTAAACTGGAGGATTTACCATGGGGGGGGTAATGTATTTACTGTTGTGAATGTTTATCAAGCTTTTTTTTTTTTCTTTTTTCTTTTTTGAGACAGAGTCTTGCTCTGTCAACTTCTGTCACCCAGGCTGGAGTGCAGAGTCATAGCTCACTGTAGCCTCAAGCTATTCTCCCACCTCAGCCTCCCAAAGGGCTAGGATTACAGGCATGAGCCACTGCGCCTGGCATATCAAGCTTTTGATGGTAAACATTTTGACCTCTACAAGTACCAGACTATTTTGTTCTTTTTATTAGATGATCATTTGTTGAATCATCTGGTGGGAAAGTAGCTGCACTGCAACATTTAAGACTGAAGATCACACACTTGGCATCTGCAACAGACTGAAATGCAGACAATTATTATTATTATTAAAGTTTGAAATAATGTTCCATATATCCCATAATCTGTTTGAACCTTCCTTTGGTAAGTCCTATGTCTCGTGATTGTCAAGGATAAAGGTCTTGAGAGTACTAACAAAGGAAAGGGTATCTATGGACAGTCTAGAATCATGAACCAGTGGAGAGAGAAGAAAATAGTCAAGAGAATAAAGGACAAAATCATGCGAAGTACATGGTAATCAGTGGCTTCTGGCATCTGGGAGATCGAGTTCTGATGATCTTGGACCTAAACAGTCTATTCAGATTGTCTTTTGCTTCTGGACTGTAACAGTTCTGGATCATGACTTAGCCACTGTGTTTTTCCATAGCAATGATGTCAGCAATATGCATAATTAATTTATTCTCTGTAGTGCCAGTAGTTACGAGTACATGATAACAAATGTTTACAGAAGTTCTTTTGGTATGTCTTCCACAAGGCTCAGTTCCTGATCTTTAGCTTATAGCCAGGAAATTTAGGTAGATGTAAAGAAGCAGAAACTGCTTGTGGATGATGAGACTATAGGCTTTAGTTAATTCATTACATTAACCAGCATTATCAGAATGGAAGAGAGTGAAATCTTCTATTATAGTAAAGTACATAATCAGTTTTGTAAAGATTTAGTCACTGATTATCCTGGAAGTAAAAACATGTTGAACGGGGAGGACATTGACAAATCTTTAGGCTTGTCTTTCATTTATCCTATAAAGTATATTATGAATTTCACCAATACAAGCTTATTTAAACCTAGAGATAAATCCTTTTTGTAGACAGCTATTGTGTCAGTCTTTGTACATGAATGTATGTTTTCTTTAACCTGAAAGATACCCAGATGTTGAAGTATATTTATTTTTGACATATTTTATTATACATGATTCACTTAGTAAGGCTCAACTTCTCTTATGATTTGTCAAGTTTGTTTTCCTTTTAACCCAAGTTTAATAAAGCAAAGAGCTCTTACCATAGTTTTGAGTTAATTAAAAGTTGGAGAATGCCAAACAAAGCTAATAATTTATATAATCCTTTAAAACAATTTTTAATAAGGTAAAGGACCAAAACTTTGTGTTATCTAATGGCCATTCAAACCCAAAGATGTGGGTGTGAAAGACATCTTAACAGTTTATTTATTCTGAATTTCAGAAAGACAAAATCAAAGAGAATTGTCATGTAGTTACATGCAATATCTTTAAAAACAGTAGTAAGTGACAGTGATTATTAGGAATGTTACCTTTTTTCCAAAAGTAAAGAACTTAAGAAAAAATGACATAATTATGTCAAAAAGCACAGAGAGTCTGGGTACAGTGGCTCACGCTTGTAATCCTAGCACTCTGGGAGGCCAAGGCAGTAGGATTGCTTGAGCTCAGGAGTTTGAGGTTGCAGTGAGCTATGGTGACGCTACTGCACTCTAGCTGGGATGACAGAGCAAGACTCAGTCTCAAAAAAAAACCAACAACCACAGAGAGTTAACAGAATGTTTTGGTGATTTTGCCTTTTACAGGTTTTGCACCTCTTAGGCACACCAAAATATGGACTGGTTGATAAGAGGTCGAGGAGGTCTGCACAAGTCTGATTTTTCAATAAACTTTCTCCTTTTTATCCTTGGGTTAGAGAAGTCTTTTACTGAGGCAGTTGTAGAATTTGCATTGCATTTGGAAGCCTCTTCACGTTAATTAAAGAATACAGACTAAGCTAGGTATGGTGGCAGGTGCCTGTAGTCCCAGCTACTCAGGAGGCTGAGACAGGAGGATTGCTCGAGCCCAGGAGTTGAGGCCAACCTGGGCAACATAATGAGACCCTGTCTCTACTCTTGAATATTCAGAAATCTGTTTTTTCTGTTATTTTAAGGTATCTCTTCAAATAAACAATCCTGTTGATGTTAAAACTTCCCCAAAATGCCACTTAAAATTCTAAATTTTTCCGTGATGGAATTTTGTCATTTGTTGAATTATATTCATACATAATCTGAAAACTTGAAGGAAGCAGGTAGAGGAGGCCCAGAAGAGATACAGAGTTAGACTAAGAAAATCTCAGGGGACTTGCAGTGGTTGGTAAGAATGGCTCATTTACAACCACGTCTCCAGAAGACATGATGTGATATCAAAGACCAGCTGTTATCAACTGAGGGCAGTTCCAGGCAGACAGAACAAAACAAAACATTTCTTAGGGTTATAAGGACTAAGAAAAGTCTTTATATAGAGAGTTTTAGAAAGGGTGACCTGAGGCAAAGTTTGACCAAAGATATTAGTATGATGAGACCTTCTGAACTGGTCAGCCTTTGGGGCTGTATGGGGGATGGACTTACTAGGCCTGTGTATTGCCATATGAGTTGTATTTAACTCACGCTAGTTTTGAGCCTGGGGCCTCATGAAGCATATGAAAACTCAATTCTCCAAAACAAATTCAATAAGTATGTCGTGAGTCACATACAAGTCAGTTGGCGTGCAGTGTCAAAATTGATTCTAGCGCTGAGTCAGTTGCATATATCTCATGCACAGAAAACAATAAAAAATAACAAATTTTTCATTAAATTAGAGAGGATTGTTTTGTTTTTGAAGTTTTTGTTCTATTTTCATAATAAAATACCATGGCCCCAGGCAAAAATTTTTTTTTCTAGTGTGGCAGTCAATGTGTTAATTAGTAGTGTTAATACCACTGATAGGAGTTGAATAATATCTGTGAATCCGTTAGCTATGAACTCACCAGTATTATGATATTTATTTTGTTGATTCCAAAATTCTTGGCCCTGTATTGTTTCATTTTGATTTTAGTTTGTTGACCAAATTCTTTGATTTACACAGTGGGAGATTAAAAACAAGCAGGCTTTGTAGGGGGTTCATTTCAAGACTGGGAAAAAGCAGAGCTGCAGGGTAAAGTAGATTGGCTAGCCAGAGCTGAGAAATAAAGTTTAAAAACCAAAAAGAGGTAAATTACGTATGAAAGAGGGAATGATTAAATGTGGAATCTTCTACTTGTCTATTTGGATCATGATTTCAGAGGACTGGTGGTTCTCTGAAGTCATCTACAAGAAATTAGATTAAATATTGTTCTTGATGAGCCTCAAAAATTTCTCTAAAGAAAGTTCCTCTAAGGCTTTTACTCTTAGTTTTGGTAATTCTTTTTACCTTTTTTTATTATAAAGAATTTCAAGCATATTACAAAAGCAGAATGGTGATACAAACTTTCAAGTGAACATCATCTAGCTCCAACAGTTATTACCACTACCAGTCTGTCTTTTTAAAATCTACACATTCATTTATTCACCCTATGCCATAATTTGATTTTTTTTTTTGGTTAGAGACAAAGTCTCCCTCTGTTGCCCAGGATGGAGTGCAGGGACACGATTACAGCTCACTGCAACCTCAAACTCCTGGGCTCAAACGATCCTCCTGCCTCAGCCTCCCAAGTAGCTGGGGCTACAGGTGCGCACCACGACACCCAGCGAATATTTATTTTTAGTTTTTATTTTTTGTAGAGACGAGGTCTCGCTATGTTGCCCAGGCTGGTTGCAAACTCCTGGGCTCAAGTGATCCTCCTGCATGGGCCTCCCAAAGTGCTGGGATTACAGGTGTGAGCCACTGCACCCAGCCAGCTCTATTATAATTTTATGGGACCCCCATTGTACCTGCTGCCCCTCGTTGACCAAAACATCATTATGTGGCTTACGTTTACTGGTGGGGTAGCTACTATCATTTTTTCAGTGAAATTTAAGTAGTCAGAATGAGTCAAGTAGTAGCTAAGAGCATGATGAAACTTACCATAGGATTTTCTTTACTTATAAATGATACAAAATGGTATGGCTAGATCAAGTCTTTTTAGAGTACCTATAGATTTCAACTTGGTTCTTAATAACACTTCCATAAAGCTGGAAATGGAACCACCAGACATATAATGCAAATTAAATTGAACCCCTCCTTTTACATTTATGGCTTATAAACTTGTGGCTTTTAGATCCCAGGGGAACTAAAGTAGACATTCCTATGGCTATGACATCACTAGGCGATAGGAATTTTTAAGCTTCATTATAATTTTGTTTTTTGTTTTTGTTTTTTTAAGAGACAGAGTCTCGCTCTGTTGCCCAGGCTGGAGTGTGGTGGTGTGATCGCAGCTCACTACGGCCTTGAGCTCCTGGGCATTATAAAGTAGGCAAATGAGGAGATAATAGCCAATTTTTAAATGTCACAATTTTTTTCTGTTGCAGTTGCTAATTCACTGTGATATTTTATATATATATAAATTTTGTACCCAGTGTAAACTGAAGTAGTTCTTAGCATTTCCAGATTAGAAAACATAACTGGACTTCCCATATCTGTTCTTCCTTAATGCTCTGTTAGTGCAGCAAATTATTCTCAGACATAGCTGCATCCTGTTAGTAATGTGCTTGTTGTTATCAGTAATAAAGTACATGAAGCAACTACCTTTTAGAAATGAAGTGTGTATCCATCATTCCCCTGATCAGGAACTTAAGTTCAGCTTCTAAAACATATGGTTTCATTAGTTCAGGTCTGTGGAAGAAATAAATGCCATTTCAGTGTTGTGATTTCTTTCATTTTCTTTAACCACAGTTTCATTTTTAACACCTTTTCCATAGATAGAAAAATAAAGATATTCATATCATCTAGTGCCTCGTCTCATTTTTAGCGTGGTTCCCTGAATCAGCTTCAAGTCTTTCATGTTTATATATAAAACATTATAATTTATACACACACACACGTGCACACACACATCTGTTAAATGACTTGGACTGTAACTGTGACCTTTTTTACAATTAGAATTGATCATTTATGATATACAGTATCTTGGAATTTTTTCCCACATAGTTCTGGTGCTGTGGATGCAAAATCATGGTGATTTGTTAGGTTTAATTTGTCACATAAAAGAAGTGTGTTCTGGTTGTTCTCTATACATTTAAGTATTTTAAATTCTTTTTTCTTTTTCTAGCTGTCCCCTTTCCTCCAACCCAACGGCTTACTTTGAAGGAAGTATTTGAGAATGGGAAACCTAAAGTTGATGTCTTGAAAAATCATTTGGTAAAAGAGGGCCGACTAGAAGAGGAAGTAGCCTTAAAGATAATCAAGGATGGGGCTGCCATCCTGAGGCAAGAGAAGACTATGATAGAAGTAGATGCTCCAGTCACAGGTAGTATTTGCATGATGGCACTTAGATTTGTGCTAATTTTGAGAAATGATTATAAATAACCAGCTAAAATGTGGTGTTATAATTTTTCTAGGAATTACGAGACAGTCTTAGGATTGGTTAGGACAGTGGTACCCAGCTTTTTCGGCACTAGAGACCGGTTTCATGGTTTTTCCACAGACTGGGGTTGGTGGGGTGGGGGATGGTTTCAGGATGATTCAAGCACATTACATTTATTGTGCACTTTATTTCTATTATTCTTACATTGTAATATATAATGAAATAATTATACAAACCTCTCTGCTAATGATAATCTGTATTTGCGCCACTCCCCAGCACTAGCATCACCACCTCAGCTCCACCTCAGATCATCAGGCATTAGGTTCTTGTAAGGAGCGTGCAACGTAGATCCTTCACATGCACAGTTTACAGTAGGGTTCGGGCTCCTGAGAATCTAATGCTGCCGCTGATCTGACAGGAGGAGGAGCTCAGGCGGTGGTGCGAGCGATGGGGAGCAGCTGTAAATACAGATGAAGCTCGCTCACCTCCTACTGTGTGGCCCAGTGCCTAACAGGCCACAGACCCCTTCTTGGCCAAGGGGAATACCCTAAAACTGATTCTCATAAGGCACATACAACCTAGGTCCCTCACGTGCACAGTTTACAGTAGGGTTCTTGCTTCTATGAGAATCTAATGCTGCTGCTGATCTGACATGAGGCGGAGCTCAGGTGGTGATGCCAGCAATGGGGAGCGGCTGTAAATACAGATGAAGCTTCGCTCACCCGCCCACTGCTCACCTCCTGCTCTGCTGCCCTGTTCCAAATAGGCTGTGGACCGTTACCGGTACCCAGGGGTTGGGGACCACGGGGTTAGGATGTGTGTTTTTCATTAGGAATACTATTTTAAATGTCTAATTTTTCCAGTAGGACTATTTAGTATCAATAGATTCACTACAATTATATAGCAATCCAGTCAAAAGCTAAAGTTATTTAAGTTAAAAGTTAAATTGTGATCCCTTCTGGTGTAATGCCCTTTTTCTTCTCTAATTTCTCACCTCACCATATGACACTTTTTCCTAGTGTGTGGTGACATTCATGGACAGTTCTTTGACCTGATGAAGTTATTTGAAGTTGGAGGATCACCTAGTAACACACGCTACCTCTTTCTGGGTGACTATGTGGACAGAGGTTATTTCAGTATAGAGGTAAAAATTACACTGGATATGTTGGAACTATTATATTGTCTTTTTCAGTAGAAGAAATTAAAATGAGAACACTGGCAGAACATATGAACTTTGTTACTTTCAAAATTAAAGTAATAAAGAAATGTTTTAATTGATATAAAAAAGCTATTTCTTTTTTTTAACCAGTAGAAAATCCAACATATAGAAGGCTATATTAATCCAGCTTTGCAAATAAGTTAAATATGTACTAACCTATCCTCTTTGAAGATAGTGTGCAGGCTGTATACAAATGACATAAATTGCTGTTCACCTTTCATGGTGTTTGGATTAGCTGACCTTAGTTATAAGACCATAAGCTGCTGATCTACAATTAACTCTTAGATTAACTGCCAGTGGTAAATAAGCAGGCATTTGGCTTATTGTAGGAATAATTCCTGATACTGTTGCACATAGTAAGTACTTAATAAATGCTCATTGAAGAGGAAAAAATGAATTGCAGTTCAGTTAATGAAAATGTAGTTTCCTTTTTTATTTTTTGAAAATTGAATGACAGGAACATGTGTAGAATTAAAAACAAATAGAAGCTTTTATGTGTAAAAGATAAAACTATTTTAGAAAATAATGCAAGGACTTGAGTACAGTGGAACCACAGCACATTCATATTTAGTGTTCATTGATTCAACTCTATGTGCTTGGCAAATAAAAGAGAAATAACTTTTGAAATAGTGTGGGTAATCGAATTTGTAATGTGCTGCAGAATAAGCCTGAGATGAGAAATTTAGTCTGCTTGCTGCTTTTGTTGTCTATAGTACTGCCTGCCCCTCATAGTATGAGAATCTCACTGTATTGAGTGTGTTTCTGGTGGTTAAAGGTTTATGGCTGATGCAGCATCACTCCTAAATACAACTCGACTATCTCATCTGATGCCCAGCCAGTTGTTCCAAAGCTACAGGAAAAATAAATAACAAAATAAATAGATCTTACTCTTTAGTTAGATAGGCAACCTAAATTCATCAACCAGAAAAGTTCAATTTTATCTGCCAGTGCCTAAAATTCATTTAGTATCAAATGTGAGGACAAAAGTTAATGGTATAAACTGAGAAAATGGTAAAGCCCATTTTCTCTGGGCTCAATGTCCAAGGTCTCTAAATAGGTACGAGGGATGGATGGAGATCATGCTTGCAGACCATATCAGTGAAAAACTTCCCTATTGCTATTCACATCATGTTTCAAAAGACAGTAAGTCAAAAGTATGGATGTTTGAAAGACACATCGAGTGTCTATTTCTTTGTGTGTTTACAAGCATGAGGAGGTTTTAGAGGGTGAAGAGAAAAAGAATTTACAAAACTTACTGAATTTTCAATTAGTCGTTGAATGAAACAACTCTTTAATGATAAATTATTGTGCCAAATTATCTTCTGATTATTAACTCATAATTTAAAAATAGTTTTTAAACAGTTTTAATTTATTAATATAGTTAATAAAGTACCTGCAAAAATAATCCACAATGGTCTTTGTACACATATACCATGTTCAGAATATTTTGTGTCATGCATTTTTTCTTCACTCATCAACAAAGTTTCTTGAGTGCTAACTTTATGGCAGGCTGTGAGAATAACATAGAGAATAAGATCCATTCTCTCTGTAGAAGCTGATAGGCTAATAGAAAAGATACACACTTATGAACAGATCTTTCAGGATAATACAAAAAGTGCTTGTTAGTTATCAGCAGTATTCTTTATATTAGGACCTAGCACAATGCCTGACACATAGAAGGCACTCAATATTTGTTGAATGAGTAAGTGTTAATTAATCATAGTTTGTACTTGGCTTTGTCCTGTTATTGGATGTTTGCTAACTTGTTTTTCTGGAATAATTTAAGAAATAAATGAATCAAAACTTTAAGGTGACAGTGCTATTTTATGCCACTTTTAAAAGTGAACCATTGGATATGTCTAGTGTTGGTTGGAAGTCTCTTATTTATAAACCTGTAAGATTATAAACTTCTATAGGCTACAGCTTAGTCCAACATGATACAGGTATTTGCTTGAAATAATTTTATATCTATGTCCTTGATAACCATGAATGTGATGTTTTTATATGGTAGATGAAAATAAAGTCATGGAATCCTTATTAAAATTTTTTTGTTACAAATAGTTCATTTTTGGTAGAAAAATTGGGAAATGCAGAATATAAAGAAACAAAAACCTTCTATAAATCAGAGAAAATCACTGTTAACATTTTATTATATTTCCTGGTAGTCTTTTTCTCTTTCACGTTTGTATATATTTTATTTTTAATGAAATTTGGCATTATGTTATGTATTCCTTTTTGTAATACTCTTTTTCCACCCAAAACTGTATTGAAAGCATTTTTCTCTATCATTAAAATTTCTCTAAGAAGGATCACTTGAGGCCAGGTGTTCAAGACCAGCCTGAGAAACATAGCGAGACCCTGTATCTATAAAAATTTTTAAAAATTAGCCGGGCGTGGTGGTATGTGCCTGTATTCCCAGCTACTTGGGAGGCTGAGGCAGGAGGATTGTTTGAGCCCAGGAGTTTGAGGCTACAGTGAGCTATGATGTTACCACTGCACTCTAGCACGGGCGACAGAGCGAGACCCTGTCTCAAAAAAACAAAACAAATTTAAAAAACCCTTAAAGTTAAATACAGGGGTATCCAGTAATAACTCGGAAAATACAGCTGTTTTTAATTAAATCAAAAATATTCAATTAATCTTATTTATCAAAGAATTATAGAAATGAAGATCATTTTGTTTTAGGCAGAGTTTATAGCTTTATGATCTTAAAACATCTAGCAGAGGCAAATATAAAACTGACAAGTAAACCCAGACAAAAATATATGTTGACAATTTTGAAGACATTTTAAATTTGATTTTATCAACAATTTTAAAACAAACTAATTTATCAAAAATTTATTTATATTGTGAACTAAAAATATTGGGGTTAGTTGCAATATATTTTATATGAGTGTTCATTTATTGAAACCAATTGGAATAAAATTTTTTTAGGGATTTCTGGCTAATTACACCAGACTTTATTATGTAGTCACAACACACATCATAATACATGTATAAACACATCTTTAAACACATATATGTATACATAAATAAAGATCTTATAGCTTTTTTTTTGGAATTTTAGTTATGAGATAGTAAAACATACAAAGTCACAGGTTTATAAAAAATGGTTGGATCCAAATTATTTCTCTGACAAACTAAACTATAGGATTTGTTTTTTAATTAGGTAATCTTATAAAGGCTGTGAACCAAATTTTGGGTAAAGCGATTTGAGGCAGTTACCAATATACTAGATTAGACAAAGAATAGTTAAATGTGAAATAGTTAATGTGAAAATGTGATGAATTATGTGAAGAGGCCCAAAAGATAAGAGTCATTCTAACAAGGTCTGAACAGTATTTTCTTAGTCTCAGTTCATTGTCCCTGAAGATAAGAATGTTGCCATTCCTTTTAGTACAGGGAGGGTGTCCTTACAGGCGAATTTCATCTTCACAGAAGAAACAGCATGAAGGTCAAAATGATTTCCCTTTTTATTGCTGCTGGTTTTCAAGTGTTTTATTTAAATAGTAAGTATTCCAGAATAGCTGAGGAGTTTTGGAAAAAGAGAATTTAGTTTATAGAAGGATAAAGAGGAGAAATTTGTAAGAAGGGGAGGGGAAAGCTCTGGAGAGGAAAGAGTTTCAGCTAGCTTTGAGACAGTATTTTGTAGAGAGACAATCTTTTTTGAGTCCTGAATGGTTTTTTTTGGTTTTTTTTGTTGTTGTTTGTTTTTGTTAGCCTCAAGATATCAATGAGATATGCATATCTTATTTGGAGTGTATGATTTTATAGCCATGGTCTTTTAGTTTAGTTTTAAGAACAACAGACTGTTTGAATGATGACTGTAATGTTTGAAGATGTTACCAGCTGGAATCCCAGAGAATATCTTGGCATGCCTTTGAATTTTGAGAGCCCACTTTGTGGGTGTTCTTGTTTAATGCCAAATATGCAAAAGCCAATTAAATGCAAGTGCTGGGTATGCAAAGGCCAAATAAACACAAGCACAGATGGAAAATAAAGTACTTACCAAGAAGGACAGTAAGCCATCTTCTCCACCTGAAGGGAAAAGTAAAGATCCCTTCACTGAGGCCTCAACCCAAAGGGGAAAAAAATCCCTTCACCTAGACCTTAAAGCCAGGGTCTGCAAGGAGGAGAAGAATCCTCCCAAATAGGAGATCTGCCATCAAGATCAGACAGGAAGGGGAAAGACCCCTCCCCACCCAAATCCCACATAAAATGGAACTTGACCAATATTGGGAGTTTAGTCCAAGAGAGACTCACCAAGGGGAAAAGAGGCAACCCGTGGAAGCAGGGTGTGGGGGAGCAAGCTCAAAGGGCCCCAGTGTGGGTATCCCATGCTGTAGTTCCAAGGGCTGGTAATTTTCTTTGAGGTAAGCCAGCCTTGGATCCCACTTTTTTTTTTTTCCCCCTGAGAAAAGGTCTCACTCTCACCCAGACTGGCGTGCAGTGGCATGATCATAGCTCACTACAACCTCCAACTCACAGGCCCAAGTCCTCCCGGTCCTCCTGGCTCAGCCTCCCGAGTAGCTGGGACAATAGGCGCACAGCACTATGCCCGGCTATTTTTTTATTTTCTGTGGAGAAGGAGTGTCACTGTGTTGCCCAGGATAGTCTCATATTCCTGGCCTCAAGCAATCCTCCTGCCTTGGCCTCCCAAAGTGCTGGGATTACAAGCGTAAGCCACCACACCTGGCCTTGAATCCCACTTCTGACACCAAATAAGTCAAAGTCAGTTAGAATATAGAGAAAAATCTCTGAAATTACAACGTTTTATTTGGTAAAAAGAATTTAATTTGAGGCATACATGCAGACTGAGTGGTCTTTGGTATGTCCAAAGAACAAAGAGAAGGTTAGGGTTTTATAAGTAAGAGAAATGTTATATATTGCTCTTTGAGAAAGTTCATTAGCACTAGTAAGGTTCTGGAGAGCTGGCAAGCTTTGACTGGTGAATGATGGCAGTGGGTAAAAATAGTCTTAGGATTGCAGCAGGTTGTTTCAGTAGCCATTAGATAAAACTGGTTTCAGGTTACAGCAGGCAGTTTTAGCAGACAGGCTTTCAAAGAGTAACATTTGGGAGCAGTGTTATGTGCCCTGAGTGCTTTTTCCCCCTGGTCTCTTGACTTTGTTTTAGTCAGGAATGACAAGAATGACCTAATTTGCATGATCAACTTTCACAGTAGTTAATGGTACAAATACAATGATTTATTATACATTCCTCTGCTGTTGTTGGATAAATAGGTTTGTAGCAGGTTGTGCTTACTGCCTACCTTGCCTCTCATTCTTCCTTAATAACAAAATTTCTATTTTATTCAGATAAATAGGATTGGGGTTGCAAGGAGAACCTTTACTCTCAGGGAAGGAAGGTCCTTGGCCCAGTCCCAAGAAGTGAATTCTGGTTGGTCTGAACTAGTCAATACTCTGAACTGAGTATTGATTGCCAGATGACTGTTCAGAATGGCTGTACCAGTCTATATATTCCTACCAGCAGCATTGAGGTGTTTATATTTCCTCATATCCCTGCCTCCAGAATTTGATTTTATCTCATTTTCTAATACTTACCAATACAGTGGATATAAATTAGTATCTTAATGTTCTTTTAATTAATATTTCTCTAATTACTAATGAAATTGTGCATTGAGCATCTCCTCATATGTTAGCCATTCAGCTTTTATAATCACTATTAGAGGATTTTCTTATATGACCTTTCAGAGGTAAATTAAACATATACAAACATATTTGCATATCTTTTTTTGGTTTTTTTTTTGGAGATGGGAACTCACTCTGTCGCCCAGGCTGGAGTGCAGTGGCATCATCATAGCTTACTGCAATCAAACTTCCTCTAGTACAGTGTTGAATAGTAGCAGAGATAGTGAATATCCTTGCCTTGTTCCTGATCTTAGTGGAAATGCCTCTTGTGTTTCTCCATTACATAAATACAGGTTTTAGGACTGAGAGATATATATGTGTGTAGGTGGGTTGTCAGAGAGTTCTAGATAATTAGTTAGAACATGGGAACAGAAATAAAGGAGAGATTTCTATGAAGGCTACTCTCTATACTTGGTCAAATTCTGCATATCACATTCAAAGGTGAAAGGTTTCATTTTTCAGTTTGGTGGTAGCAATGAGATATGCCATTACAGTAAGTCATTTGAATTTATATAAATTGTCTTCATGCATTATCATGGTCACCAAGAAAATTTTATCCTTGAATTTGTTTTGTAGTGTGTGCTGTATTTATGGAGTTTAAAGATTAATCATCCCAAAACATTGTTTCTGCTTAGAGGAAATCATGAATGCAGGCATCTTACAGACTATTTCACCTTCAAACAAGAATGTAAGTATAATCACTTCTCTAGAACCTTTTTAGTTACCCTTGAAAGCTCATCCCAAAATGAATCAAATACAAAGAAAAAAGAAACTAGTGGAACTCAAATGCTTCCTGTTCTGTTTTTTGTTGTTGTTGTTTTTGTTTTCATTTTCCTGGTAAGAACTAAGATTCCACCTATAAGACCTTTATTTTGAAAATAACTTCTTGAGTTTCCCCCTTATTTATAAAGTAATAAATCTGGGATATTTGGAAAACAGAGAAGTCCAAAGAAGATAAAAATTGTCCATAATCACACCACTTAGAGATAATCACTGTTCTCTACTTGAGATGTAGCATTCCATTCTTTTTTCTGTATATATGAAACCAATTATGAAATAGTTCAAGTGTATATATATGTATATATTTTTAAAATAAAATTGGGCTCATACTACATAACTATTTAATAAATTGCCCTTTTCACTTTATTTTAATGTTTTTTAAGTATTCCATCTTATGAATGCCCTATCACATGTATATCCAACTTAGTAACAATTGTAGGTCATTTAGGTTGCTTCTAACTGTAAATACTATTCTAATAGTGAAAAAAAAGGTTTAACATAAAGGTAGAATTATTTTGAAGGTCAAAACATAACCAACTGATTTAAAAAACAAACAAATACTCAGGAGGTTGAGGCAGGAGGATCGCTTGAGCCCAGGAGTTCCAGACCAGCCTGGGTGACATACTGGGGACCCCCATCTCAAAAAACAAACACCCTTTCCAGCGGAGACAACCTCCACACCAGAACATGCCTCTTGCCAAGGATCTTCTTTATCCCTCTCCAGGAGAGGAGAAGAAGACACATGAGAAGAAGCGCCAGGTGCAGAGCCCCAGTTCCTACTTCAGGGATGTGAAATGCCCAGGATGCTATAAAACCACATGGCCTTTAGCCACGCACAAGCGGTGCTTTTGTGTCTTGGCAGCTCTGCTGTCCTCTGCCAGCCCACAGAAGGAAAGGCAAGACTTACGGAAGGGTGTTCCTGCAGGAGGAAGCAGCACTAAAGGAACCCTGAATCAAGATGAATGGGAAATGATCCCAATAAGCACATTCTGGATATTAAATAAACAAACAACAAACATAGATTCCTTTGATCAGAATCTAGGTACTCATATCGGCTCTTAGCCACCTTTCAGTATGATGGTGACTATGTTGGGGATGTTTGGGAGATCCTGCCCCAGGGCATTTATTTCTTCTATTCGCAGATATCTGTCTGCTTGTAAGGCCTATATCCTACTTCATTCATGCCCTTTCTTCAGAGATTTTCTTCCCTGGTTGCTTTTCTGAATTAAAATCTCATCAGTTTACCTTCATACTCTGCTTTTTTTCATAGTATTTGTCAATACCTGAGATTTTTATGTATTTATTTTTTTACTGTCTTTTTCTCCCACCAGAATGTAAGCTCCATGACAGTAGGGACATGTTTTGTTCACTTTTGTTTTCCCAACACCCAAAACAGTAACTAGTTGCTCATAGGAGATGCTTAATTAACACTGGTTGAATTAATTTGAATGAGTGAGCATCTAGGATTTGTATCTTTAGAACAAACTCTTAAAAGAGAATTACTAGGTTAGACAGCATGCACATTTTAAAGCCTTTTGATACATACTCTACATAGCCCTCCAAAAAGTATATATATCAGTTTATTCTCCAAGGAATTTTTGTATTTTTATAATGAAAGGAAAATACTGAAATAAACAAAAGCAAAATATACTTGTTTTGATTTCTAAAATGTTAGCATATTCTCTATAAAATAAGGAAGCTAAACTAAATCTCTTGGCTTCCATCTGTCTCTACAATCTACCCCTTTCCCCAAATAGTCGTGAATATATAAAAATACTTGTGTTCTTATAGTTGATATTTTGATCATGGATTTACTTTGTATCCCATTCAGATTTTTCTTTAGATTGCTATCTTAGAGGAATATATTATGAAATATATAAATTTTTATTCCCAAAAGAGTATTCAAAGTTAAAAAAACTTAAATTTGTTTTCATAGACTCAGAGTTTATCCAACCACCCAAAAATCCAACCCCTTTACTGATAGGTAGATCACAGTTTGATAGTGTTTTATATGCTCATATTAATTCTTGCTACCAATAGCTTCCTACATTGGACATGGTAGTTGTAATGACAGCCTCCCTCCTAGTAGAGCCTGAAAGGAAAGGTCATTGTTATTAAAAGAAATTGGAGTATGAACCCTTTATAATAAAAATCACTCTGTCAGAAAAGTCAGCTACAAGTGGGCAAGAAACAGATCATTCCCGCCCTTGGGGACTTACTAGAATAAACACTTTAAATCAGCAGATAATTACCAGGAAGTTTTTTAAAAAATTAGATCTGTCAGTGGGTGTTTAAATTGGTCTGAAGTATTTGAAGAACATCACCTTGATCCAGCAGTTTGACTTGTAGGAATTTATCATGTAGATTGTATTACTTTTTAAATGCTGCATGACAAATTACCACAAATTTAATGGGTCAAAGGAACACATTTATTATTGCACAGTTACCGTAGGTCAGTAGTCTAAGCACAGCGTGGCTGGATTCTCTGCTTAAGGTATCACTGAGCTGAAATCAAGGTGTTGCCAGGGCTGCAGTTCTTATCTGGGGGTTGGGGTCTTTTTCCAAGGTCACTAGTTGTTGGCAGTTCTTGTAACTGTAGGATCATGGTCCCTGTTTTCCTGCTAGCTATTGACTGAGGACCACTCTCAGCTTCTAGAGACTGCTCGAATTTCCTTGACACGTGGCCCCTATGGGTAGTTCTCAGTATGGATGTTTGCTTTGTTTCAGGCCAGCCTGAATGCATATCTCTGACTTTCTTCTCTGTGATCAGCCAGCCATAGAAAACCCTTAGCTTTGCAAAGGCTCACCTGATTAGGTCAGGCCCACTCAGGATACTCTCCCTTTTGCCAGGAGTCTTATCATATTCACAGTTTCCATCCACTCAAAGGGGAGTAGATTATACAAAGATGTAGATCATTGCATGTCATTTTTGAATCTGCCTACCACACAGATACACTCACAAAAAGGCAGTAAGATATGGACGTTTAAGTATGGTCATTGCAGTGTTAACTGTAATAACAAAAAAAGATCTAAATGTCAGTAAGGGGTTGATTAAATAAATGATAATACATTTTTTAAAAAACGGAATACCAGGTAGCTATTGAAAGACTAAGATAGGTCTATATGTACTGATATGAAGTGATGCTCAGATACATTATTAGATGAGAGAATCCATTTGCAGAGCATGTATACTGTTACCTCCTTTGTAAATTAAATATATGTAATGTACAGAAGAAGTTGTTAACAGTGATTACCTCAGGGGATTTGGGTTAGAAGAACTTATACTTTTAATTTTGTATCCTCTGTATACTATTTGAATTATTTTTCACCACTACTATATACTACTTTTATAATTATTTTATTTTATTTTCAAACTGGTAATTCAAAAATTACCCAGTTGGGGCCCAAACATTTAAAAGCCTTTTTAAAACACCCCAAGTAATTCTGCTGCACGCTGCTGGGTAAACATGGCTGCTCCAAAGTCTTTGGAAAGTTTCTACTATTTGTCATTTGGGAATCACTTCACCAAATACTTTAAAAACTTGAAACATTTTACAATGTTTTTCTAAATCAAATATTGGGGTGTTCTTCAACACCTCTATTGCTTTTTTTTGTTTTTCTTGTTGTTGGTTTTTCTCTTTTTGGAGATGAGGCCTCGCTGTATTGCCCAGGCTGGTCTCAAACTCCTGGCCTCTAACGATCTACCTCAGCCTCCCAAGTAGATGAGACTACAGGTGTGAGCCACCACACCCAACTAATTTTTTATTTTTCAGAGATGGGGTCTTGCTGTGTTGTGCAGGCTAGTCTTGAACTGATGGGTTCAAGCAACCCTCCTGCCTCAGCCTCCAGAGTAGCTGGGATTACAGGCACAAGCCGTGATACCTGGCTCACCTGGAAAAATTAAATAATGCATATATAGCAGTTAACAAAAGCCCTGAAATGTAATACTTGATAAAAGTCAGCTGTTTTTATTATTTAGTAGTAGGTTAAGTAATGAAGAAAGCTGCCTATGGATGCCTGTGTTTGAATGAAGTATCAGGGTTTTTTTAGGTGACATTTTATCTAATTTTTCCTCTGTTTTATCAGAGTTCTTGTTTTTTTGACAAGCTTAATTGGTTCAGATTATTTTTAGAAAATGGAACAATAGGTGTGGGAAACATTTTGAGTGTCTCATTTTGCACAGAATTTCTTATCTCAGGTTTTTATTTGCTTTTCACATGCTATAACAGCAGTTAAACCTGGTTGCTTTCCTTTTTTTCCTATCTACCAAGATACTCCTTCTGTTTCATTCTAAGGCTGCGTCTGAATGTAAAGAAATCTTGGAACAAGCACACAAATTCAAGTACAAATTTAAAATTTTAATCCTATATAAGGAAAGAGCATTTGTGCTATTTTGCATGGCTGTTTTTACTGATAAGCTAATCTTTCTTTTAAAGGGCCACAATGGCTTTTCGAATTAGCACCTTATACACTCAAGCCTGGGCAGCAGAGTGAGACCCTGTCTCAAAAAAAACAAAAACAAAAACAAAAACAAATTAGTACCTTATAATTACTGCTAAGTGATGCTTAGTTCCAGATTGTATAATCATAATCTTGTTAATGTTTTTTTTGGGGGGGGGTATGTAGGGGGTTGGAAGCTTTTCTTTTGGGGGGGGGTATGTAGGGGGTTGGAAGCTTTTCTTTTCTCATATCAATTCTTAAATTGCTTTATAATGCAATTTAAGATAGATTTTTATCTTTTTAATATTCCTTTCTTTTTTTCATTCAGATCCAAAAATAATTTGGGTAGCAAAGTATAACAGTTAACTTTTTCCCTTTTTTAAAAAATTGATATGTAATAGTTGTACATATTTTGGGGGTACATGTGGTATTTTGATATTTGTATACACACTGTATACAGTGTGTAATGATCAAATCAGGATAATTGGGATATCCATCACCTCACACATTTATATTTGTCTAACAGTTTTTGATGTATCATTTGCTTTTGCAAAAATATTTCTTGTTATGAACATGGAAAGCAAGAAACCTAGTGTTTTTGTGATTCCATCTCATAGCTCTAGGCCAAGTTTCTAAAGTAAACACACTTCCTATTTCCACGAACTATTTTTCAATGTGTAGTTAAACAGCTTACTGACAAGTTCCAGAAACTCCTGTAATTTTACTAATGAAAACAGTATTTGTTATGACAAGTTGACTTTTTAAAAAAAATAACTACTGTTTGTCATTGTTCATTGCACTGTTATTTCCAATAGCAAAAGATTGCACTAGTGAGATTGTGGTATATCCATAAAGTGAAATACTATGTAGATGTTTTTAAAAAAATTATAAAGCTCTTGGTAAGGGAGGCAAAATTTTACCTTTGCCCTCTTAGGGTTTTTCAGCTGGGCCTGAGAATTAAATTGACATAAAACAGATTAATAGGAGAACAGCATACAAATTTAATATGAGTTCTGCATGACACAGGATCCCATATAGAAATGAAGACACTAAGACTCAGAGTTGGAACATATACTGAATTGGACAAAGAGTAGTAAGTTGTGAAAAAGTAACTCAATTGTGTAGGGAGGCTAGAAGATAAGAGTCTATACAGAATTCTCTTGGCCTTAACTACCTGTCCTTGATAATAAGGACCTTCTCGTATAGGGGAAGGCATCTTTGAAGTGGGAATTTCATCTCCTGCATTTAAGAAACAGCATGAAGGTCAGAATGATTTTGCACGTGCTGTTTTTCAAGTGCCTTTAACTCAGTGTAGTCAGTGTGCCAGAGTAGCATATTTAGAGGTAGCATATTTTTAAGTCCTTCATTCTTCATATAAAGATGTGGCGGCATGATCTCCAAAATGTGTTATTAAGTACAAAAAGCAAGTATAGAACGGTATATATATGCTATCATTTATGTAAAAAACAAAAAGATGTGCAAAGAGAAGAAATATACATATTTACAGGTGTATGCATAGAATGTCTTTGTAAATACACCCAGGAAACTGGTAATATTGGTTGTCTGCAGAGAAGGGACAGGAGGCACTGAACAATGTAAATGTATTACCTATTTTTTTAAATGAAAGCAAATAAAAATTGAAACAAATATGTAATCAGTGGCTAGACCAGGTTATGCTTTCTTGCAAATAGTACTGACTTTCAAAATTGCTTCCAAAGAATTTTGTTGAAAATTTTATTTTGTTGATGTTGTATTATTGGTACTCATTAGAACTTGTATCAGTGTTAGCCTGTGGCTGTGGTGCACTTTCCCTTCATTATAGAAATAATTATTTTGTGGGATATATCTTAAAATTTGTCATGAAAATAAAGCACTTGAATCAGCTAATTTATCCTCTGGAAATTATATATTTGGCCATTTAGATTCTCCTATTAAATATCTTATTTAAAAATAATAATTAGGAGGAGTATTGGAGGGTGGTTAAGAGCATGAACAGATTTCAGTTCCAGTTCTGCCACTTACTAGCTTGCAACTTTGGGCAAATAAGCCCAATCTCCTCAGCTTTTAAGTGAAGATAATACTAGTGCCTATTTCTTACGGTTTCGGTAAAGATTAAACGATTTTATCAGTTAACACTTTACTTACATAATACCTACTATGTGCCAGACATCATTCAACACATTTTACATATATGAATTCATTTAATCCTCACAGCAATCCTGAATTGTAGGTAGCTATTATTATTATGCCCATTTTATAGATGAGGAAACCAAGGCACCGAGAGTTAAGAAATTTATCCAAAGTCCCATAGCTAGTCAGTGGTGGAGCTGAGGTTCAAATTGAGGCAGTCAGGTTCCAGACTCCATTCTCTTGACCACCATGCTATGTCAGACGCTTAGCTTACTGACGGACCTTCAACAGATTTCAATAATAAGGGTAATATAGGCCAGGCATGGTGGGTCATGCCTGTAATTATAGCACTGGCCAAGACGGGAGGACTGTCTGAGGCCAGGAGTTCAAGACCAGCTTGAGCAAGAGTGAGACCCTGTCTCTACAAAAAATAGAAAAATTAGCTGGGTGTGGTAGTACACACCTGTAGTCCCAGCTACTTGGGGAGCTGAGTTAGGAGAATTGCTTGAGCCCAGGAGTTTGAGGTTGCAGTGAGCTATGATGATGCCACTGCATTCTATCTGGGGTGACAGAGCGAGACCCTGTCTCAAAAATATATATATATAAAATAAAATTTAAAAATAAGGGTAATATAATAAGGTTATAATACAAAGATTATGTAATCATCATAGAAAATGAAGATAATACAGCTAACTAAGTAAAGAAGAATATAGATACCATCTTCAATCTAACATCTTGGAAAATTAAATGTAACCTCTTTAATCTCATATTAATATAACATGAACTTCTTAACATTTTGTAACTTACTTTAGTTACATATTAATATAACATGAACTTCTTTTGGCTTAATTTGATTTTGACCTCCTGTTTTAATTTGCAAAATGGCTTAATACACTATATTACTTGCCTTCTTTCTCCATACTTGGCATCCTTTTTGGAAGTAGGCTAAGAAATTCTTTTGAGTCATTCTTAGGATTGAAAGGCATTTTTATCATTTTTATCAATTGATTATATATCAATTCATGTTATGGAACATGAATTAATATATAATTTAAATTCCCACCTATATTCAAGCTTAGGACTCTTAATAAAGGAATTACTTATTGACATTGGCAACAGGGAACTCTGGCTCCTAGGGTTTTCATTTTTTACCTCCAACAGACTTTACGGCCAATGATGGAACTCCTTTTGAAATAGCCAAAATTTATAGCATTTCAATGCAAAGCAGAATATAGAGATGTGACTGTAAGGAGATACAAAGATACATAAGACATGGCTTTTGTTAACTTTGAGCTCATAATAAAATTAGCATATGTAAGCATAATTTGCTTATGGACCTTAAAAATCATGAGCAAAAAGATTATTGACATTTTATTGATGTCTCTTAAAACTCCAGTTTCTGCTTATATATCTTCAACACCCTCAGGAGATCTTTAAAGACCCAATAAAATACTCAGACTCAGAAGACTCCCATGGACCATACTTGGCACCTGTCTACTTATTAGAAGGATACAGGTCAGGAAGGGCAGCAGCAGGCTTTTCTAGTCAGTGGAGTAATCCTCACAGAAGTGCATGCAGCTTTCTGCCTCTCTTCCGTCCCTCCATGTCCCCACCCAAGTCACAGCTCAGGTGCAAGGAAACAATTACCATGTTGGACAGATTAGAGAGCCACCCTGGCTTAGAAGCCTCATGCATCAGAAGTGTCAATGTATCTTGTAAAAGCTTTATTGGCATAGCTTCCAGAGTCCCACAAGGGACATAACCAGTTATAAGTCACTGCCCTTAGAGCTATAGCTTCCTACCAGGTAATTGGGTGATTTTGCCTAATCACATAGTTGACAGACTCACCTTATCAGGTTTCCAGGGCAAAAGGGCTAGAAAATCCAAGGTCACATTTGTCTTTAAGAGAAGGAGAGAGGTTTTGTTAACCCTTTATCCACAACTTTTCCAAAATATTTTTACAAAGGTGATTGTTTTCAAATTTGCATGAAATAAATGGCTTTCAAATAGCTTTTCATATTCGCCTGGCCAATGTCCTTTTTCAAATATGATAACATTTTAGCTTTTCTTCCTTTGACTGTTTTTCCTTTTTTGGTAGGTCGAATCAAATATTCTGAACAGGTATATGATGCATGTATGGATACATTTGACTGTCTTCCTCTTGCTGCCCTCTTAAACCAGCAGTTTCTCTGTGTACATGGAGGAATGTCACCTGAAATTACTTGTTTAGATGACATTAGAAGAGTAAGTAACTTTTTTTTATTCTCATAGGGTTTATTTTTTTTGTTTGTTTGTTTTCTTTTTTGTTTTTTTTCCCATGTCATAATGCTTAGAACATAGGGTTTATTTTTAAAATTTGTTTTTTATTGCAGTCAACCAATATATCTTTAGCCGAAATTTTAAAAATACAGATAATCAAAAGTAAGAAAATGGGTCAGGCACGGTGGTTCAAGCCTGTAATCCCAGCACCTTGGGAGGTGGAGGTGGGAGGGTCCCTTAAGGCCAGAAGTTCGAGACCAGCCTGTACAACATAGTGAGACCCTGTCTCTAAAAAAATTTAAAGATTAGCTGGGTGTGGTGTTACACACCTACAGTCCCAGCCACTCAGGGGGCTGAGGCAAGAGAATTGCTTGAGCCCAGGAATTTGAGGTTACAGTGAGCTATGATGGGCCACTGCGCTCTAGCCTGGTCAACAGAGTGAGACCCTGTCTCTAAGAAAAAATTTTTTTAAATAAAAAAATGTAAGAAAATGGAAATTAGGCTGGGCACAGTGGCTCACTCCTGTGATCCTAGCACTTTGGGAGGCTGAGGCGGGCGGCTTGCTTGATTGAACTCAGGAGTTAGAGACCAGCCTGAGCAAGAGTGAGACCCCGTCTCTACTAAAAATAGAAAAAATTAGCCGAGCATGGTGGCACAGGCCTGTAGTCCCAGGTACTGAGGAGGCTGAGGCAGGAGGATTGCTTGAGCCCAGGAGTTTGGGGTTGCAGTGAGCTATGATGACGCCACTGCAATCTAGCCCAGGCAACAGAGCAAGGCTCTGTCTCAAAAAAAAAAACAAAAAAAAAACAAAAAGGAAATTACCTGTGATTTCATCATTGCTAGATAACTACTGTTAACATTTTGATATATACCTACCAGAAATTTTCTATAATTTTTTATGAAATCTGTGCTTTTACCAACTAGAAACATAACATTCTTAGAGTATAGCCCTGAAACTTTAAATTGTGTCACAGTGTGAAAGGAAAGAAACAAGGGTTCTAATCCCAGTCCTGCCATTAATTGTGGAACCTTGACCAAATTGCTTAGTCTCTTAGTTACATCTTCTTGTCTATGAAATGCGGAGGTTGGAATGGATGGTCTGAGGACTCTGCCAGCTCTGAAATTTATTGACTTTAACATTTTAGATGATATAGTTTAATTGCTTGCGTTACGTGGTGATTGTTATTTCCAAGATTCTGTGTCTTCATTATTTAAAAAAGATGACCAGTCTTTTTTCGCTTATATTATTCTACATGACCATCTTTTCTCTTCTCTACCTTTGTTTTCTATTACCTCTCTCTTATAGGCACTGAAAATAAAGATTTTTCTATTCATAAAACTGTTCTCTCTGAATTAAAGTCAGTCTCCTCAGGGTAAGAAGGTGTACCTATATGTACTGACTTTTCTCCTGCTTTTATTGTCTTGAAAATAACCAGGATTTCTCTTTTACATAGTAAATTTTGGATTTCATTATTCTGAATCAATTGTATTAATAAAAAGCTCCTCTTTTACTCAGTAGAAGCTCTGTTCTTGGCACTGAACTATCCTAGTTGTTTTCTTTTGGTTTTCATGCTTTTAACTAAAGCAACAGTGACTAAAGGCTTAAGTTAATAACTTATATTGAAATGCCTCCACTGCATAGAATGGAAAGGATAAACAGGAAGGACAAATGCCCTTACAAAATAAAATTAGCATTCTTTAAAATGAAGAAATCTCCATTGGAATGAGGTAAACAAGGAACAGAACCATAATAAAACCTTCCTGCTCTCATGGTAACATTGGCCCATCTACACAATTGAAATTAACTTACATAGTCTTTCTAAAATAGTATATCTCTACAGTGCTTGATTCCACATTCAAATTAAATGAGTACTGCTTTAAGATTAGGATGTAAGTGGGTCTTTTTCTACAGTATAGTTAGATGACAAGAATATTTATAAAAATTTATTACAGAAAAATAATAAAAATTATGTATTGAAATTTGTTAAATGTTCCTTTTCTTGCAGGAAAATCTTTTAGGGACTTACTGCCCTCTCAATAGATTCTTGTGGATGCAAAGGGTTTTTTATTGACACATACTACTTTCCAAGAGCCCTTTTACTTTCCTGATTTTTTTCTTTCGGCTTTTGTATATCTTCTAGTTAGACAGGTTTATTGAACCTCCTGCCTTCGGGCCAGTGTGTGACCTGCTTTGGTCTGATCCCTCAGAGGATTATGGCAATGAAAAGACCTTGGAGCACTACACCCACAACACTGTCCGAGGGTGCTCTTATTTTTACAGGTAAGCTGATCCTTGAAGTAGAAATTACAAAAGGAAACTGTGATACATTACATCAGGTTATTTTAAAGCATCTTATATCCAAGCAAGTATAGTATAGGTACTTCTGTTTAATTTTTTGAGTAATAGAAGACAGAAAACTCTTGTCTGGTTTTTTAATATTTTCTTAGGTATTATGCCCTAAGAAGTATAATATGCCAAACATGATTGGACATCTGGCAGTGCTTTGATATTGTTGTCTGACCCTATGTTATCTAGACTATTTGTTCCTAAACATCATCTATACACTTTTTTAAAAATAAACATTTCTTGACTCTTTCCCTAGAGATTCTGATTCACTAGGTCTGAGGCAGGGGAATCCTGTTGTGTTTTAAAAAGCTCTCCAGCTTTTGGAACCACTGGTGTAGACAAAGATATAAAAAGAACAGGACATTGTGAACTAAGCCGAGTACATTTCCTGGAAGTTGGCTGTTGTTTTAAATCTCACATGTGATCTTTCATTGTGATTTGATACTCAAAAATAGGAAGATATGGGGAAGTATGAAATCTAAATTATTTTTAACCCCAATATTTTATTGTGGCAAATAATACATATATTTAGTCCCCCCAAAATCTCTGTTAATTGGCTAAGATAATGCATTCATCAAATGAAATACACACACACAAAAGAAGCCTCAATTTTGCCATTAGTTTTAGCGTTCTTCTAAACTTTTTGTCATTTCTCCATGCCAACTTTTCCGGTGACTAATATGATGAAGTCATTTAACTTTTATTTCTTTTTACATTGCTCAAAATAAAGAGCATAATACATATTTATTGTTGGCAGAATATAAATTGGTACAATTTCTGTGGACACCGACTTGGCAATATCTTTCAACTATAAACGCACATGGCCTTTGATCCAGAAATTCTTCTTCTAAAACTTAATCCTGTGGATATACAGTTGATCCTCATTATTAGCAGATTTCATATTTGTGAGTTCCCCTACTTACTAAGATTTATTTGTAACCCCCATGTCAATACTTACAGAGCTTTCACAATCATTCTTGGACATGCGCTGTGCAGAATGACAAAATATTTGAGTTTCCCCACACACATGTTTCCAGCTGAGGTTGAACAAAGTGATGCTCTGCCGCTTTTTTTCAGCTCTCATATTATAAATATAAACAGTTATTCTTTTTGTGGTCTATTTAGTGCAACATTTTTCATGTTTTTGTGCTTTTTGTTGGTGATTTCTCTGTTTAAAATGGCTCCCAAGCATACTGCTGAAGTGCTGTCTAGGGTTCCTAAGCACAAGAAGGCATGCCTTACAGAGAAAATATGGAAGTATTAGATACAAGCTTTGTTCAGGCATGAGTTATGGTGTTGTTGGCCATGAGTTCAATGTTGATACTGAATCAACAGTATATATTAAATAAAGTATCTTTACATAGAAACACATCTGAAACAAGGTTATATATTAATTGGTGGATGAAAATGTTATGACCAGAGGCTCACAGGAACTTAATCCTGTATTTTCCCTTGAATTAATGATTCATTATTTGCTAATTCAGTTTTTGCAACAACATTATGAAATGTAGCTACTGGGAATAATGAGAATTGACTCTACTTGCAAATGTGTGAAATGTGTATGCATGGTTATTCATTGCTGCATTATTAATGATAAAAGATGAAAGTAACCTACATGTTCATCAGAAGACTACAGGAATAAATTATGGTACATCTAGACAGTGGAATACTATGAGACAGTTTTTTAAAAATGAAAAAACATGAGTCTCAATCATCCTTTGAGAAAAAACAAAAATGAAAAAACAAACTTTATATACTGATATGAAATAAGCACTAAATAAAATGTGAAAAAGACATAGTATAGAGCTATGTCTTCTATCTGCTAATACTTCAAAAAAAGGGAGGAGAAAAGGGGTATGCGTGTGTGTGTATGTATAATTGCTTGAAATGGAATTGAATCTCTGTAAAAGAATACTCAAGAAATCGGGAACATTTGTGGCTTTCAGGGTCTTCTATTTGTTTACTTATTATTAGCTTTATTGAGGTATAATTGACCAAAAAAATTGTATATATTTAAGGTGTACAACTGGATATTTTAATATACATATGTGTTGTGAAATGATCACCACAATCAACCTAATTAACACATCCATCACCTTACATTACCCTTTTTTGTGTGTGTATGTGGTAAGAATACCTAAGATATACTCTTGTAGAGAATTTCAAGTATACAATACAGTAGAGTTGATCCCTGACTTATGATGGTTCAACTTATGATTTTTTAACTTTATGATGGTGTGAAAGCAATATGCATTCAGTAGAAACCTTTCTTTGAATTTTGTCCTTTTCCTGGGCTAGCAATATGCAGTAGGCTACTTTCTTGCAATGCTGGGCAGCAGCAGTGAGCCTCAGCTCCCAGTCAGCCTCAAGATTATGAGGGTAAACAACTGATACTCTGTGGTGTACTGTGTTGTCAGATGATTTTGCCCACCTGCAGGCTAATATAAGTGTTCTGAGCATGTTTAAGGTAGGCTAGGCTAAGCTATGATGTTCAGTAGGTTAGGTATATTAAATGCATTTGCAACTTAGGATATTTTCCACTTACAATATTTTCAGTTTAACGATGGGTTTATTAGGACTTAACCTTGTTGTAAATTGAGGAGCATCTGTATTGTTAACTATAGTCACCATGTTGTTGTTCATTTAGAGTTCCAGAACTTACTCATCTTGTATAACTGAAACTTTGTAACATCTTCCCATTTTCCCCAACTCCCAACCCTTGGGAACATCATTCTACTCTGTGCTTCTATGAGTTCAACCGTTTTAGATTCTACACATAAGTAAGGTCATATATAGTATTTATGTTTCTGTGTCTGGCTTATTTCACTTAGTATAATGTCCTCTAGGTTCATCCATGTTGTTGCAAATGCCAGGATTTCCTTCTTTTAACACTGAATGCTATTCCATTATGCATACCTGCATATATACATACCACATTTTGTTTATCCGTTCATCTGTTGATGGACATTTAGGTTGTTGCCATGTCTTGGCTACTGTGAATAATGCTACAGTGAACATGGGAGTGCAGGTATCTCTTTGAGATACTGACTTCATTTCCTTTGGATATATACCCAGAAGTATGATTGCTGGATCCTATGGTAGTTTTATTTATAATTTTTTGAAGAAACTCCATATCATTTTGCATAGTGGCGGTACTAATTTATATTCCCACCAGCAGTGAACAAGGGTTCCCTTTTCTCCACGTCCTTGCTAACACTTGTCTTTTGTCTTTTTGATACTAGCATTCTAATAGGTGTGAGGTGATACCTCATTGTGGTTTTGATTTGTATTTCTCTGATGTTTGGTGGTGTTGGGCATTTTTTCATACACTTGTTGGCCATATGTCTTCTTTTGAGAACTGTCTGTTTAGGTCATTTGTCCATTTTTTAATCAGATTCTTTTTTTTTTTTTTTGCCATTGAGTGTTTGAGTTTCTTATAAATTTTGGATATGGTTTGCAAATATTCTTTCCCATTCCATAGGTTGCCTTTTCACTCTGTTGATTGTTTCCTTTGCTGTGCAAAAGCTTTTTAGTTTGATGAAAGTCCATTTATCTATTTTGCTTTTGCTGCCTTTGCTTTTGATGGTATATCCGTAAAAATAACTGCCCAGACTAATGTCAAGAAGCTTTTCCTGGCCCGGTGCAGCACTCATGGCTGTAATTCTAGCACGTTGGGAGGCTGAGGTGGGAGGATTGCTTGAGGCCAGGAGTTCGAGACCAGCCTGAGCAACATAGCTGAGACTCCGTCTCTACAAAAAATTTAAAAATTAGCTGGGCATGGTGGTGCACACCTGTAGTCCCAGCTGCTCAGGAGGCTGAGAAAGGAGGATTGCTTGAGCCCAGGAGTTTGAGGTTGCAGCAAGCTATGATGACATCATTGTACTCTGGTCTGGACAACAGAGAGAGACCCTGTATCAAAAAAAAAAGAAAAAAGAAAAAGAAAGAAGCTTTTCCCTACATTTTCTTGTAGTTATTTTACTGTTTTAGGTCTTACATTTAAGTCTTTAATCCATTTGAGTTGATTTTTGTATATGGTGTAAGAATGGTCTAATTTCATTCTTCTGCCTGTGGATATCCAGTTTTCTCAGCGCCATTTATTGAAGAGAATGTCCTTTCCCCATTGTGTGTTCTTGACACCCTTGTTGAAGATCAGTTAACTGTAAATATGTGGATTTAGTTCTGGGCCCTCTATTCTGTTCCATTGGTCTATATGTCTGTTTTTATGCCAGAGTTGTACTGTTTTGATTATTGTTGCTTTGTAATATATTTTGAAATCAGGAAGTGTGATACCTCCAGCTTTGTTCTTCTTGCTGAAGATTGCTTTGTCTATTTGGGGTCTTATAATTCCATATGAATTTTAGGGTTTTTTTTCTATTTCTGTAAAGAATGACATTGGGATTTTGATAGGGATTGAATTGAATCTGTAGATCACATTGGGTAATATGAACATTTTTACAATATTCTTCCAGTCCATCAATATGGGATGTCTTTTCATTTATTTGTGTCTTCTTTAATTTCCTCCATCAAGGTTTTATAATTTTCAGTGTACAAGTCTTTCACCTCTTCGGTTAAGTTTAATTTGTATGTATTTTATTCTTTTTGTGCTATTATAAATGGGATTATTTTCTTAATTTCCTTTTTATTTATTTATTTTTTTACTTCAGAATATTACGGGGGTACAAACGTTTTGGTTGCATAAATTGCTTTTGTACTGTTTGAGTCAAAGTTATAAGATATACTGATTTTTGTATATTGATTTTGCATCCTGTAACTTTACTGAATTTGTGTTTATAATTTCTAATAGTTTACCTGTGAAGCTCTAAGTAGGTTCTTTTACTTTTCTAACAATGTGATAGTTTGATGGCTGAAGAAAATTATGTGTTCAGTTTTTAGCACCTGTTGTACATACATAAACACAATTTACTGTCATACTTTTTTATGTCATGATACTAAGAAAAGTTTTGGTGTTGTATTATTATTGTTATGAGTTAAGACAATAAATTTTAAAATGGGGGAGCACTTTCTATTTTAGGATTGTCTGTTCTCTTCGTGTTTGGTCTGTAATGAGGTATGTTAGTGAAATGGAAAGACAGAATGATGATTACTAAGATATTGATAAAATTTTAGTAGTGTATAATACCTATAATCTTGAAACAAAATCAACTCATATCATCTTGACTTTACCCCTTCTTCATATTAAAAAATAATTATTTTAATTCTGGATTTATGTGTTCTAATTTTGTTTTTCAGTTACCCTGCAGTTTGTGAATTTTTGCAGAACAATAATTTATTATCAATTATCAGAGCCCATGAAGCCCAAGATGCTGGGTAAGTTATATTAAAATTGTATCGAATATCACTGCAGAGTCTTTACCTTTAATATGAAGACAGACGAGCTGTCATCTCTCTTCCAGGTATCGAATGTACAGGAAGAGCCAAACAACAGGCTTTCCATCACTTATTACAATTTTCTCTGCCCCAAATTACCTAGATGTCTATAACAATAAAGGTAAAGGAGTCCAGCAGTATTTGAGTTTGAATTTGTGAGTAAATGTGAGCTCTAGTTTATGTATGTGTGTTTGTATTATTTTTAAATATAAATTTTAAGTAAGAAAAAAAGAAGTCTTAATTGAAACAAAGGCCAAGAAATTTAAAATTTATGCTGCTGCTTGGTCTTCATCTCCTAAGGATTACTGGGCTCTTTGTGAGTATAAATAATGATCATAATAAGTCAGGTTTGTACTACTAAATCAAAGTATAAGAAGAATAAATTGCTTCAGGTTCATGTTAGAATAATTAGCATAAATTATTGGTTTTGGTGAATTTAATTTGTTTATAACAGTACCTCAAAAACTGTCACCACTGGTATTTTAATGTTTGTCATTTATTAAGCTATTTTTGCTCTTCTTGAGATATGGTATAGGTAGAGTGAATAGTGTACAAAAAGTCAGAAAAAATCTTCATTTTCATCTAAGCCCTGCCAGAAACTAACAGTGTGACTTTGGGTAAGTCACATGATATTTCTAAACCTCAGTTTCCCATATCAAAAAAGAGGAATGGATATGCACATGCCTTTTGTTCCAGAAATTCTACTTCTAAGACTTTATCCTGTTAAAGTCTTTTTTAAAGTTTAAAACTTCTATGATTCATACTTTATAAGTTTTCTATCAAGGCAGTGATTCTACTAAAAACTTCATGTCTCTGTAATTATTTTGTTGTTTATAAAGTATGACTGTAAAATAATAGGACTTTTTAAACAAACATGCCAGAACGAATATATCCAAATGAGTATTGTCCCTTCAAAGTAGTTACTTTGGGAGGTTATATACGTCGTCCAACAATGCTGTCCTTGCTCAAAAACATTTTTGGAACTCCTCTTTTGGCATTGCCTTCAGAGTCTGCGACACATTCTTTTGATTATCCTCAATGATGGGAAATCTTCGTCCTTTGAGGGTGGATTTGATTTTTGGACAGCCAAAAGTCTTTCGGAGTCAAGACTGATAAGGTGAGTGATCAAGCTAGAAGATACCATTTGGGGTCAGAAACAAGGTATGATTATAAGGTAATGAGACTGTTTTTTCTCGTGTTGCTGATACAATGGCTCTGGAGGCACTTCCAAAAGAGGAGTTCCAAAAATGTTTTGAGTAATGGCAGCATCTCTGGATTAATTATACGGTAAGGCAGCAAGTTGTGTTGAAAAGAATGCCAAGTAAGGAGTCAGAGTTCCTAGTCTAGTCCTGCTTCACTTTGAAGGGTGTCACATTTACAAAGGTGCTTAAGTTCTTTGAGTCTCAGTTTATCTTTAAAATACCTGTCATATTGTTAGAGATGTTAGAATAGTGAAAATGAATATTAAAGCATGGTTGAAACTATAAACTGCTATAATACTATAACATTTTACTGTTACTGTGCCTGATGTGACAACATCAAAGGACCACACTCATCTGATATAAAGGTCTGGTGTGTTTGTAGTTGGTGGTTTCTTAAGTCTCATTACTTTATAGTCATACCTTGTATATGCAGTTGGGGAGAGAAGTTTCAAAGAGGGCCAAAATGTACTTAATATTTACTCTATTTAAAAGTAAACTATGGAATGGCATATCTCATTTAACTCTGATTTGGGTCAGTCATTTCAGTGTGTCCTTCAGTGACTTATCCATTTTTTAAAAACATTTCTTTGACTTACTTTCTCTCCTAGGCTTATGTTGTTTTGTTTTTACTTCTTATCATTCTTCTCTGAGCCGTAGCTATTGCTGCAGTGCTCTGCTTCTCCTTAAGTTCATTTGTTATTTCCTTTTTCCTAATATTTTCAATATATTAGCAACTTAGTTTTATTCTTGTTTCCTCCTGTATCAATGGTATGCATGGCTTGTGTTGTTAAAACATCTTTAAGGACACTTAGTGGCCCTAGACCTCAGAGTTGTAATGAAAACTTTCCCTTCTCACTCCCTTTTTAAACTTCATTATTAAGAGTATCTATTGATTGCCCAGTGGATTTATCAGTGTGCTAAACTGAAACATGCCACCTAAATCAGCAACCTCTACACAGCTTACTAACTGCCAGCTCACTTTGTGTCCCATTCTAATCTGGTTTTGTTCTTGATTATTCCTTTAGTAAACTTTTAAATTCACAGTCCATTCTATTTGAGTTTTCTGTCAGCTTTGACATTATTGGTGACTTTACTTCAGAATAATCTTATTTTCCTTGGTAGTTTCTTAAGTATTTTTATTACATTTTAGGAAAAAGGCAGAAAATGTGGCATCTGAAACAATCCCTGGTGGTACTCAAATTACTTTCCATACAAGTACCTCTTTTCTTGAAAAAGGCACCTCTATTGCTCTTTTTCTTCTTCTCTTTATACTGTTGCTTTTCTTTCTTTCATATTCTGTAGACTTGTTGGTACCTATCGGTATTTCTGAGTTTCACTGGTTACGTGAAAGACCCTTAAGTCATGATTTTAAAGGATTCTTGTTCCTATTTTTTTCTGTCCACTGGCAACATACCCAAAAGCAGTTTTTTAAGCTCTTATTTCTAATCATCCACTATTGACAGCCACCTACCACTTCCTTTTCCTGTGTAGATTGAGGAAGTTGTTGAATATGATATATTCACCTAACCTAAATAAAGTACATACACATGAAAATAATGGGACATGGACATTGTAGCCAGTGTTAGGTTTTTAAGAGCTGGAGATTCTATTTTCATGTATTTTCTTTATAATCTTTGGTATGTATAGACATTCAATAACTTAAATTTTGAGAACACTAGGTTGTCCTATAACAAAGAGAAACCAAGAGATGACCTATATCTGTCCTTTCTAGAGAACTGTTATACCCTATTCTATTTTATGACCACAGTAAGGATAATTAAGAGAATAGTGCAAACCACATTGCTGGTGGTGAAGACTAAGGAATTGGATTTTAAGACTTTTAAAATATAAGGAAAATCAGTTAGCATCAAAGTATGTGTGCAATTATATGAACTGGTTAATAATAGACATTTATAGTATGCTGGCAATATACTGACTGTGTATCAGAGAAATAGGCAGTTTTTAAATCCACTATATTGTATGCAGAGATGATTTAATCTACTTTTGAACACTAATTTTAAATTGCTCCAAGTTTGCCATTTGTATCCCCATTTTGAATTGATAACTGCTATTGATAAACTCCCAGAGGATTTATAAAATCTTTGGCTCTGGCTAATGACTAGCAAAACAGGCTATGTCCATTTAATGTATGATATTTGCCCTCAAAAGAGAGTTGTGATTGTAACTATTTGGCTATAAAAAGAAATTATGGGGAAATTTTTCTCATGTAGATCCTGAGGTTTTTATAGATAGTTACTGTGGAGTGACCCTTTGAAGTTTTAGTTTCTTTTGTACTTTTATTATACGAGCACTTCAGGTAACTTTATTCCTTGGAATAATTCTTAAAAGAATGAACTAGCTGGGCATGGTGGCTCATGACTGTAATCCCAGTATTTTGGGAGGCTGAGGTGGGAGGATTGCTTCAGGCCAGGAGTCCGAGACCAGCCTGGGCAACATAGTGAAACCCTGGCTCTACAAAAAAATTTTTAAATAGCCAGGTGTAATGGTGTGCACCTGTAATAGGGGCTACTCAGGAGGCTGAGGCAGGAGGATTGCTTGAGCCCAGAAGTTTGAGGCTGCAGCGAGCTATGATGGTGCCACTGCACTCTAGCAGTGTGGGAAACAGAGTGAGACCCTGTTGCCAAAAAAAAGGAATGAACTGTATAAAATGCTTTCAAATTTTTCATCTGCCCTTTACTTAGTCCTGAATTTACAAGTGGAAAATAAGTTCCAGAATTCTGTGTAGTAGGTACACAACTGTACAAAACCTACCAGTTGCCATGTCATGGTCCTTTGTGCCAGATTTTCTTGCTTTTTTCCTTTTTAGCTGCTGTGTTGAAATATGAAAACAATGTCATGAATATCAGGCAGTTTAACTGTTCTCCACACCCCTATTGGCTTCCAAACTTTATGGATGTTTTCACATGGTCTTTGCCTTTTGTTGGGGAAAAAGGTAAGAGAACTAAAGCATCTGGACCATCGGTTGTTTTTACTAGTGACTGAGTACACCTTGATGAGCACCCTGATGTTTCAGAAATGCTTTCTAATTTTGTTTGTTCTCTACAAAGAATTTTAAATGGCACTTAATTGGTTCTTAAATTTTAGTTCTAGTCTATTATGGTTTTCTTATTCTAGATGTCAATTTGAAGTACCTGTCCTACTATGATCAACATGTTAAAATAACATAGTTACTTACCATTCCTGCAGTGATTTCTTTGGTGCTAAAGAGATTTAAACAGGATTTATTGTTGTCAGAAGTTTACGTACACTTATACAAATAAGTTATGCAAATATAAAATTAGCCTGTTGAACATAGTCCTGTTGGCTTAACTTCTTTGTAAAATGAGAAGAAATTTTTCATATGCATATCAGTGAGGAAAAAGCTCTGAACATCAATCTAATAAAAATCAAGGAATTGGCCGGGTTCTGTGGCTCACGCCTGTAATCCCAGCACTTCGGGAGGCTGAGGTGGGAGGATCACTTGAGGCCAGGAGTTTGAGACCAGCCTGGGCAACATAGTGAGACCTCCATCTCTAAAAAGAAGGAAAAAAAGAAAGAAAGAGGGGAAGAGGGGGAGAGGGAGAGAGAGAGAGGAAGAGAAGAGAAGAAAAGAATAGAATCGAATCTTGGTTTAAAAAAAAAATCAAGTAATCATGCAATAGAGGCTTCAGAGACTCCAGACCTTTACTGGAGCAAGTAATCTACCCAAATTCTTTTTAAACCTGAAGATCTGTGTTTAATGCTACTCTTTATAGCTATTCTTACTAATATAATAATAAATAATTTTGTCTATGCTTATTTACCATGTCTGTTTATTTAGATATCCACATTATTTTAGAGAAAGTACCTTATTAATTGTGTACATTTTGAATTATTTTGTCTTATCATATAGTCACAGAGATGCTGGTTAACATTCTTAACATATGCTCTGATGATGAACTGATTTCTGATGATGAAGCAGAAGGTAAACTTTTCCTCCTTCGAACTAGAAACTAAGGAGAAGTTTTGGTTTTAGTTGTTTTAGTTTATTTTGAGTAATTTTCTTTGTCTTATTAAAATAGAATTATATACATTGTAGAAAAATAAAATTTGAAAAATATAGAAAACCATAAATAAGAAAGAAACATCACCCATAAACCTGCTATCTCATAGATTTCCACTGTTAAAATCTTGGTATATACTGTATTAGCTGTCTTTTATCTTTGCATATACTTTTCCTTTCTTTTTTTCTTTTTAACAAGAATAAAGTCATGCAATGGTATCATGTACATTTACCGTTTTGCTTTCTTTTGTAGACTAGTTTCAAATGGATACATAGTCATCCAAGTTGATCATTCTTTGTTTTAACCAATCCCATGCTATTGGATATTGGAATTTTTTCCCAATTTTTAGCTTTTAAATTCCTACAGTTTTGAAAATTTGTATAGATAAATCTTTGCACATTCTGTTAACAACCAATATTTATTACATTCTGGATATGTGCTATTTAGGTCCTTGCCTAAATAAGTCCTATGTAGGTCCTTGCTTGCCATAAGCTTATATTCTAGTGTAGGGAAGACAAACAATAAATAAATATAAATCAAATGGTGATATATGCTATGAAAGAAAGTAAAGCAATATTAGAAAGGCAAGAATAATATTTTCTTGATTATTTCCTTAGGAAACATTTCTAGAAATTGAATATCTATGTCAATTAGTACTTAAAATTTTAAATCTGATACAGATATCCTCTAGAAAGGCTGTACCAGTCTACACTTGTGTGTGATGCATAGTTCACAGTACTCTCTCCAGTACTGTTTATTATACTTGTTGTAGTCTGATGTTTTTAAATTTTTAATTTGTATTTTTATGTGACTAATGAACATTTTATGTGTGTTTATTGGCCATGTTTATTTCTCTTTTGTGACTTGTCTGTCAAGTCATATCTTCTATCCATTTTTCTACTAGGTTATGTGCATGTTTTTTCTTTCCTTTTTGCCATGTGAAGGATCTTTATGTGGTAACATTTTGTTGTATTTGTAGTCAAGTATTTTTTTCCTAGTGTGTTGTAGGAGGTTTGATTTTAAAGGCAGGTCCTAACTTACCTCAGAATGCAGGATATTCTGGAAAGATGGTAGTCACCTGAGCGCAAACCTCTGACTATCTCATTCTCTCCAGGCTCTGTGCTAAGGTGATTCACTTAACTGTTAAGATAAACACTCTCCATAGTGGAGAAAGCCTAGCTCACTTTGGGAATCTAAAGGACGTTCCCACACATGCTTATGCTTCAGGTTCCATATTGAAGGTCAAAAGCAAATGGAACATAGCCTGTACGTACCTTTGCTTATGGGATAGGAGATCACTATAAGGAACTAGTTCTTAAGGAATAGTGCAGCCAAGTGAAAAATTTTTTAAAATAAATAGTAAATAATTTAAGTTAGGGGAAGATGAAATATGGAAGAAACAGATATAGTAAAATTTATATTCAAATCTAAGTGGAAATGACATTATTATGAACTCTATTATATGTGTTAAGAAAGGATTCTTCATTACCATAAGGATATGCTTACAAAAGTATGCGAAAAATGATATATGGGAATATTTATTGAAGTATTGTCTCTAATAGCAAAAGGTTCAAAACAATCTAAATATCCCTCTAGAGAGCTTGGTAAATCAATTATGATATATCTGTGTGCTAGATTCCCTGCCTGGAATATTATTTCCTTTAGTCAGGCTTACTTTCTCCTCTTCTCTTCTAGTTAGCTCCTATTCAATTATTGTTACTTCCTCGTGGAAGACATTTCTGACATCCCTGACTAGATCCAGTACCCCTGTTATGCTTTCTCATATCACTATGTACCTCTTCTTAGCATTTGTTAGAGTTTCAGTTTTACATTTATATATATCACTACATGATTAATATGTTTCACCCCCACTCAACTGTAAACTCCCTGAGTCCTGGGACAAAATTGGGTATTGCTCACCATTATAGCCCCCTAAACACAAGTATTGTGCATTGAGCACAGCAGGTAAATATTTGTTGAGATAGATTGAATTGAATAATATGAAATGCATCTATTTTTTAAAAATATGAATTAAGTAGGGCTGTAGGAGCTGACACAGAAAATGTATTAGAATTCTGTTAAGTGCAAAAGTAAATGGATAGAATCTTCTCATTCCCATTTTTTGCCAAAGTGTGTGGATATAAGCTGATATACGTATTTTTTTTCCTGAAAGGAAATGAAAAAAGACCTTTTAGGTTAAGATGGAAATTGAACACACTTGTAATTCCATTCCCTCCTCAAACCACAATAAAAGTTTGGGCTTTTTAAAAGTGATCATAAACTAAGGATTTCCGCTTCATTGAAGGCAGACTGAATAGTTTAGGTCAACCCTGTTAAAAGAAAAATCTTTTGTCTAGAAAAGCTAGACAAAATATTTTTTTAGTTTTTTTCGAAAGCATCAGAAAGTGAATAAAGTAGTGAAGAGTTACCAGGTTGAGATTTGGCAAAAGGCAGAAATCCAGAGAGGTAAGACCAACATTTGGGATCATTTCTCATTTAAGGATACTCATGGATTTCAAAAGAGGAGGCTAAGAGATTGAGCAGCTCTCTTGACAGCCTTTTGTGGCTAAGCTAAAAAAGTTGGGGTCCAGCCTTACCAAGAATTATGTGAGTGCTTTGGTTTGGGACCTCCAAAGATTATATCTATGTAAGAGTAAGAGTGAGCTGGAAATAGGACAGCCCTGGAAGGGAATATAGCCTACTTCAAATCATTTCGATCCCTGAAATTTAAATAAGGTGGTCCCAGACACCTGAGGAAAGCAAACCTCTCTGGACTAAGAGAACATCATGTAGGACCATAAATGATTTCTACAAATAGTCTTTCAAATAGAATATGTGGCTCACAACCAAAAATAATCAGGCATGTAAAGAGATACAACAACATGAATGAGTAATAGCAAAAATAAAAACAGACTCTCAGGTTCTCCAGGTATTGGCTTTATCAGATCAAACTTTAAAATAACTACACTAAAAAACAAAATATAGCCGTGCTTACTATGTTCAAAGATATAAATAGATAGATAGAGAGTTCCAGGACTGAAAGTAAAATAGCAAATTAAAAAACTCAACAAATGAATTAACAGCAGATTCAATAAACCTAAACATAGAGTAAGTGAACTAGAAGATAGATCTGAAGAAACATCTAGAATGAAGAAGCATGAAGAGAAAAAAGGAAAATACATACACACAAAAAAAGCATGACACATGGAGGATACAATGACTACGCCTAGTATATGTGTGTTTGGAGTTGCACAGAAGAAGAGCAAGAGAATGAGGTAGAAGCAATATTTGAAAAGATAACGGATAAAAATTTTCCCAAATTGATAAGACATTAAGCCATAGGTTGAAGAAGGCCTGTAAATGCAAGCAGAATAAATACAAAGAAATCAACACCTGAGCACATCATAGTAAAAGTGCTTAAGACAAAAGACAGAAAAAAATCTTAAAGCAGTCACAAAAAGATACAAAGAGATTACTTTCAAAAAAGAACAGTTAAAGTCATAGTAGCTTATTCATGGAAACAATGGAAGAAGAAAACAATGGAAGAACATATTCAAAGTGCTGAAAAATAGTAACTGATAACCTAGAATTTTATTAATAGAAATACCTTTCAAGAATGAAGGTGAAATAAGCATTTTTCAGTCTCTCCCCGCACTTACAATTTTACTAAGAGAATTGCCAGGAGACACACACTAAATGAAATTCTAAAAGGTGTTACTTGAGCAGAAGGAAAATACCAGATTGAAGCTTGGAGATTCAGGATGGAATAAAGAGTAAAAATAGTAGGAAATATGTGGGTAAATCAAATGTAGGCTGTATTAAGCAATAATAATAATGTTTGTTGGATTTTAAAGATTGAAAATATATGACAATAATTTTGGCATAAAGAGAGTTGAAGAGTGTGAGGGCTGTATATTACTGGAAAGAGGGGGGAAGTACCCATTAACATTATACTTTGATAAGTAAGAGATGCATGTTAATCTCTAGTATAACCTGTAAGAAAATAGTTTCAATTATATAACTTTTAAGTTATAGAAAAAAATGAAATGATGAAAAAATAATTCAGAAGAAGGCAAGAAAGGAGGGAAGGCACATATAACAGTAGGACAAATCTAATCATGATGGTAAATATATCAGCAATTTTATTAAATGTAAATTGAGAAAAGACAAATTGTCAGACAGGATTTTAAGAAAACTTAACAATGTTTTATAAGAGAGATCCAAAGCATAAATATACAGAAAGTTTGAAAGTAAAAAGGAGTAAATATATAATGCAAACACTAACCAAAGAAAAGCTGATGCAGACAGATTAATATTACATGAAATAGACTCTGAAAAAAAGAAGATGTAAGGGCTGGGCATGGTGGCTCACGCCTATAATCCTAGCACGTTGGGAGGCCAAGGTGGGAGGATGGCTTGAGGCCAGGAGTTCAAGACCAGCCTGAGCAAGAGTGAGACCCTATCTCTACAAAAAAATAGGAAAAATTAGCCGGGCATGGTGGCGTGCACCTGTAGTCCCAGATACTTGGGAGGTTAAGGCAGGAGGATCACTTGGGCCCAGGAGTTTGAGGTTGCAGTGAGCTATGATGACAGCACTGCACTGTAACCTGGGAAACAGAACAAGACCCTGTCTCAAAACAACAACAAAAAAAAGGTAACAATTTTAGGTTAGTATGCAGTTAATATCATGGATTCATAACATATAAAGCAAAAGTTGATAGAAGTACAATGAGAAATAGAAATATCCACAATGATATTATAAGAATTTGATAAATATCTCTCAGTCACTGATAGCATAAGCAAAGAAAATTGGTGAGATTGTAGAAAATTAGAACAACACAGTTAATGAACTTGACCTGATGAACAGTTAAAAAACACTGCACCCAACAAATGCAGAATATTTCTTCTTTTCAAACACACATGAACATTTACAAAAATTGACCATACCCTGGGCTAAAAACAAGTTTCAGGTGTCAAAGGATTAAAATCATAATTACTATGTTCTCTGATTATATGCAGTTAAGATAGAAATCAACAACAAAAAGATAAGTAGAATACCCCCTTATTTTAGTAGATTTTAAAATGTACTTAATAACCCATCGATCAAATCACAAGGAAAATTAGAAAATATTTTGAACTGAATGAAAATAAGAAGTAGTACATATTAAAACGTGGGATGCATCTAAAGCCATGCCTAGAAGAAAATTTATAGCCTTATTTTCTCCTCTTCCTGGGTGCAAGAAGAAATGGCCTTAAGTACATATATTACAAAATAAAAAATGCATAAAATCAGTACCCATCTCAAGAGGTTAACAAAGTTTGGATAGCACATTAAACCTAAAGAAAGTAGATAGAATGATATAAAAAGAGCAGTGTAACAAAATAGAAAATAAAATACAATACAGAGGAGCAACAAAACCAAGTGTGCTCTTTTGAAAAGACTAATAAAATTGATAAACCCCTGGTAAGACTGATCAAGTAAAAAAGAGAAGATAAAAATAACCAATGCCAGTACTGAAAAAGGAGACATCAGTACAGACCTTATAGACATTAAGAAAATAAGTTCATACCAATAAATTTTAAAATTTTGATGTAATGCAAAGATTCCTAGAAAAATATAACTTATCCAAAGTGACACAGTATAGAAACTTAATAATATTATACCTACCATGAGATTACCAGGATTTGTAATTTAAAATCATTCTTCAAAGAAAATACCAGGTGCAGATAACTTCACCAACAAATTCTACCAAACACTTAAGCAAGAAACAACACCAATCTTTATACAAATTCTTCCCAAGAATGATAAAGAAGAAATGCTCTCCAGCTTATTTAATGAGGCCGGTATAACCGTGATACTAAAACTTGACAAGGACGTTAACATAGATACAATGACCCTTAACAAATATCAGCAAACGGAAACCAGCAGTATACATAAAAAGGGTAATACCTCCCAACCAAATTGATTTATTCCAGAAACACTAGAAAATTTAGTATTCAAAGTTCAATCAGCATATACTAATGAGAGATGTAATAATAATGGAAACTGGGTGTGGAGTATATGGGAAATCTCTGTACTGTCTTCACAACGTTCCTGTAAATTTAAAACTATTCTAAAATTAAAATGTTATTTTTTAAAAATCAGTATAATTCACTGTATTATTAACAGAAAAAAATAGAAAAATCATTTGATCTCAGATATAGAAATGGCATTAGATTAGATTCGTCTTTCATTTGTAATAAATCTCTTAAACTAGATTTAGAAAGGAATTTCTTTCTAATCTGACAAATGTGTCTATAAAAACCTATAGCAGTCATCATATGGTGAAATGTTGAAAGCTTTCCTTAGTGTTTAGAAACTAGACTAGGAAGCCTACTATCAATATCTCTATTCAATATTGTGTTAGAAATCCAAGCCAATACAGTGAGACAAGAAAAAGAATACATGGTGTAAAGACAGGAAAGGAAGAAAGAGAACCATCATTATTTGTGGATGATATGATTGTATACCGAGAAAATTTTTAAAAACCCATAGATTCATTACTAGGATAAACAAGTGCATGTAGCAGACCTCCTGGTACAAGGTCAGTATACAAAAATCATTTGTATTTCTCTTTACCAACAACAGACCAAATGAAAATTTAAAAATTTTCCATTTATAATATCAGTCCTAAGAATAAATATAATAAATGATGTATGATACCGCCAAGCAACAAAGTATAAGGCATAATTAGAGAAGTTAAAGTAGATCAAAATAAATGGAAAGAAATATCTAATTCATGGATTATTGAAAGACTCAATATTGTAAAGATGTAAATTATTCCCAAATTGATTTGTGTATTTAATGCAAAGTCAGTGAAATCTTAATAGGTAATCTAATCCTAAAATTTATATGGAAGTGCTAAGAGCTGATTCTAAATTTCGTATAGAAATAGCTTAAGTCTTAAAGAAGCATAAGGTGGGAGGGATTGCTCTGTAGATGTCAAAATTTACTATAAATCTAGAGCAATTAGAATTGTTAGTGCAAGGACGGACAAGCATTGGAACACAGTAGAGAATCCAGAAATAGATCCACTCATATATGGACACTTGATTTACACCAAAGGTGGTACTGCAGAGCAATAGGAAAATAGTGGTATTTTGAATAAATGATTTGGGATACCCATTTTTTAAAAAATTAAACCTGACCCCTATCATATTCCAAGCAAAAAAATAAATTCCAGGTGGATTTATATATTCAAATATGAACAGTAAAACAATAAAGATTCTAGTATTTATAATATAGAATATCTTCATGACCTTGGGATAGAAGAAAATATCTTAAACAGGACACAAAAAGCACTAGCCATACAGGAAACTATTAATAAATTGGACTACATTAAAAGTAAGAAATTGTGCCAGGCATGGTGGTTTATGCCTGTAATCCCAGTACTTTAGGAGGCTGAGGCAGGAGGATTGCTTGAGCCCAGGAGTTTGAGACCGGCCTGGGCAACATAGTGAGATCCTGTCTCTACAAAAAATTAAAAAATTAGCTGGGTGTGGTGGCATGTGCCTATAGTCCCATCTACTCGGGATGCTGAGGTGGGAGGATTATTTGAGCCCAAAAATCCGAGGTTACAATGAGCTGTGATCGTGCCACTGTACTCCAGCCTGGGCAACAGAGTGAGACCCTGTCTTTAAAAAAAAAAAAAAAAAAGTAAGAAGTTGTGTTCATCAAGAAGCTCTATTAAGCATGGGAAAAAACAAGCTACAGAGTGGGAAAGGAATATTTGCAACACAACCAAGAAAAGGCCCATTTGCTAAAGATATAGAAACTACAGATTAAGGCTGGGCACAATGGCTTACACCTTTAATCTCAGCACTTTCAGAGGCCAAGGCAGGAGGATTACTTGAGGCCAGGAGTTCTAGACCAGCCTGGGCAATATAGCAAGACCTCATTTGTACAATTTTTTTTTTTTTTTAAATTAGCTAGGCATGGTGGCATGCGTGGGACTCCAGCTACTCAGGAGGCTAAGGTGGGAGGATCACCTGAGCCCAGGAGTTTGAGGCTGCAGTGAGCTGTGATCATGGCATTGCACTCAGCCTGGGGGACAGAGTGTGACCCTGTCTCCAAAAAAAAAATTTTTTTTAACCCTACAAATTAATAAAATGAGATTTGAACAATCACTTCACAAAAGAGGGTATCCAAACGGCCAGTAAAAATATGGAAAAATACTCAACTACATTAGTAATCAGGAAAATGCAGATTAAAACCATAATGGGATGATATTACACACCTACCAGATTGGCTAAAATTAAAGATGAATAATACCCGGTGTTGGCAAGCATGTGTAGCAACAGGAATGATTATACATAGAAGTATAAATTGGTACATTCACTTTAGTAGATAATGCCAAACTGTTATCCAAAGTTGAACATACACATACCCTATGACTGAGCATTCTAATCCTAGGAATGTACTTAACAGAAATATATGCATATATGTAATAAAGAGAAATATACAAGAATATTTATAGCAGCCTAATTCTTAATTCCCCAAAATTAGAAACAGCCCAAATGACCATTGATAGTAAAAAGGATAAATAGTGGAATAGTATACGATAATGAAAGTGAACAGCAACAGGGAAAACATGGATAAATCTCAGGAACACAATGTTAAGCAAAAGAAGCCAGATGAAAAAAGTACATACTTGATCGTCCCAATTACATAAAATTTAAGAACAATGAAAACTGTAGTGCTTATGGGTGTGTGCTTACATGGTAAAACTATAAAGAATAGCAAGAAAATAATTTCAGTGAAAGTCAAGAGAATTATTTTCTTTCAGGAGGAGAGAGGCTGTAAGTAATAGGAGAGGCCTAAGGAGGGCTTCTGGGGTCCTGGCAACATTCTTTTTATTGACCCGAGTGGTGGTTATATGGGCATTTGCTTTTTAGTCAATCATTGAGTTATATATTAGTTTGGTGTACTTTTCTGTATGTTTATTATACTTCACAATAAAAAAGGTAAAAGAAAAAAAGTTATACAGCTACAAAAATGGGGGAATTTTTGTAGAAATTTTTGGAAGCTGGAAAACAAATGCATTAGTGTCATTGACTTAACTGATTCAGGAAAGCTCAGGCCGTGCTTAGCAATAGGGAATGCTGAGTTCCAGCACGGAATCCTCAAAAAGCAAAGGAATTGGCAGTACCAATTGCTAGATTTAGGAACTGTGGGAAGGGGGAGGAGTCAGGGGGCAGTGAGCTAACATAAGCAGACCAGGCGAAAGTTGTTTGAAAAGCAGTTAAAGTCATTGTTGCCACTGGGCAACTGTCTCCTCTCTAAGTCTGGAGATAAATCTCTAAAAAGTATAAACCAAAGGATTTCTGGACTGGGGATACAGTTGAGGGCATCAATACCCTGCCAAAAGCCAGGTGAATTAAATGACCATATGCACACTCAGTTCTCTAACTAAGGCCTACCCTGATCACTCCATGTAAAGCACAGGTCAGCAATCTCTACCCACCAACTCTGAAAGCCTTTTAGTCCCTTACTCTTAATCATGAGCAAACACCAAGGAATATCAGACACCTAAGGAAAGCCTTTAAGACATCACAACAAAAATAGCGAAAAGCAACTTGAACGAACTTGAAATTCTGAAGAACGTTCAAAACTTTAAAAAGGAAGAACTGTAATATCCCCTGAAAGATGAGAAGATATTGAATCCATTAAACAAAAAACATAATGGTCTTATTAAGAGACTTGTAAACTTTTTGTTCTGTTCTTTGTTCTTGTTCCTTGTTTTCAACATCATTTGTTCCACAAATTATATCTTTGTCTAATGTTATTTTCATGATCTGTTGGGGTAGAAAATGTTGGCTAATAGTAGATGTGAATTAATGTAAAATGTAAACTTTTAAGAAATGGAAGAAAACACTAACAGAAGAAATCTGTAATTTAATGTCCTATCATGTTACCAAGGATATCTCTTTTGAGCTGGTAAAAATAATAGATTGCTTCTCTCATTGCATTTCACTTTGATTTTTTTTTCTCTCTTCCGTGTAAACTTAAATTTCTCTTCTCATATTTCTATCTTCATCTCCTTGTTTCTTGGTGTCTCTTCTCCCTGAAGATCACTACATTTCAAGCTATCAGAAAGGTATCCAACAAAAATGTACTTAGAGCTTGATACTCACTGTCTGTGCCACCACTATCTATTGGTTAGACGTTTTTAATTGGTAGTTGAATAATTTTACACAGGCTCTCCATCCTCCCTTTTAGTTTTAATGTGTATGTTTTCTCTGGACCTGCTGCATGGTCTGGCAGGATATTGAGAGCTGGAGGTGAGGAAGGAGAGACCATGTTTCTTTTTTTGACTTTTGAATGCAGCCACCTGATGCATGCCTGGACCTTGGCTTCTCACATGTGGGCTATTTTCTGAATCTTAAATGAAAAAAAGCCATAAAGTCTTGGGTTAACTTTTTTGATGTTGCTTTTTAAAATACTGCACAGTTGTCAATAGTATTATGAGGAAATAACCCACCAGTGTAAGTGAGGATTATAGAATGAAAGCAGCCCTCACTAAGTTCGGGAGAACTACCTGGACATGTTTATGTGCAGAAGACAACTGCTGGAATGATCACTTGCCATTTGGCAGGCCAAACCCTGCATCCTAAGGTGGCCCACAGCATTCTCAAAAGAGACCTTTGCTGTAGCAACTGTCTTTGTGAGGTTTGTTTATGTGTGTGTTTCATTCTTCCCTGTGTTCTACGTTTCAGAACTACAAATAAGTTCCTACCTCCCATAGATCCACTCAGTCTGCCTTGTTTGTGGCACCTCCGGTTTTTACTTCATCTTTTTATCTTCTGGGTTATTTTTTCTCTAGCTCCTTAGAACTTCCTGGGATTTTTGTTTGTTTAAACAAACTTAGGCCTTGATTTCTTATTTTTAAAACAATAGTTTCTTTAACTTAAATAAGAAGGACACTTCATCCTGCATTTTTTAAAAACAACCTTCCAAGACATTCCTTTAACTCACTTATTGTTTGTATCTCTAAGGAAGCACTACAGTTCGTAAGGAGATCATCAAGAATAAGATCAGAGCCATTGGGAAGATGGCACGGGTCTTTTCAATTCTTCGGTAAGGAAGTCTGTCACTACAGTGTGGGTTAAAGGCATTTTGAGAGTAAATTAGGAGTTGATTTCAGAACATTTGTTTTAGAATTGGAATTTGCTATTGGAACTGCAGGGCTTCAGGTTCAGTGCAGATTATATCAAACCTACGCGTTAAAGTGACTAAAAATTTTCCAGCAAACATTCATTTGGTACTAACTTTGATGTAGTGAATGTAGTGATTTAGTGTGGACTTTGAAGCTAGATCGCCCATGCTCACATTCTGGCTATACCTCTTCTTGGCTGTGTGATCTTGAGTTTCATCTCTGTGCCTTAGTTTCCTTGTCTATAAAATAGAAATAATAATAGGAGCTACCTCACAAGGTCGCCAAATGGATTGAATGGGATATTATATAGGAAACATCAGAACAGTTCCTGGCTAAGTGCCTCTCATTGAAAACAAAAACTGGCTGATTGTTTAAAATTGGAATATTTACAGAAAACCTCCCTTTCTTTGAGTCAGGGAAGGGGTTCAGAGGGAGGAGAACCTGTCCTCTACCTCTACATTTTTTTTCTTAACTTCCTTTAAGTATCTGTGAATTGCTGAGTGGTGGGCTCCCTGGCGTTAACCCAGGGCTTTGATCTTCCTTTGCAGGGAAGAGAGTGAGAGCGTGCTGACGCTCAAGGGCCTGACTCCCACAGGTGCGCTGCCTCTGGGTGTCCTCTCAGGAGGGAAGCAGACTATTGAGACTGGTGAGTACATAAATGTCCATTCACGGAAGGTGCACTCCTGTTACCTAGCAGCCAGTGTAAAACTAAAAATTGGGGCTTCTTTCAGTAAATGGTACTAGAGCAATTGGTTATACATCTGAGGAATAAATGAATCTTGACCCTTACTTTCCTCCATACACAAAAATTAATTCTAAATGGATTATAACTTAAATATAAAAGGTAAAACAATAAAATTCCTAGAAGAAAACGTGGAGTGTAGGCATTGGGGTAGGCGGAGTCCTTAAGTAGGACACAGAAAGTACTAACCTTAAAAGAAAAATATTAACAAACTGAATTTCATTAAAATTAAGAACTATTCTCTTTATAAAAATACATGATTAAGACAGGGAAAAGGCAAGCCACAAGCTGGAAGAAGATTTTTGCAATACATATGTCCTGATAAAAGGGCTTGTATTCAGAATGTATAAAGAACTACAAATCAATAAGAAAAAACAAATTTAAAAAATGATCAAAAGATTTTAATAGGCACTTCACCAAGGAGGATATCAAAATGGCCAATAAGCATATGAAAAGTGTTTAATACAGTTATTCATCTGGGAAATGGATGTTAAAACCACAGTGAGATACCACTATATACCCACTAGAATTATTAAAATTAAAAAGTGTAGCAATACCAAGTATTGGTGTGTTTGTGGAAAAACAGAATTAGACACATTGCTGGAGGGCTTGTAAATTGGTTCATCTATTTAACCACTTTGGCAAACTGTTCAGCAGTAAAGCTAAATGTACGCCTCCTCTATAACCCAGCAATTCCACACCTGGTATATATTCAAGAGAAATTAGTGTGTATATTCACCAAAGGATGTACATGAGAATGTTTACCATAGCTTTATTCATAATAGCCCAAAACTAGAGACAACCCAAATGTAGAATAGATAAATAAATTGTGTTATATTTATACAATGGAATACTACTCAGAAATTTTAAAAAATAACATATTATGGATACATGCAACAACATGGTTGAATCTCACAGACATTATGGCAAACTAAAAAAGCTAGACATAGAAAAGCACAGACTGTCTGATTTATATGCTGTTTAAGAACAATCCGTGGTAACAGGAGTCAGAATGGCGCTTCCTCTGGTGGGAGAATATTGACCCAGAAGGGCACAGGTATCTTCTGGAGTGTTAGGAATGTTCTAGATCACTATCATGATGGTAGTCACACACGTATATACATATATAAAAATCTGTTGAGCTGTACACTTCATTTTTGTGCACACGATATGCCTCATGTATATTTTATACCTTAATGTAATTTGGGGGGCTTGGAGTTTCTCAATCACGGAGAAAGGTTGCCTCTTTGCCTGCAGCCATATTCTACTCCAGCACCACAATCTCCTCTTCACTCAGAGGATCAGTTCTAAAAATCATGTGGGAGCTGACTTCTTAGGAGAGGGCTTTATGGAATCCTGAATAGAAAAGATTGATGTTTGTCAGAATAAACATAGATCTGGTAAAACAAGGTGGGGAGACAGGAGATCACATCATTGGAAGACTAATTCTAGGGGTGAAACTGGAGTTGAAGCATTATCTTAAACTAAAGTTTCACTGTGTTTTTGCCTCCCTTGTTTTATTGAATTGTTTCTACTTAAGTTTTTTTTATCCTGCCTTTTTTATATTTTTTAAGAGCCTGGGGTGCTGGGTGCCTGTAATCCCCGCTACTCAAGAGGTAGGAGGATCGCTTGAGGCCAGGAGTTAGAGACCAGCCTGGGCAACATAGAGAGAACCCCCTCTCTAAAAAATTTTTTTTTAATTAGCTGGGGGCAGTGGCATGTACCTGTAGTCCGAGATACCTGGGAGGTAGAGGTGGGGGTTCGGAGTTCCAGGCTGCAGTGAGCTATGATCGCACCACTGCAGTCCAGCCTGGGTGACAGAGCAAGACCTTGTCTTAAAACAAAAAATAATAATAATGAGAGATAGGGTCTCCTGTGTTGCCCAGGCTGCAGTGCAGGGACTATCCACAGGTATAATCATAACACATTGCAGCCTTGAACTCCCAGGCTCAAGCAATCCTCCTACTTCACCCTCTTGAGTAGCTGGGACTATAGGCGCTTGCCACTGTGCCTAACCATCCTGCCATTTATAGGAATCCTTTTCCTTTTGTGGAAATTTCATTACTATTGACCAATAGGGACAACCTCATTTTTCTTTTTATAGGATTGAATTCCTCCTCCTCTTTCAAAATGAATACTAAAATATTAGAGTTTAGCTATTTATTTATTTATTTACAGAGATAGAGGTCTCGTTCTGTCGCCTAGGCTGGAGTGCGGTGGCCTGATCATAGCTTGCTGCAGCCTTGCTCCTGGGCTCAAGTGATCCTCCCACCTGAGCCTCCCAAGTAGCTGGGACTACAGGTGCATGCCACCACACTGGGCTAATTTTTTTTGTAGAGACGAGGGTCCCCCTATGTTGCTCAGGCTGGTCTTAAGCTCCTGGCCTCAAGCAATCCTCTTGCCTGGGCGTCACAAAGTGATGAGATTACAGAGTGTGAGCCCCCTGCCAGGCAGAGTTTAGCTATTTAGAAGGAAGAGTGAATGTTTTCTCTTTGGCAGTATATGATTTCTTTTCTTTTTTTTTTTGAGACAAAGTCTCACTCTGTCACCCCGGGTAGAGTGCAGTGACATCGTCACAGCTCACTGCAACCTCCAACTCCTGGGCTCAAGCCATCCTCCTGCCTCAGCCTCCTGAGTAACTGGGACTACAGGCGTATGCCACCACGCCTAGCTTATTTTTTCTATTTTTGGTAGAGATGGGGTCTCGCTCTTGCTCAGCCTGCTCTCGAACTCCTGACCTCAAGCGATCCTCCTACCTTGGCCTCCCAGAGTGCTAGGATTACAGGTGTGAGCCACCTCGCCCTACCTACAATTAATTTTCTTAATTCCTTTGGTTTCACAGAAAGGCTCAGTAAACTATTTCAGATCGAGGGGTTTTTTAATCCTCAAATAAATGTACAGTTTTTCATAAGCAGAATACTTTCCCACCATTGCTTTGCTTAGTAATTAGTCACGTGAGATATTCTGAGAGCAACACTGACAAGGATATTTCAGAGTAGATGTAAGGAACACGAGTAAAGAAAAAAAAGTATGTTCTACAGCATCTTGGAAAGTTTTCAAAATTTGCTGATCCACAAAGTTGTTGTTTTAATCTAAACCAATTTTTTTCAAAACCTTGAGAGAGCAAATCTGCAAATTGGGAACGAGTAACAAAGAGAACTTCATAGACGTGTTATCTGGGAATTTCTTTGTTTATAATTCTTGGTCACTTTTGGTGGGGCTCAGTCCCAGTGTATCCAGTTTCTCTTTATTCCTGATTTGAATATGAGTGTTTTAATCAATACAGGATTATTTATTGATACTTCTGAAATTGATAAAAATCTTCGGGAATGTGTGAGAAGAACAAAACTAAAGTTGAAGCCAACTTTTTAGAGCTTCTTATTCTCTCTTATTGATTGCAGGAAATAAGTTTATTTTGTTATTTTCACATCAGAGTTTCAGTTCCACAGGTTCATTGGCAAACTGGAGCATTAGCTAAAAAAGACCTTTTATTGTTCATGTAATTTTACTTGGAGAGCTTTCCATCAACAATATCCCATATGGCCTCATAGCATACATTCATTTATGCCCCACCTTGTTCCAAGAGGGATTTGTGTGAGTTACAGTATACGTAAAACACGATGAAGTAAAATAAATATGCTTGGAAATTGGAGCACAAAGGAAAACAAAACTAAAGCTAATAGTCAGCCACAAATTTGACTCCAGGCTTCCTAGTAGCCAAAATAGAGAAGAAAGCCAGGAACAGAACAAGATTCACAAAGACCATAAGATAAAAAATAGATCAGTTATGAATTGGACTACATCAAAATTAAAAACTTTTGTGCTGCAAATGGTACCACAAGAAAGTGAAAAGACAACCCACAGAATGGGTGAAAATATTTGCGAATCATATATCTCATAAGGGACTGGTATCTAGAAAATATAAAGAACTCTTAAAACTGAATGAAAAGGACAGCTCAACTAAAAATGGGTAAAAAATTTGAATTGACATTTTTCCAAAGAAGACATACAAATGACACATGAAATGATATTCAACATTAGACATTCAGGAAATGCAAATCAAAACCAAAATGAGGTACCACTTCACACTCATTAGGATGGCTGTGATAAAGAAGACAATTAATAAGAAGTGTTGATGAAAAATGTAGAGAAATTGGGACCTCATACACTGCTGGTAGGAAAGTAAAATGGTATAGCTGCTTTGGAAAACATCCTGGCAGTTCCTCAAATGATTAAACATGAGTTACCATATTGCCCAGCTATTCCAGTTCTAATTATATATTCCCCAGAGAAGTGAAAATATGTCCACACAGAAGTCCATAAATGGCATTCTTCATGATAGACAAAAAGTGGAAACAAACCATTTGTTGTTGTTGTTTAATTGGTTAAACAAAATGTGTTATATACAAGGGAATACTATTCAGCCATAAAAGGAATGAAATACAGGTACATGCTTCAACATGAGTGAACATTGAAAACATTATGCTAAATGAAAGAAGTCAGTCACTAAAGGCCACATATTGTATGATTCCACTTACAGGAAATGTCCAGAATAGAGAAATGTGTAGACGGAAAGTAGATTAGTGGTTAATAGGGTTAAGGGGAAGAGGTGAGGGAGGGAAATAGGAAGTGACTGCAGATGAGTTGGAGGTTCCTCTTTGGGGTGATGAAAATTATTCTAAACACAGATTGTGGTGATGGTTGCACAACTCTAAATATATTAAAAGTATTGACTGATATACTTTAACAAGTGAATTTTATGATGTATGAATTATATTTCAGTAAAGATATTAAAAAGAAAAAAAATCAGTTAGTTTTACATGACTGTTTCTTATAATGTCCGTCAGTGCAGGCTCTATCTTAATACCCAATCCAAAAAGCAGTTCTGGAAAGGTCCAAAACAATGTAGTAAACTAGCACACACTTTACCACATAGCTTATAAACTCTAATTAGACCAACATTCAGTATACAGTTTCAGGCAATGCTTTGTTCTCCTGCTTCCTAACAGTTACATCAGTGATGTACTGTCAGAGGGCACTGTAGTTTTCTTGTGAAGTTTATTTGTTCTATTTGAGGAGATTAGAGAGGATGTGGCATTGCTTCAGCACATGCCTAGGTATGGTTGACAAATGTAAACACTTGATAAATTGATGCTAAGTATCCATTTTCCACATTGTGTTAGGTAGGTAACTTTGTAGTTCTTTCAGTTTCTCCTCTGGTATTGATACGTAAAGCTTCAGGAACAGCAAACTGTCAGGGCTGGCTATTCTTCCTTGCCTTCTTTTAGAAAATTGGTATTGGAGGAACTGACAGGGTTCGCCTAAGGGGATCCTTCTTGCTACAACTGGTAACCCTTTCATATATTAGGGGGTTTACTGTCTGAAAAAGAAGACACAAGGAAGTTTACCAGTTGGTACTAATTTTTAAATTGCTTCCTTTTCCATCCCTGAGGGTAAAGAAGACTTTCTTACTTATTGGCCTTACTCTCTCGAACACTTAATGGAAGCCATATGGGTCGGAAATGTCAGCCTCTGCTATATCTCCAAGCCCAGATGGGTACATGAATTTGCATCAGGAATTGAATAGTTCTATGCCTTTGCTAGCTTAGTACTCCACTCCCAGACAAGAAATACCCCTCACATGTAACCTGTTTTTCTCTCCTTCAAGATGCCAGTCTGCTGTTCAAAGGCCACTCTTATTTTATTAAGTAATTAAAAATTTTAGGACAGTTGGACTCCACATAAGTCACTTGAGAGCAATAGGAAGTAGTTGTACGTAAGTTTTTAAAATAGGACCCAGCAGCAGCTCATTTAATACCATCTGAGCTATTACAAACTAAAGAATGTTGTGATATTAAATTATTTGATAGAACAAATTATTTTAATATGTGGATGTCAAGCCATAAAGTAGCAGTTGGCTATTTAAAATGAAGAGAGCAATGTTTCCATGCTACCTGAAGCATTAAAAATATTAGAAACTCTCCCTACCTCATATCCTGCTCCCCGCTCCCCAGTTTAGTCTCTTGCAATAATCCTCTTGCTTCTCTATCTAGTTGACTCTTATTAGGGATGGGGATAGGCCAAAGGATGAGACTCTGGGATGTCTGTGCTGGCAGAAATGCTGTTGGTTTACTCACTCTTTTTCTGTCTTCATTTTTGCATGCCACTGCTCCTGCCCTCTTACAGCCACAGTAGAAGCGGTAGAGGCCCGGGAAGGTATGGCCTTATTACTCTGATAGATGTAATCATGTGTCTGTCTACTAGCTTTAAAAAGTTTTATCAACATTGCACATCTTTTATTATTGTATCATCAGAACTGTAACAGTGTGAAAGGAATATATATTTCTAGGCATGTGCACAAAGCGAGTATTTCCTTTGTGTCCTGTATTTGTAGTAATTTTAAATGAACTTCAATATAGCCACAGTCCTTTCTGGGCTCTATCAGTTTTAATGCAGTGGCTGAAGCTAAAGCAACTGGCCATGAGAAGTTGAGTGGTTTAATTCTGTGTCCCTTCCATATACAAGAGATGTCCCTTTGATTATAAAGAGATTCAAACAGGTCAGCCTCTTTACCTAATGACTCTAAAGGATCTCAACAGCAGAGGCAAAAGTAGACTGGAATTTAATTGTTTGTTTCTGAGGTTGCCCTAAGGCACTCAAGCTAAATTATCTTTGTTTCTATGGAAACATATTTTAAGTAACATTATCTATGAATTTGTGGGTAAAAACCACAGGAATTGATAAACCTGTGTTATAAATTTAATTATTTTATTAGGTAAGATGGTTCAAAATGGGAATGCCTTTCCTTGACAATACAAAAGTTGAATCAGAAGGAAAATATCTAGAAGCTATTAAGATGGTTTTTAATTTATGTTCAGCTCCTGGTTGTGCAAGATAAAAAGCTGTCCAAAACAAAAAGATTAGCTCTTTTTTACTTTTTTTGTGGTTAGTGGTGTTTGTGCTTAAAGCAACTACTCTGTGTCTAACTTGTTCTATTATTCTAATGTTGCCTTTTTTCTAGCATTGAGCATGTTTCTGGCCCTTAAGAAACTCTTTCTCAAATGTTTTGGGTCTAAGTAAGAAATTTTTAGCTTTTGTCAAGTATACTTCTGCCATGATTACTCATATTGAGCTTTTATGAAAATTATTTTCAGTTTCTGCTGCCCTTTGGGCCTTAAGGAAGCAGTAGCTTCCCACAAGTCTGATTCAATCAAATACTGCCTATTATCTTCACCAGATATGTGCTCCATAGCCACCTCTGTCTGTGTTTCCTTAGGAGGTTGCTGTGTGCTAAGAAACTTTTTAAAGCTTGTGCTTTACTGCCTGACTGAGCACTCTTCACCACCACCCCTTTCCTGTTTTTCTGTAGCCATCAGAGGGTTTTCGCTTCAGCACAAGATCCGGAGTTTTGAAGAAGCCCGAGGTCTGGACCGAATTAATGAGCGAATGCCACCCCGAAAAGATGGCGTTCACTCTGGTGGGCCAGTGAAATCTGTAGCCCCGGTACACCCGAATGCTCTGCGCAGGAGCGACCAAGGGAAAAAAGCCCAGTAATGACTCATAGTCCTGCTGTGGCACAGGTGGATCCAAAACTTAAGAACAAATTTTATTTATTTATTTTTGGAAAATGAAACAAAAACAACTCAAACAACTTAAACCTGGAGGTGCATTTATAATTCAGTCTGCATTTATTCTGTAAGAAACGTGGCCATTTTATAAATTCTTTTAATTTATGTTCAATATATATAAAAAGTGCATCTATTTTGTTTTTCCCTTTTTTCTCCCTAATTTTTAGGAACTAAAATCTGATTGTTGTCAATACATATGTGAAGTCTTGTGCTATAAAGGGGACCTTCCCCTAATAAAAGGGCCTTGGAAACCTCAACCCTGGGTTTCTGACTTGAACTAGTCAGTCTTCACTCTTGTTTTTGGAAGGTAATGTCTTTCATTTACAACTAACAACTTTTCAAATGCAAGAAGATTTTTTTTCCTTTTTGTTTTTTTCCTCTCTGCTGGGTGCCATTGAAGAAAGGCCTCTTATATTTCAGTGGCTACAACTGTTTCTCTTCTGATGGAAAACTGGATTACAGTAGAACTTCTAAGTGAATAACCCAAACCCAATGATTTTAAGGGCCAAGGGGAATGTTTTCCATAATAACCTACTTTCTCTGGACTCTCAATTTCCCAAATGTTCCAGTAAAACAAAATAAAAAATAATGAGGGATTTTCTTAGAGTTACTTACAATTTGTTCATCTAACCATGGGCATGATTGGTTTAAACTTCCCTTAGAACTTTGGAGGAGAAAGATTTTCGGAAAGCTTTAACTGTTGCCAGATTCTTTTGCTTTCATTTTGAACCCCAGGTGTCTTACCCCATCTGCAAAGGAAGTTACATCTCTAAATATTTTATAAATGCCCTCAGCAGAACCTCAACAGCAAAAAGTATTTATGCTCTTCGAGGCTCTGGTATCTCTTTTTCCCATCATCCTTCTGTTTTTCCCTGTCAGTATTTTTGCACCCAACTGGGATAATGGAAACTGACAACGGTGGTGTGATGCCCTTGTTAATTGAAAGTCTTGTTAAAGGGCGTTGGATGAGTGAGGATTTCCTGTCTTCCGTATCGGTTACTAGGATGTTTCTGTACCTTGCAGCACTCGTTAGGTTGGACTGTATGTCAGCCTCCAGTAGCATATTTTGGAATGCAAAAAGCAAGTATTCAGATACAGTGTTTGAATAATTCTCCTTTAGTTTGATTTTCAAGTCACAACCAATTAGTGAGGGAGATTTTGGGATACTCAGGCTCCCATTTTGGGTGTAGCCTGATCACAGGTGCCATGTCATAATACTCATTGGTCAGCTCTGCAGTGAACATACGTGCCTGGGCACACTACATCAAAGCACGGAAAATGCACTTTCATGGCATTCCTTAATGTCATTTGTGACGTGGGAGTCCAGCTTAAAGCAAGTATTTCAGACAGTAATACTTCATGTTGGGAGCTTCAAGGAAACCAGAAAACAAAAAAAAACTCGTTTTTTTTCCAAAAGACCGTAATTTTCGTTAGAAGAATGAAGACTTAGCCCATCAATCTCTATTTCCCTATACCTTTTGCTAACAGTTCCCAACTTATTTAGGACAGAGATGAAAGCATTTTGGGGGATTGCAGTATGCCTGCATGGATTGCTCTATTAATAAAAAAGATAAAAAGGATATTGTGGAAGGAGATAAAGGATCTCTTGTTGGGTGTGAGTAAAACCTCTGAAAGAAGGGAGAAAAAGTCTTGAGTAGCTGTCTTTCCTGACTGCCATTTCTTTATGCTCAAAGAGGGAATTAATCATCTGGGCATCCTCATACTCCTCCCTCCCCCAATCCTAGTATTAGAAAAGATCCTGCCTTTGGAAATTTCACATGACAGATTGTGGAGTTAGGGGTCCCTTGTCCCTTTCTCCTTTTCATTAAGACTATTGTTATACATACACAGTCCACAAATGGAAACCACTCTTAAGGGCGTCCATCAGCAGGCAACAGTAGAAATAGTTGTCATAAATCCTTATAAGCAAAATATAATATTTTACCAGTTAAAAAGAATGATTATTTAGGAATGTCTTCATTGTCTTCCCAAAAAGTAGTATGATAAAGCAAGTTTCTTTGACACAAGCATCTCAGAGGAGTGTATAGTGAGTGCTTTACAGGTACCCTCTGAGCTGTGAATCAGCCAGAGTAGAAAAGTGAGAAGTCCTGATTCAAGAAAATCTGAGTGAGTTTAAGATAGACCAACACCAGCTCTTGAAGGAGGCTAGGTTGAATTCTAAAGGTAAAGATATTTCTTCTGTTCTATATAAAGCTACGGTATGTATTTCAACATTTTAGAAAGTTGTGTGGTATGTCTATATGATGCAGGGAACTTCTTAGAGTGAAGCTCTCAGTTGGTGTTCCTACATATGCCTGTGCACCTATGACTCAGAACCATTTAGAAGGCAGGAACCTTAGGAATATGTTGTAATAACAGTACTTTTTCTTCACTTTAGACTTCATTGGAGGGTTTTAACACAGTTTTGAATGCTTTCTTCTAAACAACAGCTTCTAAGATGGCTGTATGCCTGCCCTGGGTTTGCCCCAGAACTACTATTCCTGCCTAGGGCCATCATTAAACAAACATTTTAATTGATGTCAAAGCTCTGCTGTGTTGGCTTTTTCAAAGCCTCTTCTGTCTTATTAAATCTTCCCCCCTGCGTGTTCTAAAGATACTAAAAATACATTTCTCTTGTTCTCCTTCACAGGACCTTTCCTATGGAAAGTCCACAGGGACCTTCTTTTTCTGCAGTTTCTCCCATTTAGGAAAACAAAAAAACAAAAACAAAAACAAAACAAAAGTTTTTTACACCAGTTCCCCAGGTGTGTCAGAGGACTCCTTTGTAAAATTTTCTGAAATACCATTTTGAAAATGACATTTCACACAGACCAGGTTACCCAATTTTGGTTACATAAACATCAGGTGAAATTTTAAATTGATTAGATTATTTTTTAAATAAAAATTTAAAAATTCATCTAATGTAAGTTCAAAACATATATCCCTTTTTAATCTCTGTGTTCTGAATATTTAGAACAAAAGCAGAACAATAAGCCAAGGGTGTGTGTGTGAGAGAGTGACTGTTTAATAGAATGCTAAAACAAAAACAGCCTCAGTTTTCCTTAAAACCTCAAGGTGACACTTTGGCTATGGGTACAAAACATTGCTGATTTGCTGGCTTTTTGTGACTAGATACAGACTGGCAAAGTGGAAATTGCTTATTACACTCTGGTGGGCTTGATGTGGCTCCTTGCCTAGGAATAGAAAAGGCAGACTGTCCAGGAACATCAGTATTTTTCATGTCTTTTTATCTATATTTGCATCGCCTTTTTTGTTCTTTTGTGAACGATTCAGTGAAGCAAGTTTCTCTCAATAGCAAAAATTTGCTTTCTTTGCTATTCTGATAACTTGGGGATGATTTCCTGACTGACACTGTTCAAAAGAAAAACCCTTATTTGTTTTGTCAATAGAATATTATTATTGAATGTTATTAAGGGGCAAAGGTAGGATTTTAAATGGTTCACTTGGGGGCCTTTTGAGCCTTTTTGCATTGTCCCTTAGCTCCTCTTCTCTCTGAGTGGTTTTAAAACACATAGTTTGAGGCAGCTGGTCTCTATGAGAGAAATATTACAAGCCATGCTTAGTGAGATACAGCTGGGCTTGCTGTTCATGGTCATTACTCAAGAGTCTCTCCAGCCTCAGAATGAGTAAAGCTAAAATCTATTCCCTCTACCCTCCCTTATTTTGTGTAAGTATCATAGCTCATCTCCAGAATTTTTAACCATATCTATAAATATAAAATTCAAACTCTTGAGAATTTTCATCCTGACCAATTTGGGTGACCAATCAGTTAAACTGGTTTAGGAAGCACTTGTCCCAGATTGACAGATTCATAGATTTTTTTTGGTGTTAATTATCAGGGTTTTCTCTCCAATGTTTGTATTGAAAATTATTTCCTAACCCATTAAGACTTGTTGAGATACCATTCTAGAATCCCCAGTGTTTATTCTAGTTGTTATAGTAACAGTAGAACCCAAGTTTCTTTTAAAGCATTACTCAGCTTTCCCTATCCAGGCAGAAAAGATATCAGAGGGAGGGTGAACCCAGAGCCCGTTTTTGTGGGTATGAGGTTCCAATTTCCTAAATTATTTGTGGTTATAACCATGGGTTCCACCTTGTCTGGCACCTGGTCCACATCTTTTCTGAAATTTGCTAGAAGGAGAGTAAAGGGCAGCCTAGGAAGGCCCAGCAATAGATTGAGTAGGGTTTGGGTTACCTGGAAGACAGGTCTGAAGCATCGTAGTGCCACAGTATCTTTTCAGTATTGCAGTGATCAGATGCTCACAGGAAAGCTGTAAGGAAGAGCAGATGTGTGTAGAGGAAGAAAGTTGTGTAGTCGAAGGACAGGGTTGTTACTCTTACCTTGAGTATGAGCAGAGGACTGTATTAACAATAGGGCTTTGTGCCATTGACAGAGTGTGAAAGAGGGAGCCTATATTACATTGGGACTTGGGACCTGACCTGCCTATATCTAGACAGCCAGAGTGAATGGGGTCAGTGTTAGCTGCCTTCATCTATGCAGTCACAAAGGTAAAGATGATACTGGAGAGTATATTCCCTCCCAGGAGGCCTTGGCCTCATGCCCCAGCAACCTTGGCGAGGTTTGCTAAATAACACCTTTGTTTGAGACAGGGTTATGCATCATCTCCTTTTCTACGCCCTCATGACAAGTCTAGGTGGCTTAAGATCAAGAAGCAAGGACATGGATGTGGACCACCCCTCTGAGCAGCTCTAAAGTAGGGCCATGCACACTGCCTTCCTGTAAGTTCTTGCCCAGATTCCCTTCACTTCCTTGACGTAGTTGTCTCCAAATACTTTTTTTTTTTTTTTGCATGTTAAAGTAAAATGCATGTAATAAGGAGGAGGCCTACCATAGATTTTGATTTGGGGCAATAAAGATGTGTTTTTGTCACAGAACCTTTTTGAAGATGCCATTGTGAACACCTCACTTTTCCTTTCTCCATACATTGTGATCAGTAGCTGTTTTTCCTAATAGAAATGTTAACAGATGTTTTCCAAGAAAGGATCTTAGTTTTGATTCCTAAATGATGAAGTGGTCAGACATCTGAGACTAGCTGGTGGTGTAATTTTTTTCAAGGTTCTTCTTATGCTGGATTGTTTGCTTGTGCTTAGAGATTACCTGCTTTTTCTTGCTTTCAGTTATGTTAAAGAAAATGGTGGAAATGTTACTTACTGACAGAAATCATTCAATAAGCCTTTTTTGTGAAAAAGGAATTAATTTGTTAGAACTTTCTTACTGTAATGGGAATTCATCTTTAATATAAAAAAAGAAGAAACCCTTAAAATTAAATGATAACTTTATTGGCTCCCTGTGTCTTTATTTCCTTTATTTCCTGGTAGAGGCACTTATATTTGGCTCTTACCTATTTAATAATTCCAGAAGTCAAGGGAAACCTCGGCTATTGATATCTGGTCTGGTCTCTGACAATGCCATGAAATTCCGTCACAATAAAAAGGAACTCTTTCTTTCATCTCTCCAGCCCTTTCCTTCTAAATCGGCTTTGGTGGCTGCAGAAGTGTTTCTTTTCCTCCCTGCTCAGAATCCGCTCCCTTGCCCCTGGCCTCCTTCCCTGCATTTTGCCCACCACTAACTCATGTTCCAGTCCCGGCTCCTTCTGTGGCTTCCCCAGCAGAGGCCGCTACTTGAAGAAAAGGAAGAAAGACATCCCAGAAAACGTACCCTCTTTACAAAGGTTGAAAATAGTTTTTTTATTACATTGGTTTAATTGCCCTGCATCTGATCCTAATAATAGATACGAGTGAATCCCAGCTTGGGAGAAGTCAAAGAAGCCAGAGAGGTGTTGAATGTGGAGTTTGACTACCATGAACAGGAAGTGCCAGGGCAGCCTTTTGATTCCTCTGAAAAGTAGAAATATCATGAGTTGCTACGGATTCACAAGGAAAAATAAGCTCCTCTGGGCAAGTGGGAGGTTTGCAATAGGAAAAGTGCTGGGGCCCTGAAGAGGAAATTGTGTCAATGAGGGAATTCTCCAGGTTATGGCAGTAGAGGTAGAAAGACTAAATCCAAGGCCACTAGGCCCTTACGGCAATTTTGACGTTAAATACAGCCACATTAAGGGCCACGGTGAAGTTTACAGGCCGGAAAACAAGCCCAGGTTTCTAATTTCAAGTAAGCGGAGTATGCATTTTGGGTTCTTTGTTATCCGGATGGCATCTTGACTTAGGAATATCCTTACATCTTAGCTAAACTTTCAGTAAAATGAGGTAATATTTGCCCTTGTTTACAGAATTGTGAAAAGCTTTTTAAAAGCCTGGAAATTAAGGAGTCAACTACAAATTCATATTAACCTCTCACTACATCTAGATCTAGTCCCCATTTTGTGCCTGCTACATGTAATTGTGTGGTCTTGCTATTTTTTTTTAAATCATTTTCAGGCTTTAGAAACAAAATCTATTTAACTTTGATACAGTGGATTAAAATTTAATAGTAAATTAAGTAGAGTTTTTAATGTTGATGCTGTTAAGGAGAAGGTTCATCATAGAATTCACAGAGGTGGAAAGACAAGGTTATTCTTTATTTGGAGGCCAGAGCACTACCTCATGGTATCCACTGGGCCAAGAAATCAGCCCTCTTATCTTACTTATCTCAGTTTACCTGAGCTGGGAAGGAAGGTTGATGCAGACCTGATTTTCCAACTCCTGGTTCTGTGCCCTTCTTTGTGGCCGAGCTGACTTGGCTTGGTCTTCCCCTCTGAGGTCATCACTTATTTATCCTTCCCTTATAAAATCTACTTTCTAAAGAGCTGACAGCCACTTGCTCTTTTCATCTTTCCTGAGAACTGAAAGAGGTTCATCCAGCTCAGTTCTTCTCAAAGACACCCCATCTGCACATTATGCTTGTTTGCTCATCCACAAAAAGAGGAAGAGAGAACAGTCGTTGAAGTGATGTCAGTGTGAAGGCTTCCTTGAGGACAGGCTGGACAAATTGGGCAAAAGGCTGAGTTCTCCTGCAGCCTTCAGGGTTTGGATGTGATTGGCTCTGAGAACTCAGAATAGAAGCCAGTTACATCATGTGTGCTATGAAAAGGTTTGTGCAAGGCAGGCCTGAAAGCCTCATTCTCTATTCCCATGGGGTTCTGTGCACCTGTCCGGGCTGCCAGGCCCCATCACTGACCATACTTGACCTGTACTGGATATTTTTTTCACTCACAGAGATCCCTCGCTTTACAGTGACTATACCAGAAATCTTGGATTCCAGATGGGCCAGGTCAAGCCATTGTCAGCGTAGGAGGGCCTTTGAAGCCCCAAAGTGGGTCATTGCACTTTACTCTTGTACTTGCTCCTGTTCCCATGAGTGGCTGGCACAGAGAGACAAGGGCTGTCGGTAGAACTTGGCTGGTTACATTAGCAGGAGCGGGAATCAAGAGAGGACCCAGGAGAAAGAGATGGAGCCCAGGGGATGAAACATAGTCCAGCTTCGTGCTGGTGTGTCCGATGTGACTTGGTTTCACTTCCTCGCTATTGTGTCACTGTGGTCTTCCCCTCTAGAGAATTCCAGACTGCTGGAAAGGGACAGTGCTTTCTTTGCTTCTGGTCTGTTTTCTCAGTTCCCCTGGCAGGAAGAAAACACTCTTCTTTAAATTTTTTTTAAAATTTTTTTAAAATCTGCTCAAAGCCTACCTGAAGAATATGCCAGAGTTCAGCACTGGGGAGAAGGAAAGGAATAGCAGATGTCCTTCCTTTATCTAGCATGGGGGGACTGAGGCACAGCACTGGGGGGCCACTTAGCTCCTCAGGGTAGATCTCAAAGTGCGACTTGTTCAAATGGCAGACTCCCTGCACTAGAGAAAGACACTCCTGAAGGAATGAGAGCCCGGGTTTACACCTTCTGGGATCCCTGGCTCCCTTCCCACCTGCAAAATAAAACTGAGTTCTCTGCTCAGACCCTGCTTGCCTAGTCTTCCCTGTTACAATAAAAAGCTCTTTAAGTGCTCTTCCCGCTCATCCTTCCTCTTGGTGACAGAGGTTGGTTTTCAGAGTGACCTGCATTCCACTCCTTCCTCCCCCTCCAACACAACATTTATTGGCAGTCACTTGGCTAATCATCCTCTAGGGTGGTGGGTGTGGACAGACCTCTGTTGACAGGGGTGCTGTTGGGGACTATGCACAGAACAAAAGGTGGCAGCCTCAAGGGGCGGGGTGGGGGGGCAGATACTGGTGCCTGGATCAGATAGCCAGGAAAACAGAGCAGTTATGAAACTGTGTTTGCTACGGCTCAGGTGGCTCTGAGAAGGCAGAGGTAGCCCCTGACAAAATGCAGTGCCAGAGGTGGGGAAGCAGCCGACCTCCAGGGAGGGAGGTCCCTGTTAGACAGGAGAGCTGTGTAGAGGAGATAGCACCCTGGGATCCTGAAAGGAATCTGTTCTGTTGTTGACAACGGGCATGTTATCTGGGACAACCTTCCCTAGCCTCAGCCTCTCCCTAAAGCCGTGCCAGCTGTGGAGGCAGGCCAGCGGCCAGACAGCTGAAACTCGAGGGAGGAGAAGGGAAATCAGACACCTGGTTCTTGGCCGAATCTCTGAACCTTGCTACTTTTTTCCACCTTAATCCGCTTTTCAAAAAGGAGGAATTCTCCTCCCTAAATATGGGCAGAAAAGGAGGAATTGGTCATGTTTCCTTATGTTTTCCTACCCTGTGGCCCATCAACCTCTCACCCTCTCTTCTGTGAGACCAGATGGGCACCACAGAACATGATGGGTTCTGACCTGAGAGAGAAGGTGATAAGCCCCACAGAGTTCAGGCCTAAGTAGACAAGCAGAAGTCAAAGCAGCCCGCGAAAAAGGCCCAGGTCTCCCGTGGGACCTCCCTCTCCTCCTACAGAGCTGTTTACTGAACTCTCTATTCCCATAGAGATGAAACTGGTGGCCAGTCCCCAGCTCCTTGCCCATGGCTGCCACCTCCCTTTATGAGAAACAGGAAGTTGGGACCTTTGTCAGCTCAGCTGCACCCTGTACATTAAATATTTATCTTGGAGTCCAGGTCAGAGCCCTAGAGAATAAGAGAAGCTCGCTGCTGATGAGAGGGTATGGCCAGGATTCCTGGAGTTAGAAGACCTTCAGCTTCACTGTCTTTGGAGAACAAGGAAGAAAATGAAAGTGATGTGGCCCTTCTTAGTCCCAAGGACCTTGACAGGTGGGAAAAACTTGTGACTAGGGAAATGGGCACATACTTTATCCCTGGGGGAGGGGAGAGGATGGTACCTAGGGGTGGGTAAGTATCCAAGCTTCAAGGGAGGGGCAGTGCACTCCTGCCTGCCCTCAAGAAGTGTCCCAGGGCTGCTCCACTCCTGCAGCTGTCTTCCCTGGGCAGTGGCTACCCACCCCGTCCCCACACTGCAGCTTTCCTGGAGAGTCAGAGGTTGTTGGAAGGGACCTTGAAGGTTGTCTCATTTAGCTCCCTGCTCAGTGCAATAGTTGCCTTTACACAGTTACCCCCACAACTGGCAGACTGGGACCCCTGTAATCACTTAAAAATTCTTCCTTGGAAACCTTGGACCTGCTTCCCTCTGATGTGCACCCAGTGGCCCCACTTCTGCCAGTGCAGCCCTCTGTTCCCACACACAGCCCACAGACTCTGGAAGGCAGCCAGCATGCTATCTCTGACACTTCTCCTCAGTCGCAGCAGCTCCTCCTTCAGCTTTCATATCGACATTGTTTTAACACAACTGGGGAGAGCTCTTTTACTTGAATTGGGAAAAAGATAAAGCGGATAGCAGTAAGGGTGGTTAGGATTGAAAACCGCTTCATCTCTTCTCCCCTCCCTTTCCTCTCAACTGCCGAGTGGTGCGCTTGGAAAATACTCTGAAGTGCATAGTGGCCTCAACCACCAATCTGACACCCAGTGGGTGTGCAGTAAGTGCTGTCATATTTTCATAAGTTATAACTGATCACTCCCAGCACATATCTAATGTCAATCAATAACTATTTGCTGGTTGGTGGTTTTGGGGTTTGGGGATCTCAGAACCAAGCCAAGGGCTAGAAGTACTCCAGAGTCTGCTTCCACTGCCAGTCAGCGTTTGTTAAGCACCCTCACTTTCTGTAACCAGCCCTACACGACAAGGCTTGGGGAGAGAAGGGAAGAAGGGATGGCCAGAGTGAATGGGGAGCCAGTGGGTGGGCGCCCTAGGGACCCCTGTCAGAGCAGCGGGAACAGCGGAAAAGCAGGATGATCAAAACAAATACGGTTATGGGAACACCAAGACCCTCCTCACCCCATCCCGGCCAAAGGGACCCCACCCTCATTCTCTTCATGGGCGCGCCACGCCCAGGGGGCCGCTCCCTTGGGCCGGCTTCCTCCCCGTGCTTGCACGTGTGTGCCGGTGCGCGTGTGTGTGTTTGCACGCGCCGTCGCGCTGACGCAAGCGCAAACTCTCCCCAAGTGCAGGGGGAGGCGGCGGGGCCTTCCCTGTGTCCGCCAGGCCGCTCTGCCTGGGGGCCGCCCTTATCTCGGGCCCGCCCGTCCGCCTTCCCGGCCTGTGTCCCGCCTCTCCGAGGCTGCCGGCCGCATATCGGCCGCGGGCTCGTTAATCACTCCTGCCCTCTGTCCTGGCTCCCAGCGCAGCAGCGCTTCCCACACGCTGGAAAAGTTGCTGGAAACTCTGAGTGGCCCATGTCGGCCCGCCCGCTCCCTCCCCGACGCCAGCCCTGCGGTGGGGGCCGCGGAAGGCAGCTGGGAAACCAGAGCGGGCTCCCCGGGGACCCTCGGCCGCCCCTCCCGGCGCCGCCTCCCTGCCGGCCCGGCCCCCTCGGCGGGGGGCCACAGTGTCCCCGCCGCGCGTCCCAACGGAGGGCACTCGCACGCCCCTCCTCTCCGGCCCACAGTCCGGATCCGAGACCCAAACACCGCCCGCCGCGCTGTGCGACTGTCACGGTCCTGCCTCCCGCGCGCCTCCTCGGCTCCCTCTTCCTCCTCGGGCGCACAGCCCGACCCAGCCCGTCCTGACCCGGTCACGAGGGCCGGGACGGCCCGCGCTTCCCCCTGCCCTCCCTCCCCGAGGGCCCGCCGCGGCCGCGCCAGGCAGGAGCCTGGCAGGGATGCTCCTGCGCTCCCGGGTGGCCTCGGGCCCGCCACCTGCTCGCCCGGGAAGGTAGGTGCCTGGAAGGAGGGGCGCGGGGAGGAGGCAGGGACCTGTGCCCAACCCCAGGGGAAGGCACAGAGCCCCTCCCCCGGGGTCCTCGTCCCAAACGCAGAGGTGGGAAGAGGTGAGATGTTCCCCTGCCCTGAATCCAGAAGAAGCGAAATTAGAGAAATCCTGTCCTTGTCCACGTGGACTTGTGGCAGGAAAGTACCTGGGAAAGTGCATAGGGCCAAGCCCCAAGTCAGGGGAGTGTTCGGAAGTGGAAAGGAGTCCGCCTGCTTCAGCAGAGCTACTTTCCCTCTTCCCCCCTTTGGAGCCAGCTGCCTTCCTGAAGGGGGATGCCTGAAATCTGGGAGGACACAGAGATGTCCAGACACCCCCTGTTCTCTGCTAGTTGGGGACCAACTCCCCAGGATGCCTCTATCTTCCCTGTGGAGAAGTCCTCTCTCAAGCCTCCTGGCAGGGGGGCCAAGAGAAAAACTCAGACATCCTTCTCTGGATCTTCCTGGGGAGTGCCTCACACGGAGCAGAGCTGGGAAGGGGCAGATTGGGGCACCCAGTATCATCAACCCCTGAAAACAGGTGGTGGCAGGAGAACCTCCTGCCCTGCCTGTCCTACAAGAGGGCAGGTCTTCCTGAGCAGGAGGGCTGGGGAAGGAAGGCCCTTGTCAGCTGCTGGGGGCAGGGGCGGGGGGTGCGACTGCAGATGCTGAGCCGGCAACTTGGCCCAGAACAGTCAGCTGGACAGGGAGGGTCACTGCCAGGAACTGGCCTGCCCCTGGACTCCTGATCTTCCACTCTGCCCTGCCTCAATTTCCCTGACAAGGGCAGGCAGAGCAGCGGGTGTGTCTGCATGGTTTGCTCTGGTAGGAGTCCTAATTGGATCCAGCTGGTGAGCTGCCCTGCCTCCAGCCTCAGGCCTCCACTCCCCCCTCCCACAGCCAGGGATGGGCACAGAAAAGCTGTGTCCCCAACAGGCAGCTCAGATGTCAGAAGGAATCCCCACAAACTCAGACCCCCACCCCTAGGCCTGAGCAGGAACTGGGTTCATGGGATGAATCATCACAGCCCCCATTGTACCTTCATCCTCTCTGGTCCCCACAACCCTTGTGCTGCTCATGTGACTGCCCATGCCCACCCCCACTACTGTTCAGCTGACACCCTCTGTGCCCACAACCCCCGTGCAGCTCACATGGTCCGCCGGTGGTACCCCCCAGAAGTCATGTTCACACACGGCACCTATATTCCACCACACACACACACACACACACACACACACACACACACAGAGCAACTCTTGAGGAATCTGCTGCCTTCCCTGAGAGCCCCCATGGATGCCACAGGCACATACAAGTCTGATTTGATCCAGCCCCAGGAAGTGGTGAGGTTGGCTGAACTTCTGGCCCAATCCCACAGCCAATGTGGGGAGGGATGGACTGCACCCCACAGCACACTGGGTTAGAAAGCCCTGTTGGACACCCTGAACCCCAAACCTCTTCTTTGTCCTCTTGCACCCACCCTCTGGGCTCCCCTCTTGCACCTCCACTTCCTGAGTGCCTGGAGCTCCCGTCCCCTTACCTAGCCTTGGCATGTGGCAGAAGCACCTGGCTGACTAGCCAGGTGTGGTGCTGTCAGGGGAGACCCTCCATTCAGAAAACAGACTGGGGGTGCAAGAGAAAGTGGGGAGAGCGTATGTGTGCGTGTGCATGCATGCATGTGCATACGTGCGTGTGCATGTGTGTGCACACTTGCCCACATGCAGGAGAACCCAAGGGCACCCAGTACTATCCCTTCATGAGCAGGAGCAGGTCCTACTTTGCCCTCACCTACTGGTTCTTCCTCTACCCCCTCCCCCCGGCTCCCCCACTGAGCCCTCCAGTCCTCAGTCTGTGAAGGAGGCCAAACAGGGAGTATTCCTCCCTTTGAGCTCAGAAGGAGCAGTTCCTGCTGCCCGGAAATGCCCCCCACGCTCTCCTTGGCCCATTAGGGCGGAGGGGACTACTGGCTGCTTCCCGGTGGGCAGTGGGTGGTGGCCTTGCTGTTGGCCAGGGCCTCCTCCCCGGCCAGAGTAACCCCTCGTGCCCCTGGGCAAGCAGATGCTCACATGGGGCCTGGGAGAGGCAGAGGAACTGAAACAAAGTCCCATGTGCCCAGACCTCCCCACATGCTGCCCCAGTTCCCCTGTGTCCTCCCTCTGGGGGAGCAGGTGAGCACACTGCACCGCACAGGGAGAGCCCCACAGGCTCCTGGCCAGCCTTCCCTCCCCTCCCCCTGGCCTGCGCCTCCCCCTCCCCCACTCCCACCCAGAGCTCCTGCCCTGGGCCTAACAAGCAGCCCATTGTGCCTCTGGGAGCCGGCACGGGCAGCCTGCAGGCGGGTGCCCGAGTGGCCTGTTTCCTGGGTCCTTGAGCTCCCACCCAGCTGGCCCTAACCCTCTCCCACAGATGGCCCCTCCTCCCACACCCCAGGGTCCAGCCAAGAGGGTGCAGGCAGCCCAGGCCCAGCAGGGCTTTCCCTTCCTTCCTCCTTCCCCACAGAGGACACGCAGAGGAGCAGCTGGCACACCCAGAGTCCTCCGACCTTGACCCAAGCATGCAGGGCCCACCGTGCAGCTTCCCTGCTGGGCTCAGCCTGGACGACTTCATCCCTGGGCACCTCCGGGCCCATGTAGGTTCATCCTCCCGGGGGACACGGGTGAGTGACACAGCAAGGAAGAGGGTATACTGTGGCCCGGAGTTGGTGAGGCGGCTGGGGGGGGGGCACAAGGATTAAAGGAATAGGGGAAGGAGGGCCTGAAGAGAGCTCCAGAGGGCCTCGCTGGCTTCCCGAAAGAACGTCAGGCTGGCCCTGGGACCCTCACCGTGGGGTGTGGGCTGTGTCCTGGTAGCCATCCCTCCTGCCCTTCTGGGCCCTGAGCTGCTGCTCCTGGCCCCTCCCCGCAGGTGCCCGTGATCCGGAATGGTGGCTCCAACACCCTTAATTTCCAGTTCCATGACCCCGCGCCCAGGACTGTGTGCAATGGCTACTTCACACCAAGGAGAGATGCTTCCCGGCACCCAGGTAGGTCTGCTCAGGAAAACCTGCTCCAGGAGCCTCCTGCGGGGTGGGGGTCAGAGCCTTCTGGGCCCTGTGTCAAGCTGGAGAGGCAGCAGAGAGGATGGAGGTCTCAAGGCCATGAGGAAGGTCCCCAGGGGACTCTGAGCTCAGCTAAGGGCCCTCCCTGTGTGAACATGCTGAACCTGGAAGAGACATCTGCTGGGGGAGAGAGTTGGCTGACACATCCCTTCCCCTCCCCACCCACCCAGTGCCAGGGAAAGGGAGTGTGCAGGGCCAGAGCCTCTGGCGGCCAGGGGACCTCTAGCAGGCTGGGGATCGCTAGATGGATGAAAGGGCCGAGGGAATGTGAGCATATGTTGGCTCGAGTAGGGGTAGGAACAGCCCCCCTGCAGGCCCTAAGGGGGCCAGAGAGTCAGCTCTGAGGGCCCATCAGCCTGGGCCCCAGGTCCTGGAGATCCTGCAAACTCCTGGGTGCAGGCCAGCCCTGAGTACCCCTCTCCTGAGGAAGGTGGCATCCTTTATTGAGGCAGGCACTATACAAAGGAGGTTATTCATTTAACAAATAATTATTGAACTCTTGGAGTGTGCCAGACACTGTAAAGACATCTTGCAGGCCTTACCTCATTTGGTCCCTTGATGTCCTAGCAAAGTAAGGACCGATGATGAGTGACATCTTCCCAGTGAGGAGCCCAGACCTCAGAGACATTCAGCTGCAGAGGCCGAGCCGCAATTCGTACCCTTGTCATCTGGCCCCAAATCCCTTATGCTGCTACGCTGGCCACTTAGGGGCTGAAGGTTCTAGGAAGTTGAGGACAGAGTAAACGTGTCTGGGGAATGAGTTTCTATCCTTCACCAAGGGCCTCTCAGCCATGTGTCAGGCACTGTGCTAGGTCGAGTCACACTTACTAAATGTCACTGAATCTTTGCCATGATTACCCTTGTTTTACAGCAGTGGAAACTGAGGCACTGAGCGGGTGATTGATGTGCTTAAGGTCATCAGCCAGTAGGGTAGCAGAGCTGGGGTCTGAGTTCAGGACTGTCCCCTCCAAGGAACACCCCAGCTGCAATGTCCCCAGCATTACTACAAGGAATGATTCTCAGCCCTCAGCTGAGAACTCTTAGGACAGTCCCAGGAAAGGACAGGGTGAGGGCAGGCAGAGATTTCTTGAAAAAGGTCCATTTGAATTCACTTTAAGAAATAAACAGACAGGGGCCTGTGGTGCTGCTGGGGATGGGGAGGTTTGTCGAGTTGGAGCCATCCAGTCAAACAAACAAGGAGATGCAGAAACTTTTGAACCCACAGGGATCTGTGTTCTGAGGTGCTAAGGGACAAGCAAGTTCAGATGGGGACCCATGCATTTGGCTAACGCTCTCCTGCACATGCCCCACAGACCCTGCTTGGTACCAGACCTGGCCAGGCCCTGGGAGCAGGCCCTCTTCAAGTACAAAGACTCCTGCCCCCCAGCCCTCCCAGAACTGGTCAGCTACGTGGACCAAGGATAGCAAGCGTCGGGACAAGCGCTGGGTCAAGTACGAGGGAATCGGGCCGGTGGATGAGAGCGGCATGCCCATTGCCCCCCGATCTGTGAGTCCAGGGCTAGGGGCCACAGACAGATGGGGCCCAGGGACCTACACTGAGCTCCACTTCTGTGAATTAAAGTGGGGTGGGGCAATAAAGGCTGTACCCAAACCATTCCAGACTAAGCAGGGGTGCAACCATGATGGCTTTCAGGGAGTCATGAACCCCATAAGGATATGGACAATCTTGTGCATCTCAGTTGCACAAGTGGTTGAGGGGGCACAGATCTAGGATTCCCATCAGGATCTGAAAAGTAGAGAGCCACTGCTGTAAGGGCTGAGCCTGGTGGGGACCCTCTTTTAGTTCTGTATCCCCAGGGCCTGGCACAGCCCTTATGAAATGGTTGATGAATGAATGACTGGCTGAATGACTGAGTGAGTCTTGACTAATAAGGCCTCATGCTGTGGCAAGTGTGGAAGGATCTGGGGTTCCATCCAGGATTGGTGGGGCCCTGTCCTTCTTCCATCTGCCCTCGTGTCTTGAGCCAGCTGCATTTCCTCATCTGGAAACTGGAGCTGGTAACATGCCCTTCCTGCCTCCCAGGGCTGTTTTGAGGCTCAGGTGAGGCAGGTGATGTGAAATACCATCTCACCCCTACATTATTATTTTCATTTTTTTTCATTGCATAGAAACACATGTTCTTTGCAGAACATTAGAAGTGTAGAAAAGCAAAGAGAACAAATGCAAATCACCCCAAATCTCACAACTTAGGGATCGCCACTGTAAACACTTTGATGGAGACCCTTCCATATATCTTATTCATAAGTTACGTGAAGTTACCACTATTAACGAGATCACAGAGAGGCATTCCCTGACCCACTCACTGGGGCTTCAAGGGTGGCCAGAGAAAGGACTCACTGAGGAACAACTTTCGTGGCTTGATATTGGGGGGGTGAGTGAGCAGGGAGGCATGACTGCATTTTCTGATCCCAGAGTGTTGACAGCCCCAGGGATTGGTACCGGAGAATGTTCCAGCAGATTCACCGGAAAATGCCAGGTGAGACATGCGTCCACGGCCCACTCCCTGCCAGAGTGGACTCTGGCCTCTGGGGCTTGGAAAGGGAGTGATGGAAAAGGGGACTTACCTGCTCTGGGGGTTCTTCTCCATGTCCTCCCTAGGCTGTGAGGTCCCTTGAATACGACAAAGAAAGGAGTCTCCCTCCTCCTCCCCATACTTGGGGCCAGCAGTGCCTCCAGAGCACCCTGGGGAGGACAGTGACCAGCCACTGTCCCCCCGTGTCCTCTGAGGGCACTGGGAAGCCAGTCCTCTCCTGAAACCCCTCTCTGATTTTCCTGCCAGGCTGGAATTCTACCGTTAGTGGTCATTCCTCAGCATGAAGCATTGCCTTCTTCCACAGCCCAAAATGCGTCTAACCCTGGGGGGTGCATATGAACTGTCTAAGCAGTCACGTGGCCATTCAATCAGTCCTTGACTATCTGCTGAGCGCTGACTATGTGCTTAGCACTGTTCTAGGTGCTGAAGATAAAAGGAAGTCCCACACTAAACAGATATACCTTTAACTTGGCAGGTGGTGGAAAGGGCTAGGGAGAAAATTGAAGGCAGAGCGGGGGAGTGCCCAGCACAGGGGGGCTGCTACATCTCCCAGGAGCGTCTGGGAGGGCCCTGCTAAGTGGCATTTGAGCAGAGAGTGGAGGGAATGACGGAGGCAGCCGGCAGAGCTGGGAGGAGCATTCCAGAGGAGGGAGCTCCAAAGACCTAGAGGAAGAAGTATGTTCTAGATCAGCAAGGAGAGCCTGGACTGGAGTGAGAAGGGGCACATGGCGGTGGGAGATGGAGACAGAGAAGTAGTGGGGCCAGGTCATGTGGGGCCTTCTGGGCCATTATAAGGACTTAGGCAAGTGATGAGGAGGCACTGGGAAGTTCTGAGCAGAAGAGTGACATGGTCTGACAAGCAATGGCTGAAAAGGCTGACCCTGGCTGTCAGGTGGAGAAGGGATGTTAGAAGCAGGGGGATAAGTTTTCTTGCTTCGTAAGGGTTAGGGAGAAAAAGGCCACCATTAAAACTTGGTTTTAATCCAAGCTAGAGGCAATCGTGTCTTAGACCAGGGTGGTAGCAGTGGACCTGGTGGGACAGGGAGACGTTCTGGAGATAGTCATCAGAATTTGCTGATGGATAGGACGTGGCATGAAAGAGAGGAGTCAGGGATGGTTTTTATTTATTTTTTTGTTTTTGTTTCAGAGGTGGGGTCTTGCTCTGTCACCCAGGTTAGAGTATAACAGTTACAGACGTGAGCCAACATGCCTGGCCAAGGATGGTTTTAAACCTGAGCAGGTCAAAGGATGGAGTTGCCATTTGTAAAGACAGGGATGACTACAGGAGGAGCAGGTTTAAGAGGCATTCAGTTTTAGATACATGATACATCTGAGGGGATAGGTCAAGCAGGCAGTTGAATATCCCAGACTATAGTTCAGGAGGCAAGATCTAAGCTGCAGATGAGAATACCTAGGACTTGCTCAAAAGAGATTTAGATTTAAAGTTCCGTAAGCAATTACAATGTGCAGCCAAGGTTGTGAATCACAGGAATAGATGGTGTTTTAAAAGACCGCCTGAGTGTGGTAGCACACACCGTAGTCCCAGCTACTTGGGAGGCTGAGGCAGGAGGATTGGTTGAGCTCAGGAGTTTGAGTCCAGCCTAGGCAACATAGCAAGACCCTGTCACTTAAAAAAAAAAAAAAAAAGCCATAAGACTGGACAAACTGAACAGGATCACCTAGGGAGATAGAGAGACAAAGAGGCCCAGGACTGAGCCCTGAGGCACCTAGATGCTTAGAAGTTTGAGAGAGGTGCAGGAACCAGCAAAGCAGCCTGATAAGGTGCAGCCAGGGAGGTAGGAGGAAAACTGAGAGGTCCCCCTGAAGCCAAATGAAAAAGGAATTTCAAAAGGAGGATGTGGTCAGCTGTGACCAATGCTGCCGATGGGTCAAATAAGGCGAAGACTTAGAACTACTCACTAGATTTGGCAACATGGAGGTTCTTGGGGCCCTTGATAAGAATGGTGGAGCGAGCAGAGGAGCCGGGGAGTAGGGATTGGAGACAGGGAGGGTGTTGTGGTCAACTAGCTATGGTTTGCGGAGTGGGAAAGCAGAGGAGGTGTGGGATCCAGAGAGGGGTGTTTCGGTTAGCGTTTAGGCAGGAGCTGTTGCGGCACGCTTGCATGCCAAGGGGATCAGGTGGGTTGGCTGGTCAGCAGCTCTTCCCAGGAGGCCCTGGAAATCCCCAAGCACTGTGAGGAGTGGGTCTGGGCAAGGGAGGGAAGCAAAGCATTTAGGAGAGGGTGCAGAAAGGGAAAGAGGGAGAAGTCACGTTTCCCCAGCCTGACGTGACCAGCGCAGGTCTACAAAGGTCAGGAGAGGGTGTGTGTGGGAACGGGAGGAGGAGCGGGAGGGCTTGGGCAAGGCTGGCTCGCTTAGGCTCCAAGTCTGCCAGAGGTATTTCAAGCCCTCCTGAGAGCTGCCCTCCTAATTCCTTCCCTCCCTCGGGACATTCTTCAGGCCCTGACTCAGCCCTCAGGCCCCTGCTCTAGGTGGGAGGGAGGCTGGGAGCAGCTGGGGCAGCCACACAGGGCACCCTCTCCTCACTTTCTGCCCCACCCGTGACGTGCTCCTTTCTGCTCCCGCAGACCTGCAGCTGGACTGGACCTTTGAGGAAACACCTAAAGGTGAGGGGTGCAGGCTGCCCGTCCACCCCAGCCTGGGGTGCCTGCGCTTGCCCCTCCCTGAGGCTGGGACATGCGGCCTGCCTGGCTTGGGGGCCCCCAGTTGGCTTAGTTCAACTTGAGAGGTTTTTATAGCTCATTTCCAGAGTGCCCCAAATCCCCTGCTGGGTGGTAATTAAGAGCCTCAGCTTCACAGTCCAGGAAACCTTCCCTCTGCCACTCCCTGGCAGTGATTTCTCTGGCCCTATCTTTCCTCATTTGTAAAATGGGATCACCACCTACCCAGAGTTGTTCTGAAGATTTAGCAGAGAATGTAAAGCTCTTGGGGCAAAGCCCACATTTAGCGGCCCTGAGCACCACCCCTATCCCTACGAGTCACCCAGGAGCTAGGGTGCAGGGGGTGTGAAACCTGTCTTCTCCCACCTCAATGGTTTCCTCACATGCCTTCTCTGCAGACCCCAGGCATCCAGGGCCCCAGCAAAGACCTGCCTCCAGGCCTGGCCCGGCAGCATCTTCCAGCGGGTGAGCACAGTGGGGCAGGGGCCCGAGGGGTGTGGAGGGGCATGGCCTACATGTCCCTGTGGAACCCATACTCCCTGTGGCCACAGCAGACACAGCCTCACAGGTACAGCCTCCAAGCAGCCAGGAGGGGGTTTGGCTCCCTCCCTGGGCTTTGCCTGTCTCTGAGTCTCCACTATTCCAGATACTCTTTTCCGAGCCAGGGCCAAAGAATGAATGTGGGCAGGAGTGGACCTGGCACCTGCTCCTGGACAGGAGTGCCTGTGACGCGTTTGCGGTGGGCAGCAGGAACTCATTGCCCCAAAGATCCATGGGTCATGTGGGACAGAGAGTGGGGTGGCCAGGGCGTCCATGGACAGCACCACTGAGGAATCTTGGACCTGTGGCCATCCACTTTGAGGCCTGAGAGAAAAGAAGGGGTGTGGAGGAACCCAAGTTCCCGCCCCAGTGCTGCTAAGAGAAGAGCCCCTCCAGGGAGATGAAGGATGGAATTCCTTTCCTCTGTGCAAACCCACAGGCCCAGTTGGGCTGCTGGGTCCCTGGAGGGCCTCCACACCACTTTGGGAATCAGGAGCTTGGCTCTCAGAATTAAATCCATGAGTTTCTTGTTCCTTTACAGGGAGGGATTTACCTCATTAGCATAGCCATAACTGGCCTCTGGCTCTTGGCATCACCAGTAAGACAGAGGCAAAGAGCTCAAGGTTTGGGCCCAGGCTGGGCATGGTGGCTCACGCCTATAATCCCAGCACTTTGGGAGGCTGAGGTGGGAGGGTCACTTGAGGCCAGGAGTTCAAGACCAGCCTGGGCAACATAGCAAGACCCCATCTCTACAAAAATTTTTTTTAAAAATTAGCTGGGCATGGTGGCACCCACCTGTAGTCCCAGCTACTCAGGAGGCTGTGGTGGGAGGATGGCTTGAAGACAGGAGTTCAAGGCTACAGTGAACTATGATTGTGCCACTGCACTGCAGCGCGGGCAACAAAGCAAGACCCTGTCTCTAAAAAATAATAAATAAATAAATAAGATTTGGACCCAGAGTTCTGGGTTCAAGCCAGTGCACTGCCACTAGGCTGCAACCTTGGGCAACTTACCCAGTCTGAGCCTCAGTGTCCCTGTCTTTGAAGTGAGGATCACAGGGTGATTGTGAGGATTAAATGTAGAAAACACGTGTCAAGCATCATGACTGGCACAACCAAGTCTGCACAAACATCAGTAAAATACAGGTTTAATTACGCTCAGAGCTCTCGTAGATTAGGAACAACAAATCCTGTTCTTATGATCACTTTTATTATTACTCAAATCAGAGTGGAGTCATGATTACAGCCAACCATTCTTGACCCTCCCATCAGCCATTCTGGCATTTGATAAGCTTAACACAGTGCTTCCACTTGCTGGAAACTTTCAAAGGAAACAGAGGCTATACCATTTAAGCCAGCCAGGAAGGGACCCCTGGAGGGGACCTAAGGCAGATGTGACCGTGCAGTGACTCCACGGCTGGGGTGATCACACAGACAAGGTCACTGAATCCAGAGCCTTCATGGAACAGAGGCCCAGGGAGCAGAAACACCCGCCCAGAGCTGCTGGGCAGGGCCACTCCTGGTGTTCCTTGGAATAGGATATAGCCCCATACCCTTGGGCATGGGTGTAAGACCACTCAGCCATGGCAGCCAGAGAGACCAGCTTCACCAAAGCTGCACAGACACAGTCACAGGGCCAGACCAAACACACATGCAGGACATTCTAACGAGAGTCAGCAGGAAAGGGTTAGCCAGTCGTGGGGCAGATGTATGTGTCAGGCCTTCTCCTGGGCACCTCACACGTTTCCTTCCCCTAGTCCTTCCCATTTCACCAGTATTGAGCCTGAGGCTCCGAGAGTTCGGGAGCTTGCCCAGAGGTCACACAGCTACTAAGTGCTGGGGCTGGGGTTTAAACTTGGAGCTCACACGTTTTCCACTATATAACACTGCTTCCACAGTGGGGGGCAGGGGCAGTCACAGGCAGAGTAGGCCCCTCTACCAGGGCTGTGTTCTCACTTCTGCCTCAGTTTCTCTAAAAGGAAGCTGAAGAAATGTCCTTCCCTCTCTTCAGAAGGAGCTGGGAACACTCTGAAGAGTTACCTAGAAGCACCTTCAACTACAATCCTGGAGCATCCACTGGGCTCCAGCCCCCAAATCAGGTAGCACCCCCAGCACGCCCCCTGCTCTGCCCCCAGATGTGTGCTTCATGGCCACACCCTTGAAATAGCACAGATAATGCCCTCTCAGCTTGAATCCTTTGGAGGTCACTGGTGGGCACAGGGAGGGCAGGGGCCTGAATGCCCACGCTTTAAGCCTGGCCAGTGTCCCAGTACCCCTCTATGCAAGCTGATGCCTGCCCCCTCCACGCAGGTGCCCAGGCGCCGAGAAAAAGTAGACAGTATCTGGACAGAAGACTCCTGGAACCAGTTTCTGCAGGAGCTAGAGACTGGGCAGAGGGTGAGTGTTGGCCTGATCCTCTGGGAGTGGAGGTACCCGTCAGCTGATGCATTTTGGGAATCGAGTTCACCCCCTCTTACAAGCCCTTCCCACCCTTCAGCCCAAGAAACCGCTGGTGGACGACCCTGTAGAGAAGCCCTCCCAGCCCATTGAGGTGAGTGCTGCAGGGCAGGGGGCAGCAATGTCAGGGGTGAACAAGGGGAAGTCTGGGTTGTTTGGGCCCCAGTGGCCATGGGCAAAAGCCCAACCCAAAGCTCTGGTCTCTCTCCAATTCCATATGGCTCACCTCTGTATTCCCAGCACCCGGGACAGTGCCTAGCATATGGTAGGGGCTCAGTAAGCATGTGTTGAATAAATATGTGTTGACCAAAGCAGGAGCAGAGGGAGTGGGCAGCCTGACTGGAATTGTCAGGAAGTGTTCTTGGAAGTGAAGCAGGGCTCTGCAACCATGGGAGGGCTCCACCAGGCAGGAGCAAGGGGCCCTGGGGGAGGGGAGACCCACATGCCAGGCTGGGCAGTAGCAGCGTGGTGGGGGCACTCAGCCCCCAGGGATGGGCAGGGGGCAGCCTGGGTGGGTACCGTGATGCTAGGTGTTGGAAGGCCAGAGAAGACAAGGGGAGAGGAAATAGGGAGCCCTGTAGGCTCTTGAACAGGGAAGAACCAGGATGCAATCAGGAAGTACTAAGGCACTCCCAGGGAGCACAGGTGGGTGAGCTGCCTCAGGACGAGGACCGGTAAGAGGCTGGGCAGGGATGCCCTCCTGGCACCCTGAGCCACAGCTCCCTGCAGGTCCACAGCAGGGTGCCCGGTCCTGCTCCTCCCATCTGACCTTTGGCCAGTCCCCCGCTGTCCGCTGCCCCTCACGGCCCAAGTCCCCCCCTCCGCAGGTCCTGCTGGAGAGAGAGCTGGCCAAGCTGAGCGCAGAGCTGGACAAGGACCTGCGGGCGATTGAGACCCGGCTGCCGTCCCCCAAGGTACCACCTCCGGGTGTGCCGGGGTGGGGAGAGGCGGGGAGCGCGGAGTTGGGGCAGAGCCTCGGCAGCCGGGCGGGGTCGTGGGGAGGTAGGGCCTCTAGCCGCTCGGCCCGTTGGCTCGCTCCTCTGTGAAATCCAGGGCGTTGACTTTGCCGAGTGATCCTCAGGAACCCTTCCAGGCCCGCTCCACGTCAGCCTGACGTCGGGGCGCCTGGGGCTCCCCGCCCCGCCCCCCGCCCCGCGCCTCGGGACCCCCGGCCCCGGCCGGGCGCTTGCTCCGGCCGCCGCCCTCTTCCGCCCCCATGGCCCCCCGGCGCTCCCCGCCTGCCCGCGGCCGACGCTAGGATCCGGCGTCCCGCCCGCCGCTCCGGCCCTCCTCCCTCCGGCCTCGAACTTTTCCGGAGGCGGCGGCCTGGGCTGCCGCTGGGCCCGGGGCCGCCCTGATCGCTCCCGTCTTCCCGCACAGAGCTCGCAGGCGCCCCGACGGGCTCGGGAGCAGCGGCCTCCGGCCGGGTGAGTGGCTATGGCGCCCGGGCCAAGGACGGGGTCTGTCCCCGGGGCGGGGGCGGGAGGGGACGTGGCGGGGCGGCGGGGCGGGCGACTGCCTGGCCCCTGGGAGGGCGCGGAGGAGGGCCGGGAGGGACGCAAGCGCCGCGCTCCGCAGGGGCCGTCCCCTCGCCCGCAGAAGGCAACTCGCCCGAGCCCGGGGACTTGGGTAGCGGGGTGCGGGCGCCGCGCACAGCGCTTTGGGGGCAGCCCGGGCACTTCCCACGCTGTCCCACGGTCCGGCCTCTCCCTGCCCGAGGCCTCGCCCTTTCCCGCAGCGGCTGCAGGGGAAATAGGACATCCTGTTGAGTCCCAGGACCTGGGAGCCGCCTTGGGAGGAGGTGGCAGGGATGGGGGGTATTGGGGGATCAGGGAGGTCTGGGGGTGAACCGGGTGCAGTGTGAAGCTCCAGACAGGTGGCTCACTCGCTGTGTCCCTGCAGCCCGGCCTCAGCCTGGAGCTCCACCTCCCTGCACGCACCTTACCTGGGTTCCTGCCGACCTCTGAGCCCCCACAGAATGGCGGATGGAGGAAGCCCCTTCCTAGGTCGCAGGGACTTTGTTTATCCTTACTCAACCCAAAGTAAGGACCAAAACCTGCTCATTTTCACACCCAGACGCCCACTCACCATATATTCTGGTGCCCCAGGGGTGGCAGGAGGTCACAGAGCCCTTTGCCTCCACTGGTGCCTGTCCTGGTGGGGGGGAGCATAATCCCATCCCAACCCGGTCCCCCAGATGTGGCCTCCCCAAGCTGAGGTAGTGCTTCTCCACAGACCCCAGTGCCTCTGAGGGAGGGGGCAGCCCAGCCAGGAAGGAAGAGAAGAAGGTAAGGGGGCATCAGGGTCAGGGTGCAAGGAGGGCCTGGGGTGGTCCCTGTGGCTGCTGTTCTGGTTCTGCCACCTGCCTGACTGAGGTAGCCTGCTCTGTCCTCTCCCCCTGCCCAGAGGAAGGCCGCCCGGCTCAAGTTTGACTTCCAGGCACAGTCTCCTAAGTAAGTGCCCATCTCTCCCTTCCTCTCCCTCACGGGGCAGTCTCTGGAGGCAGAGGGGACAGGCCTGCAGCGCCCATCTCCAGAGGGGTTGAGGGGACTCGGGTACACTGGGCAGGGCCTGCAGGGAAGGAGGCTTGGAGGGCCTTGGCATGCAGTGATGTCTTCGCTCTGGCCTGCAGGGAGCTAACTCTGCAGAAGGGTGACATCGTCTACATCCACAAGGAGGTGGACAGGAACTGGCTGGAGGGGGAGCACCACGGCCGACTGGGCATCTTCCCTGCTAATTATGTGGAGGTGAGTGGCATGTACAGGAGCAGGTGGGAGCCAGGCTTGGAGGGGCCCTGGACTGGGAGAGACCTAGGGTGCAGGCTCCAGGCTTTCTAAGATGTAGAACCGAGGGGCAGGGGCCACATCTCATGAATGTCCTTGGCCCCCTGGCCCAGTGCTCTGCATATATCCAGGAAACGTTTGCTAAATGAGGGTGGAGCCCAGCCCCGGGTAGGACCGAGCAGCCCAGCTCATCTACCATCAGTGTCAGCATTGTAGACATTCACCGCTCAGAGTCCAGCTTTCTCAAGCTGCCTTTGGGAAGAATCCTAATCACAGCTGGTAAGAGTATGAAGTGTGTGACAGCTTACAAATCACATGTACGTGCAGCACTTCTTCCAGGTGTTCTTCCTTGTTCCTGTCACTGCCTGGGAGAGTGGTAGACGATCCCCATTCTACAGATGGGGCTACTAAAGTTCAGTGACAAGCTATTAGGCAGAAGATCGAGAATCTGAATCCAGGTCTTTTGATTCCAGAGACGGGTTCTGGACTTCATAGATAAAGAACTGCAGGCTCTCTTTGCTCTTTGTGTCTTTTAAGGAATGTCAAGTTATCTAATTTATTGGCATAAAGTTGTTTGTAATATTCCCTTATTATCCTTTTAATGTCAGTAAAATCTGTGGCAATATCCTTTCTTTCATTCCTGATGCTGGCAATTTATGTCTTCTGGCTAGAGCTTTACTGATCTGCTTGATCTTTTCAAAGACACAGCTATTGATTTCATTGATTTTTCTCTGTTGTTTGTTTTCAACTTTATTGATTTCTGCCTCTTTATTATTTCCTTCTTTTTGCTTGCTTTAGGTTTAATTTGTTCTTTTTTTTTTTCTGTTTTTTTTTGGGTGAAAGTTTTTTTTGTTTTGTTTTGTTTTCTTAAGACAGGGTCTTGCTCTGTCACCCAGACTAGAGTGCAGTGGAGTCATCAGAGCTCACCGCAACCTCAAACTCCTGGGCTCAAGAGATCCTCCTGCCTCAGCCTCCTGAGTAGCTGGGACTATAGTCACATGCCACCATGCTAATTTTTTATTTTTTGTAGAGACGGGGTCTCACTGTGTTGCTCAGGCTGGTCTCAAACTCCTGACCTCAAGCAATCATTCTGCCTCAGCCTCCCAAAGTGCTGGGATTATAGGCGTGAGCCACCATGCCTGGCTAGTTTGTTCTTTTAAGGATTATTCCAAGGAACAAAGTTACCTGAAGTGTTCATATAATAAAAGTACAAAAGAAACTGAAACTTGCCATTCCCCACTTCAGTGATACCCGCTCCACACACCTCTGCTGCATATTCTTCCTCTAGGGAGCCTTCTTGGACTACCCCTCTATCCCTCCCTGGCTGTGCTCACCCCTGCCCACCCCCAGGGCTTGTGTCTGGTGTCAGTATCTGGTGTCAGTGTCTTTTCTCTGGCCAGGGGCAGGCCTTGCCCATACCACCTTCTCTTTGTTGCCTCACACTCCCAGAAGCCCCTGGTCTGTGCTCAGTTGACACCCAGGCCGGATCTTTCTCATGACCTTTCTTCCTGCAGGTGCTGCCCGCAGATGAGATTCCCAAGCCCATCAAGCCCCCGACCTACCAGGTGGTGGAGTATGGAGAAGCCGTGGCCCAGTACACCTTCAAGGGGGACCTGGAGGTTGAGCTGTCCTTCCGCAAGGTGGGGCCAGGCAGGAAATGGTGGGGCAGGTGGGGGCAGCTGAAGACATAGGCAAATATGTGCACTAAAAACATTTTTTTGGAGTCAGATGTACTCATCTTCATCTAGTACTTCAAAGTTTTACCTAACCTCTTTGATTATCTTTCTCTTATTATAGTGCATTTTAAAAAGATTGTTATAGGCCAGGCATGGTGGCTCATGCCTATAATCCTAGCACTTTGGGAGGAGGATTGCTTGAGGTCAGGAGTTCAAGACCAGCCTGAACAAGAGCAAGACCCCCTCTCTACAAAAAATAGAAAAATTAGCCATGCATGGTGGTGTGAACCTGTAGTCCCAGCTAATCCGGAGGCTGAGGCAGGAGGATCGATTGAGCCCAGGAATTTGACGTTACATTGAGCTATGATGATGCCACTGCACTCATGCCTGGGCAACAGAGCAAGACCCTGTCTCAAAAGAAAAAAAAACAAGAAAGATTGTTGTAAATTTCTAGAGTTGTGTTTTTTCCACCTGCAGATTGGTAGGTTGTGAGGATCACAGTCAGAAAATACATTGAGGGTAGAAAGGGTACTTTATCAAACTTCAGGTAGTTATGTGTACACAAATATGTGTTCTGGGCTGTATTATATTTTTTACATAGATTGTGGTAGGAAAAGTTTGAAAAATGCTGTTCTAGAAGGCAGGGAAGTAGTCTCCCTTTGGTTGGTTTTTGGGCAGTGGCCATGAATGCCTCTAGTGAATGCCACCCAGAAGAGCTGGCCCCAGGGAAAGAGAGGAAGAAGGGGGCTGGATGGAGAGAGGTGAGGGCAGGGGAGGTCGAGGGCTGGAGACCACCCTCCCTGGGGTGGCCCATTGAGATGGTGGTAGTTCTACCCCTAATGTTGCTCAGCCTGTGGGCCGGAGGACTCACCACCTGACTTCAGGGAGTTTGTTTTTTTGATGCACTCATGACAGGATCACCCAGCGTGTGAGGCAGGGACAGGACACTGTCGCAGAGGTGGCAGCTAATGCCTGTCCAATACACCTTAGGAGTCGACCATTCATTTGTGCGTCACTGAAACAGTATAGTCAACCTCACTTAACGTATGAGGGAACCAAGGCTCAGAGCAGCAGAGCAGCCTGCCCACGGCAGGGACTTGGGCAGAGCTGGGTTTGGATCTGTGTTGTTAGCCACGGGTTCCCCTGTGATTGCAGCTCTGGGGAGGGACCGTGCTGTGCTGTGAACCCAGAGGGGGGAATGCGCGCGTGGTGGGCTTCCCAAAGAGGCAGGACCCAATCCAAACCCAGAGTCGCCTGCTGTGGGAAGAGCTCAGACTTCTGCTCGCTCGGGCAGGCTAGGTTTGGCTCCTGACTCTCCACTTTCTGGGTGGCCTTGGGTAACCTGCTGACCCACTCTGAGCCTGATCCCTTGTGTGTGCAAGGTGTTAGGCTTGAATGGGACAGCCCAGGCAGGGTCCCACAGCCACTGACTCTCCTCCCCCAGGGGGAGCGTATCTGCCTGATCCGCAAGGTGAACGAGAACTGGTACGAGGGGCGCATCCCGGGCACAGGGCGCCAGGGCATATTCCCTGCTAGCTACGTGCAGGTGTGCCGCGAGCCCCGGCTCCGGGTCTGCGACGATGGCCCCCAGCTCCCTGCATCTCCTCGCCTGACCACTGCTGCCCGTCTGGCCCGTCACCCCAGCTCCCCCTCAGCACCACGCAGCCCAGCTGACCCCACTGACTGGGGGGGCCGGACCTCACCCCGCCGCACCGGCTTCTCTTACCCTGCCCAGGAGCCCAGACCCCTGACCCAGGTGAGGTGACTGCCTCTACCAGACCCCATAGCCCCCATTCCTGTGACTGGTCCTCACTCAGGAATCCTTCCTGGACAGACCCAGGACGAGTAGTGGGGTGATAGGGCAGAACCTAGCATTGCAGCCCCTTGGCCTGGGGGACCCTGAGCCCCTGAGTTGGTACTGGCCCTTGGGTGCCAGCCCAGGGAGGTGTGGGGCAGCTAGCTGGCTCTAGGTGGGACCCCAAAGCCATCCCAGGCCTCCTGACCCTCCAGATGCCACTCTGTCATGATTTGCCTGTGTCCACTCTGGGCAGGTTGGTGCTGGGAGTCAGGGCTCTGCCATTTGCCTGCTGCATCACCTTAAGCAGGTGACTTACCCTCTGGGTTTGGGTTTTCTCACCTGTAGAATGGGGATAATAAATTCCACTGCAGAGGGTAGTTGGGTAGGTTTGAACTAAGAGTTTATTCTAGCTGATGGGCAAAAGATAGTCAGTATTCCTAGAACTGACACGGCCCACAGGTGTGCATTTGCTCCTACCTACATCCATTCACTCAGCAAACTTCTAAGAGCCAGGTACAACCAGTGCATGGGGCTCCTCCAGGGGTTCTCTGCTTGGTCCGTGCTGGTGTTCAGAAATCCAGTCATTTACCCTACCTGGGCCTCAACTTCCTGGCACCTGTGAGGTGAAATAGTCAAAGCACATCCTCCAGCGTTGGGGGATCTGTAAGGCTAAGGGGAGGCAGTGTGTAAGCTGCTCTGATAGGTGGCGTGGGAAGGCCGTTTCCATTCTTCTCCCTCCTGCTTGCATGTACCCATCACCTTCCTCCCTCTGACCCTCCTTTCGTCCTGTGAACCCCCAGAGTCTCAGCACCCCAGGACCAGCTCTGTCTCACCCTCCAGGCTCCAGCCGTCCCCTGGACCTGGGGACCTCCTCCCCTAACACCACTCAGATACACTGGACCCCGTGAGTACCATCTGAGGGTGCTTGGTCAGGGGTGGGGGTCTCCAGCAGGCAGTACCCCCATCCTGCTCTCTCCCCCCATTCCCCGCCTATGGATTTGGGAAACTTCTACTAGGTGGTGCTTGCCCTTACAGTACTTGTAGGTGATTTAGGGGCAGGGAAGGAGGTGCCAGTCTGTGGTGTGTCCCACCCTCCTTGTCAGCTGCCTGGCCTCGACACAAGCCTCCCACACTCTGTCTCTTGGTCTCGGGCTCTTCACTGGGTTTCCAGCCCTGAGGCCAGTTCATGTATAAATGAAGTGTGGGAACTGGTAGAACACACTCAAAGGCACAGAAGAGGTGAGGGTTGGGTGATTAGGGCCCAGAGGCAGGAAGCAGCCTGGGGAACAATGCACTGAAGCCAGGCAGAGTCACCATTCTAGGAGCTGGGGTGGGGGCTCATGAGAGCACAAAGGGACCTCGGTACAAGTCACAGGAAGTGACAACACTTGGGTCTAGAACCTCCGGCTTGGTCTGGGAAAGGGGCGAGGTCTCTGGTGGTTGCCTTGACGATGTCTCCTGCAGGTACCGTGCAATGTACCAGTACAGGCCCCAGAACGAGGATGAGCTGGAGCTGCGGGAGGGGGATCGGGTGGATGTCATGCAGCAGTGTGACGACGGCTGGTTCGTGGGTATGTCGGCTGAGGCGGGCTGGAGGGCAGGCTGGAAACGGGGATCTCAGGACCCCCGGGGGTATTTGGATGGGCTGCCTGCCTTCCTTCATGCCCTGAAGAGGGTGAGGTCCAGGAGGAAACTCACACCAGCCCAAGGTCATTGCTGGAGTCACTGTGGACTCAGGGCAGGGGTCCAGACTGCAAGACCCCTGCTCCTTCCCTCTGCAGCAGTCCTGGGGAAGCCCCTGGTGGAAAGGACCAGGTCTCATACCTGTGTACCCCTGTGTACCAACCCTGACTAGCTCCCCCAGCCTGGGAAGAAGAGGGAGTGGAGAAAGATCCTGGCCCCTCAGGGCTGGCCAAGGGCAGCTCAGGCAGAGGACTAACATAGGAAGCCTCAGGTTGGCCTTGGCCTGGTTCAAGGTGACCAACCTGCCAGGCTTCACATGGCCTGTTTCCCCAGAGTGGGCAGGCCCTGTCCAGGCCTAAACTTCAAAGGATAGGCCATCCCCAGAGAGAAGTGAAAACCGGAGCACCCCTACCCCCACCCCAAGCAGGCTTCAGGGCCTGAGGTGTTGGGGGGCTGCTTGGGCAGTCTCTTGACCTGGAAGCCCACCCTTCCTGATCTGAATTTCAGTACCTCGCTGCTGACTTCTGATCACACCAGTGATCGTTAAACACTAGCTTGTGAACAGTCCTTACCTCTGAGGGGTGGGCTTGGGGGTATGTTCTAATTTACTCTATACACTTTTGCTTTTGAAGTTTTTTACAACTACTAATAAAGTTTTGCAAACTTACACAGACAAGAAGAAAAAGTACCACTTTTGTGGTATAAGCCACAAGTGCTTTGAGAGGAATGGTTGAGACCTGTGCCATCCAGTACAATAGCCACTAGCCACATGGGGCTATTTAAATTTAGTTAAAATTAAATAAGATAAAAAATTCAGTTGCTCAGTTGCACTAGCACATTTCAAGTGCTCAGTAGCCGCATGTGGCTGGTGGTTGTCATTTTGGACAGTGCATGTCTGGGAGGGCTTCCTGGAGGAAGTGGGGGAGCTGGGCCTGGAAGGTGGGGGGGAAGAGCATCCTCAAGGGCGGAGGGCCGGATGAGCAGGGGGTGCTCCTCAGGAAGTCAGGATACCAGCCTGGAAAGGGAAGGCCCTGGAGCGTCAATTTACCTGGGATCAGGACTGTCACTTCAGTTGGTATTCCTGTATTTCTAGCACCCTCCTCCTGCTCTCCAGGACACAGGTTTCTTTGGGGGTGTAGCAGACCAGAGGCCTGCACTGTAGTCCTGACTCCTAAGCAGCTGGGTGTTTTTGGGCAAGTCACTGGGCCTTCTCTTGGCCTTCCCCACCCATGTTGAAGTTGAGGGCGCCATACTAGACCAGTGAGGTTCCTCCCCACTGAAGTTCTATGATTCATCCTGCCGCGTCTTCACTTTCCCGAAGAAGGGTGGAGTTATTGAGTGCTGTGTGCAAAGTTTTACACGTGTTGATTACCCAGATATTCTTTAATTATTGAATTTCGGAAGTGCAAACCTGCCCGTCTAAGCCTCTGCCACTAGGGGGCAGGAACGCGTACAACAAATCAAATCCCCCTCCCTGGGAAAGGGACCCCACCTGCAGTGCTGGGCACGGCCAGCAGGGGGCAGGGCCCGCAACCCCACATTCCTGTTTGAGAAAAGCTCTTCTTTCTGTCTTTCCTCTTTCAGGTGTCTCCAGGAGGACTCAGAAATTTGGAACGTTCCCTGGCAATTACGTTGCCCCGGTGTGAGTGGTCTCCGTGGCAACTCGGAGCCAGCCAGGATGGGGTGGGAGCAGCAGCACTTACGGAAGGGAGCGTGGACCCCCGACCCTCCTTCCCCAGGACCTGAGCTCCCGGCGTCTGCAGACGACCCCAGCAGCCTTTCCCTTGGAGCCCCCGCGAAGCCCCCTGGTCTGATTCCCACCCACAACTCACAGGCATTCCTCCAACAGCCCTTTCATTTCCTCCCCGCCCCACCCCCAAATATAGAGGTCTGCTTTGAAGCGGAGACTATTTCCAGGCCTTATTGAGACCAGACTCTTGGGTCTGCCACCCCCACCCCGCTATGGCGTTTCCTCTAACAGGGACCAGCTCCCGCTTCACCCCCATGGGGTTCCTCTAACAAGGACCAGCTTCCTAACCTCACAAAGACCAAAGTCTTCCTTGGCTTGGAGGGGTTCCTCCGCCTTCCCTCCAGCTTCCCTGCTGCCCCCTTTGCCTTTGTGTTTCCAGCCAGGCCTGGGAGCGAGGTGGGGGACAGGTGTGGCACCTCCTCAGCTCCAGGCCCAGCAAGGGGTCTTGCCTTAAGGCCTGCTCTACCCAGAGGCTGCCATGCCCTGGGCCTGGGCTCTGCACCTCTGGCCTGGCCCAGATGTTTAACAGAAGGCTGATGTTGCCGCCCTCCTGCCTGCCAGCTCTCCCCCAGCGCCCAAGCTCCCTCGGGAAGAGAATGTCAAATAAATCTGGTTACCAGGGACCTTGTCTCTGAGACATTTTCCTTTGGGGTGGTTGAGGCCTCCCCCTGCTTAGGATTATGGAAATTCTTTCTGCAGTGGGCTGTGCTGGGAGTCAGGTGGGACAGGTATGTGTGTGTGTAAGGGGAGGATGGAAAACACTGTTATTATCTCCCCAGATCTCAGCCCTTGGGTGTCAGGCAGGATGGGGCAGCCCGCAGGATCGGGCAGCTATCTGAGCAGAAGCACTGAGAGGACAAATGTCACCGGGACCAGGGCAAGGCCTGACTGTGGGGAGGAATCAGAGACCAGAAACTGAATGTGGCCTTGTTTGCAGGCTGTTTTGATTCTGGAGCCGCCACCGTGGGGTTGCTGGACTAGATGACATTTCTAACTATTCTGCCACTAATGTTTTCCTTCTGTGCACTCCATTTCCACACTGAAGCTCTCATGTGTTTGTTTATTTTTCTTCTTTGGGCTCCAGTTTTTGAGCAATCAGTTTCAGGAAGCTGGGAGTGGTGGGCACAGTTAGCCAAAGCAACTCTTCTGGCCCAAGGTTTTAGAGTCCTGGGGCTTGGTGGTTCCTGTGGGGTGTCGGCAGTGGCACAGCCTGGGTGTGGCTGCTCTGCCAAGAAAGGAAAGCTCCATTCTTTGGCTGCTGCTGAGCGTTAAGCAGGGCGTAAGGGGCTACCCATGTGTTATCTAGTGTAAGCATCACAACTGGCAGATTAGCATTCCCTTTTACAGGAGAGACCGAGGCTCTGCGGAATTAAGTTGTGTAGGTCACAGCATTATTAAATGCTGAAGTCAGGTCCACCTGATTGCACAAAATCTACCAAATGCCCAGGCAGACCTTGCCCCTAGAGAAGGAAGGTCATGCGTGAGGTCAGGGACTTCCCTGGGGTGGCCAGGGTTGGGCTACTTTTATGTTCTTCCTGGAAATCCTATCTTCTAGGCCTGTCACTTAAAAGGTGCCCCCACCACAGGCAGGTGGGAAGAGGTGGTGCCCCATTCTGCCACACAGAGGGAAGGGCCTGTGGCTGACAGGGCAGTGGCCTGGCCCTGGCAGGTTCCTTGAGCCCGGGCGTGGCCTGGGCCCCAGCAGTGGTTCAACAACAGCTTGAAGAACAAGACTGGCGTGCGTTCCTTCATCCATCCCACCCACACCTGTCCTCACCTTGGTCTGGTTCTAAGTCGGTAGGTCCAGCGCATCGTGGACTGGAAAGGTCCATTCCCCCGTACCAGGTCCTGTCACTTGCATTCCCTGATGTCCTCATAAGACACATCAGGGTTGAGACTTCCCTTCCCTGGGGCCGAAACCAAATCCACACCTTCTCTTTGATGGGGCCCTGGAACCTCCCACAGCAGCAGACGAACCCTGCACCCCTGGGCTGCTTGCCACCATGGTCCTGCCTGTAAGATGACCACTTCTGTGCCTTGACCTGGCTGGGGGGCGGGGGGCAGTGGAACGGTGAAAGGAGAGAGAGTAGCTGAGTGACTTGACTTACCCAGGGCCACACAGTCACCCAGAGCAGGACAGTATTACCTCTGTGCCTTGAAGTCACACCCTGGGCCAGCTGATTTGACTTCATGGTGTGTTTTGTTAATGCACAACCTACCGAGCCGAAAACCCCGTAGATGTTTATAGAGACTCCCCAAGACACACAGGAGCACCCCTCTGAGGGCAGAGGGGTTTCTTTTTGGCTCGCTTCTTCATTCCCAGAGCCTAGCATGGTGCCTGGCCATAGTGGGTACTCAATAAATATTTGTTGGATGAATATTGTTGGAATGATTGAGTGGATGAATTGAATGAATTTTCCTTCCTTTGCCTTCCCTCCCTGCCACCCCCCAATTAGTGGCAGGGACTCTGATTTGCACCTCAGTGCAATTCTTGGACTTTGCCTATGGAGAGCAATCTGCACAACAGGAGGGTAAGCTATGCATTATCCCCATTTTACACATGGAGAAACTGAGGCCAGGAGCAGCTGAGGAGATTGCCCAAGGTCACACAGCTAGTAAGAGGCAGATGTGGTGTGTGAGGCTAGGTCTGTGTGACCCCAAGGCTGTGCTTGCCTGGCCTGCAGTGTCCTGCTCGCTCAAGGGGCTTCCAGTCTAGCTGGGGAGGTAAACAGGTGCATCAGGCAAAGTGGCCCCAGGAGGAGGCACAGGATTAGTCAGTGGGAGAGCAGTTCACACACCCTGGACAGAGGTGGGAGCAGGGAGGGTGAGGCACGGGGCACAGGTAGGTGAGGAGGGGTGGTTAGGGCACTCCTCAGAGGGAATCTGGAGGGAATGACTCACACCTGAGGCAGGCAAGTTACAGCTGTGCCCACAGGTGTGCTCCCCTGAAAACAGACCAGCCTGGCAGCCAGAGTGCCAAGCTGAGGCCCAACCAGAGACACAGGAGGAGGCTCTGTGGGCCTGAGATCCCCGGGGTGAGGGTTGCCAGGTAGGGTTCCTCCTTCCTGAGCTGGCACCAGGGGCCCCTTCCTTGGCTGTAGTCTCCTGATCCCTAGAGTCTGGGTTCCAGGTGGTTGGCCGAGGACGCGGCTGGGCCAGTGGCGGTGTTGGGGCTGGCCCTCCCCAGGCAGGCGGCAGAGAGGGTGAGGCGAGGGCAGCCAGGAATGGGAAGGCTTCAGCCCGGGTAGGGGGTGCCGGCGACCCCCAGCCAGGAGGCCCTGGCGGGTCGCCTGGAGCGGCGCAGGCTTGCGGGCATCTCAGGCAGGGAAAGGGACTAGAGTTGGGCAGGGCGGGGGGCATCTGCGCCGGCGTCTGAGCCTGGAGTGGGCGGAGGAGCCAGGCGACCGCAGTCACACCAAGCCAGCCTCCCGCGGGGCCCGGTGTGTGTTGGGTGGGGGGGCGCGAGGGCCTCTTTGAAGGTGGGGGTTGGGGGGGCGGCCGGCCTGGGAGAGCTTTAGGGGGCGGCAGCCTCAGCCGTCTGCGACCTCAGCCGTCCGCCCCGGAACGGCTCCCCTGCGCTCGGGGCCGTCCGGAGGGCGCGGCGCCTCGGGGAGCACGGCCGCAGCCCCGAGGGGCTCTGCGGAGAACCCGTCCCCTTGTCCCGCGGGGCGGCCCAGGTGGCAGCGCCCGGGCTCGCGGCGCGGAGGCGGCGGCTTCCCGGGCCAGGGGCGGCGGCAGGGGCGGCCCCGGGATCACATGGGCAGAGGCAGGTCCCAGAGCCCCGGGCGGGCTCTCCCCAGAGCCGAGCGGACGGCGGCGGGAGCGGAGGCGACTCCTCGCCCTCCTCCCTCCTTCCCGCCCCTCGCGGCCGCCCAGCCCGACAGGTGAGCGTCAGCCAGGTGAGCGCGCCCACCTGCGCACCCTGAGCGCTGCGCCCCGCGGTCATTCCCGGTCCTCCGCCCGCCGCCGCGCTCCCTGCGGCCTCGGCGCCGGCGTCCTCGCGGGCTGGGCTCTCCCAGACCCGGCGCTCCTCCTCCAGCCCCCGGCCCGCGGGGTACTTTGGCCTCGGAGCGAAGAAGGCTCCGGAACTGGGAGAGCCGGGCCATCGGGCTGGGCACCTCCCCGCGGCGCCCGCAGCGCGGAGTCCACTGGCCGGCTCAAAGGTCTGGGAATCTCAGGGCATCTGTGAGCCGCCAGCGCCGGTCTGGGAGCCTGGGGACCTGGGGACCTGGGGGCCTGGTGGGGACAGAGGCCGAGCCTGGGCAAAAGGCGGAAGCCAGCGGGCCAGGGATGGGGCGGACAGACCCGCTGGCTGGGACGCTCCCTCTCCAGGGCCGGGGTGTTCTTGATGGATGGCGCAGCACTTGCGGTCTCTGGACCTCCCCAGGGGCAGCCCCAGGATGGGTGCTGGGCAGGGTGGTGCCCAGACTGGCACTGCAGCTTCCTGCCTGGGTTGGCTCCTGGCTCCAGAGCTAGAGGTTCAGGAAATCCCACAAGGGCCTGTCTGCATGGGCACTCCCTTGCCCAGCAGAGAGGGCAGTGGATGCGAGGCCTGTCACCCCGGCTGGCTTGCAGCATCAGTGACCTCGCCCTTGACCAGCACCATGGGGTGGTGTGCCCAGCTTGGCAGATGAGCCCTGGTCTCCTTGCCGGGGCTGTTCAGAGGGCAGCAGGCCTGGGGGATGGGGGGTGGAGATGTAAGCCTGGTCTTGCCCATCTGAGCCTCGTTGTGGGGGGCTAGGCTCAGGCCAGCCAGCCCCCCACCTGGCCAGCCACCTGCACAGTCTGTGCTGGTGCCACCCCATTCCTTGTGTTGTCATTCCTGTTCCCAGAGCTCTGCTTGCTATTCCCCAGCCAGCTGCTGGCCTGCCCTCCCCCAGAGTGGGGAGGAAGTACCTTGTGCTGTCGGTTTTGGGGACAGGAAGCAAGCACAAGTGGGACTTAGCCCCGATGGTGGAGGAGGGGAGAGGGAGGAGGTGCTGCCTTCTCCTACCACCTGCCAGGCCATGCACACCCATCCTCCAGCAACCCCTGCTGGGTGCCTGGACACCCTTCCTGGGAGCCGCTGAGCTGGAGACTAAAGAAGGGGGAACCCAGAGTCATGGCTTCCCAGGGTGGGGGGAAGTGAAACTCGGGGGAAAGGGAGGGAGTTAGTCACTTCCTGCACCCACCCCCAGCCCCGGACTGGCTGCTCCGGGACCTCCAGCCCCTCTTCTCCCCTTGCCGCTCTCCTGCTGCCTTGCAGCTTCTTAGGTGGGCCCCACCTCTCGGTCCCCTCTCCAGCAGGTATGGCGCTGACAGTGGATGTGGTCGGGCCGGCACCCTGGGGCTTCCGCATCACAGGGGGCAGGGATTTCCATATGCCCATCATGGTGACCAAGGTAAGGCCTACTTCTAGGAGATAAGGAGAGCCCCCAAAATTCAGGTCTACCCTGTCTACTCTGCTCTCCACAGACACTTTTTTTTCTGTTCTGGAGCCAGAGGCCTGCTGCTGGAAGTGTTGGTCAGGGAGGGCCGGGGCCCTGTTGCCTTGGGGACGTGGTGGCCACTTCAGGAACAGACCTTAGGAGTGGAAGGGGCTGTGCCAAGGACAGGGCCTGCCCTTTTCTCCTGGGTCGCTAACCCCACACCTGCTGGCAGCCATTTTGGGTGGTTACTGGAACAAGAGCCCCGTGAGTTGTTGGCAGTTTCCTCTAGACCCAGGTCTGGGCCCAGGCTGTTCCCAAGGAGGGCCGTGTGCAGGCAGCCACCTGCGAGGTGTGATTTGCACGGGCAGGGCTCTCTACCCAAAAGTATTTCCAAGCACAGCTCCTGAAATTCTGCCATTGCACATTCTTTGGGAGGCCCCCGTTAGAATGCCAGTGTGGGGTGGCGGCTGCCACCCAAGCTCCTAGAGGGGACAGCTGGTCAGCTGTGCAGACTGATGGGCAGGGAGAGGGATGCTAAGGGGTGCAGGCCAGCCTAGTTCAGACCAGCTTCTGTGTTTCTTGGGCAGCAGAGAGAGAAGTCCCCTCCCCAAATGCGCCACTGCCTGAGCATGGGTACTTCAGACTCACCAGCTCCTCACCCCTATAGGTGAGCGAGCAGGGCAAGGCCAAGGCCGCTGACCTCCGGCCTGGCGACATCATCGTGGCCATCAACGGGGAGAGTGCAGAAGGCATGCTTCACACCGAGGCCCAGAGCAAGATCCGCCAGAGCCCCTCGCCCCTGCGGCTGCAGCTGGACCGGTAGGCCTCTGCTTCTGCTGGGCATGCCAGCATCATCCCTCCCCTCCGCCAGCCCCTGCCATGATGGCTGTCCTTGTCCCTGCCTAGAGCTCAGCCCCGATATGTCCTGCCTGGGCCCTTCTGGCACATCTATGAGAAGGTCCCAGGCCCTGCGCCCTGCAGTAGGAGAGATGAAGCAGGCTGGGGCAAGGGGTGTTCCTGGGGCCGGCTGGGTGAAGGTGGGCGCCAGGCTGGGCGTGCAGCCACAGGCTGGGCAGGGCGAGCTGGCACCAGCCACCTAGAAGCCCAGGTTTGACTGGTTTCCAAGAGTGTGCAGGGTACAAGGCGTGGGCATGAAGTGGGTTGAAGAGGGAAAACTTGTGAGTAAGGTGTGCCCTGGGCTGGGTCCCCAGGACCCCTGCCTTCAAGAGAGGATGGCCTTTGTTTAGATCCCAGTTGGGGGTGAGGAGTTTGGGGGCTCGTTCCTGATAGAGCCCATTGTTCCTCCCTGGCACATCTCTGAGCCCTGCAGGTGAAGGCAGATTCCTGGGGCTCCAGCTCTCCTGTGGGGTTTGTTCCTAGAGGCTGGGGGTGGGGCCAGGGTAGGGCCTAGAGCCCAGGGTGTTGGGGGAACAGGTGGCTCCCTGGGGTGGAGCATCACAATGAGTCACAGATCAGGAATGCTGGGAGATCCCCCAGTCAGGAGAGCCCTCTGGGCGGGCCTGGAACCTGAGTCAGATACCTCCTGCCTCTCAGCCACCCCTGCTGCTGGCTGCCTGGCTCCCTCGGGGCTCCCACCCCATCTGGCCGCCCTGCAGAAGCAGGTGCTGCAGAGGCTGGCTCCCTTCCTGCCACCTTGTCCCTGAGTGTTTGTAGGAGTGGGACCTAGAGGAGGAAGGTGGGAGGCACCTCGTGGCATCTGGGAACAGGACCAAAATCTACGGGAGGCTGCAGTCTGGGCTGGGGGAGGGGCAGGAGCTGCTGACACTGTCACTTCCCCTAGGTTCCTCTGCAGGGACTGAAGGGAGGTGGGCCCTAGGGCGGTAGGTTCGCTGCTGCATATTTCAGGCCTGCAGTTCTGCCAGGCAGGCCAAGGCTCCTGGTCTCTTCTTACTTTTGCTCATTTCCCTCCTGCCCCCCCCCCCCCCCGCCCCGCCCTCCCACAGACCTGTCTGGCATTCAGAAGCCCTGAGACAGGAAGCAGGGCTCTGGGCTGCAGCCAGAGCTGAGCTCCCTTTGCTCTGCCCCCATGCCCCTTCTGGAAGGCTGGATTCCTGCTGACCTGCCCTCTAGACGTGGTCCAGGAATGGTGTGGCGGGATGGGACAAGGCAGGCTCTCCCCCACCCCCAGCCAGCTCCTGGCCTCCAGTGACCCAAGGTTCTAGCTGGGCTCCCCTTTGGAAGGGCATCCTCAGGGAGTGGGGAAGGGGAGCCCCTCTCCCTGGCTGGCGGGGAGCTGGGCCGGCCTATCTGAGGGGTAGGGGAGGTTCCGCCCTTTGTTTAACAGGGTGAGGGCTGAGGAAGGGACCAGGATTGACCCTCTCAAAGACACTCCAGCAGTCAGTGGCGGAGCTGGTGGGGGACAAGCATGTGGGTGGGGAAGAGTGGGCAGCTGGCCAGGCTGCTGACGGGTTTTAGGACTTTGGGTGGCGTACTTTCCTTCTCTGGGCTTCAGTTTTTCCATTGGTTAAAATATAAAGGATTACCTACATGAAGTTAGCAATTTTCCCCCAAATTGAGCTACAAATTGATGCTGACCGAAGTCTAGATGAAATTGAAGAAAAAGGGGCAGAGACATAATGTGAGGAATTTCTAATAAAATTGTTTTTATTGAACATTCTGAAATTCTGTGCTTTCTACTTTTTAGTACCAAACTGTCCTTTCTTTTAAGAGATGATGGTGTTCATTGATGCCAGTTGTTTGTTTTGAATTTGGCAAAGTTAAGGCTGGGGCGCCATGGCTCACGCCTGTGATCCCAGCACTGTGGGAGGCCGAGGCGGGAGGATCACTTGAGGTCGGGAGTTCGAGACCAGCCTGAGCAAGAGCGAGACCCCATTTCTACAAAAAATCCAAAAAATTAGCCGGGCGTGGTGGCACGCTCCTGCAGTCCCAGCTACTCGGGAGGCTGAGGCAGGAGGATCATTTGAACACGAGTTGGAGGTTGCAGTGGGCTATGATGACACCACTGCACTCTACCCGGGCAACAGAGGGAGACCCTGTCTCAAAAAAAATAAAAAAAGTTGCCAACCCAATGTCCATTTGTTTGGGATGTCTTACTAGTCTTGAGAACCAGGTCTAGGAATAGGGGGACCCCTTGCAGAGGGTATGGGGGAGGGGCCAGGACCCCCATGACACTCTCCTCTGTTTCTTCTCCAGGTCTCAAGCTGCCTCTCCCAGGCAGACCAACGGGGAGAGCTCCTTGGAGGTGCTAGCGACTCGCTTCCAGGTAAGCTGGTGCCTTCCAGCTGAGAGACTGACACCCTGATCACCTTGGTGTGAGCGGTAGGGCAGCCCCAGCTCTTCCTGCGGCCCGTCTCTCCACAGGGCTCCGTGAGGACACACAGTGACAGCCAGTCCCCCCTGAGGTCTTCCTACTCCAATCCAGCCTCCCCAAGCCCCCGGTCAGACAGCCCCTTCTCTACCCTGCCCCCCGCCAGCCCGCAGGCCCTCGCTGGAGAGGCAGCCATCAGCCGCAGGTGAGTACAGCCCATGGGCACCCTGGCCACCTACGCCCGCTTCTCAGGGTCTCAGGAGCTATGTTCAGGGGAGCCTGAGACAGGCTGGGTGTGGCCCCGGCACATACACTGTCCATTTCCCTGTTTCAGTGTTCAGAGTCTGGCATACTCCCCGGGGCTCACCACTGCTGACCGCCTGTCCTATGGGGGCCGCCCCAGAAGCCGACAGGTGAGGCCACCTGGGGGAAGAAGAGAGCCAGAGAAACAGAAGAGGCCCCCGTTCACTGGTGCCCGTGCCTCTGGGGTTGTGGGTGGCAGGTCACACCTGGGCAGTCAGTGCCTCCTTCTCCTAGCAGCAGGCACTCCTCCCCTGGGCCAGGGAGGCCTGAGCCCTGCTTGGCCTGGTGGCCCGTCCACTTCCTGCCTCCTCCTAGCCACCACCCCCTGCTCCCACGGCTCTCTCCTACGGAGCCTTCTGGCTTCCTCCCTTCCCCGTGTGTTTCTCTTGGGCTGAGGCTGAAATAGTTTTGCTGCTGTTGTTGGGATGGTTCCCTTCTGGGGCTGGCTATATCACTTGAACACATTCCTCCCCATTCTGAGCCCCGTGCCTGCCCCGACTCCCACCCCAGCCCCCTCTCCCCCTCTGACTCAGCTCAGAGATCCCCATGGGACAGTGGTTCTGCCTCCAGCTGCACTTGGCCTGTCCTCCATCTACCCCTCCCCCCTTTTCCCCCAGACTCCCCTCCACCCAGGCCCCCTGGCCACTGCTGACGGCCCGACCGCCCACCCCAGTGGTATCTCTCCTCTCCAAGGGCAGGGGTGGGGTGGTGAGGGAGAAGGGCGGCCAACAGTCCTGGCCACAGCTGCTGGGGGCAGCGTGGGGGGCATGTCCAGCCTTTGGGGTGAAGGGGATGGGGCCCAGCTGCTGGAACCCTACCTCTGGATTGATTCTGCATTCCAGGAAGCAGAGCCTTTGGGGGTGGCTAGGGGAGGGTGCTTGAAACTGGGGACTTCCTTCCCTGGAGAAGGAAGAAGCAGGACCCTCCAGGGTACTGAGTGCCCACCCAGGGGCCAGCTGGCACCTTGGCCATAGAGATGTGGTCCCTGAGCACCCCTTCTTTAAGGAATTTAGGATGTAGTTGTGGAGATAAGGCAAACATGTATAACGATTTTGGAACGATTAGGCACTAACAGTGTGGTATTAATTACGAAAGCAGGAGGCCTTCTGGTAGGGGAGGGGGGTGGGGGCCTGAGAAGGCTGTGTCAGGAATCTTGCTGGACATCAGAGGTGGGAGCAGGCAGGGTTGAGGTTAGAGAGTGGCTGGGAACGCTGGGTGCTGGTAGGGGGGAAGTAACGGTACAGCAGAACCTGGAGAGTGGGGCTGCGGGGCCCTTTCCAGGGGGGCTTTGCTCTGAGACAAGCCCGAGTGTGCTCGGCCTGGGGCTAGAGAGGCCTGTCAGCCCTGGCTCCCTCAGCTGAGCCTCCTGGGGGACGTGGGTGGTACGGGGGAGCGGCTCTCAAACCAGCAACAACACCTGAAGACTTGGTAGAAATGCAGCTCCTCAGGCCCCAGCCTAGGCCTACTGAGGTGGACACAGGGGTGTGGGGCAGCAGTCTGTGTTCCTGAGCCTTCACATGGGACGCAGAGGTGCCCAGGGCTGGGTGGCAGGGAGGCTGGGTCAGTTCCACCTCTGCTGTGTGACCTTGGACAAGCCCACTTTTCTCTCTGTGGGCCTCAGGTCAGACTAGGAGCTCTGGTCTCCCTTCTCTGACCCTAAGGGCTCTGGTTATTCCTTTGACAAATATTTACCCAGCAGCTGCTTCACGTCAGACACCCTTCTAGGCTCTGGGGATTCATTAGTGGAGAAACAGAGTGACATTGTGACCCTGCAGAGCTGACATTCTGTTCTACAAACCTACAAAGCTGTGGTCCACCCAGTGGGTGTGGGAGTCTCAGCTCCCTGTTGAGAGTCGCTGTGCATTTTAGCGTATTAATGGCTCTAAGAAACCCATTTGATTTTATTAATTTCCTAAACTTGCTTAGCAGCAGGATTTCTCCTGCCTTCCCACCGCCACCGCTCACTCGTGAACATCTTCATGTTCCCTAGTTACACACAAGCCCTTGATGGGCAGGTGACAGGGAGCAGCTTTCCTGGGCTTGGAGGTAGAGGGTCCCCTCTGTGAAGGCAAGGGCCTAGTGCCTGGGAGGGAGGCAGGGAGAAGGCAGGGCCTCCAGCCAGGTGAAGGAGCTGGGTGGGCGCCTCCTCCCCTGGGCCTGGTGGTCTGGCAGGCACTCTCTGGGGGAAGGGTTGGGGCTGGGGGGCAGAGGTGCCATGGCCTTGCAGCTGGCCGAGGCTACAGAGAGCCCAGGGTGTAGGACACTACCAGCCCTTATGGTGCCCTTCTGGAAACTACAAGTTTCCGCCTCCTGGTGGGCACATGCCTTGGTGAGCAGATGCCAAGTGAACAAAACTCCTCTCCCTCTGGACAGGAATGAGGACTTGGCTCTTGCAGGGCACACACTGGCCTGTCTGGAGATGTGGCTTGGCTCTTGAGTGCCTGAGGAAACCATTGCACAGTCCCTCAGTTGACCACACAGCAGCAGATGGCCATCCAGGAGCCCGGGTGTGGAGTCCTGACCTTACCTCTGACTCCCCTGGGGGCTTGGACCAGCCACTTTGCCCTTCTGACTGGCAGCCTCGTCACCCACAGAACCTCAAGAGCAGAGAAATGTGAACTGCTGGAAGAGGCTTCGTGGGGCATGGGTCTATGGCTGTCTTCTCAAGACTCTGAAGTTTTTGCTTTTAGCTTAAGGATTCATGTAATTTTTTTTCATTTGACCCCATAATTCATGTGACTTTGAATTTTAAGATCTAGAGAAGTTGGCTTCCTAGGAAACTGTGCCCTCTGGCCTGGCCCTGGCCTGCCTGGCTATCTCTGAGCTCTGCTCCCACTGGCTGGTGCAGGGTCCTCAGACTCCTTCGGGGATGGCAACAGGAAGCAGGCAGAGTAGGGCAGGGTGCAGAGGTGCAGGCTGGAAACTGGCTTCAAGGAGCGTCAGTGAGGTTGATTTCCACGTCGAGAGCAAATGTAAGAGCCCAAGGTGGACAGGACACACCTAGGAGGGGCCATGCTGCCAGGTGCAGGCCCAGGGTGGCAGGATCGGACCTCCCAGGGAGGCAGGAGAGGCTGGTCTGCCCAGCTCCAGCCCTCTCAGGAGAGTGACAGCATGTATGGGGGGGGGCCTTGAGTCCTTTGCGCCACCACTTTCTGTGTCCACCTCCTCAGTGCAAAAGAGGGGCTTGCTCCTCTCTGCCTGTTCTGGCGGCTGGGAGCCGAGCCCCAGCGTGCAACATCGTTGAAAACATGTAGCGTGATGTAACGCAGGAATCTACACAGAAGAATGTGCTCTGCCTGTCTGTCACCTGGTGTCTTCATTCCGCCCCTTGCCTGGTCCCCTCGTGGAAGCCCCACACCTCCACAGCCGGGCACTGGCCCCCTCCCCTCCTGGAACCTGGCACCCCTGGTGCCCTGGCTCTGAGGGCAGGGTCGGGTGACAGCCACGCGCAGGGCGCCCTGGTCAGCACGGGCCGGGAGCCCCCTGGCGTCCGGCCTGGGAACAGCCAGGCCTGGCGGCTGCGGTGTTCACCAAAGGCCGGGGCCTGACTCCTCCTGGCGCTCTCCCCACAGGCCAGCCTGGGCCGCGCTGGCGCTGGCGACTCTGCTGTGCTGGTGCTGCCGCCGTCTCCAGGCGCCCGCTCCTCCAGCCCCAGGCTCAGGTACCAGCAGGCCCTGGGAAGCCGGGGGATCCTGGAGGGCCTGGGAGGGACAGGAGGGAGACTGGCTTCCCCAGAGGGATGGGGCCCCCCTCTAAGCCTGGTCAGCTTTCCTCCCAGAACCCTCCCACCATGCGCTTGTCCTAACGCCAAGCATGGGACTGGGCATGGGACCCTCACTCCTGGCCGCCTCCCTCCCGCAGTGCGGACTCAGAAGGGGGAAGTCACCTCCTGGACGAGGACTCGGAAGTCTTCAAGATGCTGCAGGAAAATCGTGAGGGGCGGGTGGCTCCCCGGCAGTCCAGCTCCTTTCGGCTCTTGCAGGAAGCCCTGGAGGCTGAGGAGAGAGGTGGGGCTCGGGGAGGGGAGGGGTCCTCGGACAGCCAGGCCCTGGCTGGGCAGTCAAGGCACTAGTGTGTCTTCAGTGCCCACCATGGGGCCAGGTACCAGTCCCTGTGTGTGACGGTCTGGCAGGGGTTACCTGCTGTGCACCAGGGAGGTAGTGGGATCGGGAAATCTCCAGGGGAATGATAAGGTGAGCAGGGGGGTCTGAGTCTCCAGGGAGGGCTTCTTGGAGGTCAAGGAATTTGACTGGGCCATCAGAAAAAGTATCAAGACTTAAATGGCCTTCATATGGTGGCAGCAGGCCTGGTAGCATGGAGGGTAGCAGTGGAGGTCAGGTTTGTGGGCGAGGGCCTCGGGAACCAGGCTGCGGTGCACCCTGGCCCCGGAAAACCGGTTAAATAATGATGCCAGGTGGCTTCCAAATAAGCAACGCAGACCATACGGGTTCTTGCCAGCAGTCAGTTGTTCATTTGACAAACACTGACTGTGCCTGTCCTATGGATCAGTGTGCCGAGTGCGGGGATCAAAGGTGGTCGTGACCCAACATCCCCCTTGAGGATCTCTGTCTACTGGGGCAGATGGGCCTGGCCAGCTCCCAAGGCACTCAGGATGAATGCCCTTTAGAGCAGCAGGGAGGGGTTGCTGCCCTGTCCAGGGAGGTGATGGGACAGGCAGGAGAGGTATTTGAGAGGCAGAGTGACCAGTACTTGGTGGCTGGTTCCAACTCTGATGTTTAGCTCCAAGGGGCATTTTGGGAGGCATAGTGGGAAGGTGAGAAGGTTTGGAGCAAATCTTGGCCATAGTGACCCCAAGGCTGTGGCAGGCCCCAGAGGCAGGCTCAGGGGAAGGGCACTGCAGACAGTGACTGGCCAAGGGACTCTCAGCGTCCTTAACTGCAAACAGAATCAACAGCCACCCAATAACTCTGTGCTTAGCGTTGTCCCACAGCTCAGATGCAATAATGCATATAAAAGCCCTTTGAAACTGTACAAGGGCGCTATAGTGCTGTTATGATCTGGTATTACTATCTACTCACATCCTCATTACTGGATCCCAAGAGAGGGAACGCCCGCTTCCCTGCCACGGCAGACACCGAGCAGGAGCACAGCTGGCCCCAGGTTGCCTTAGAAGGGCAAACCTGGCCTTGGACCTGCCTCCTTCATGCCAGTGACCAGCCTCAGCCACGGGTGTGGTATGGTCATCTTCCTTCCTCCTCACCTGCTGTCATGCTCAGTGTTACTTGAGGTCTACCTGTAAGGCTGCCTTCTGCAGCCACCTTCTTGGGGCAGCTTTGGGAGGAGCTGGGGTGCGGGGTGCTGCCGCACCCTCACATGTGTGTCTGCCTCCCCCCGCCCCCGGCCTCCAGGCGGCACGCCTGCCTCCCTGCCCAGCTCGCTGAGCCCTCAGTCCTCCCTGCCCACCTCCAGGGCGCTGGCCACCCCTCCCAAGCTCCACACCTGCGAGAAGTGCAGCAGCAGCATCGCGTGAGTGTGGGGTGCTGGGGGAACATGCCCAGGTGGGTGGGGGGCACCAGCTGCGTTCAGGAATGGCTGGGCCCACCAAGGGCTCGGGGAAGACACTGCCACGGTGGCTCTGGGGTGGGTTATTTGCAGCCTGCTTGGAGTGCCTGGGCTGGCCTCTTCCGGCCACATCTCCTCCTCCTCCCTCCGCCCTTTAATAACCTCAAAGCCACTGGAGATCTGGCTCTGGACAGGGCTCCTCCCCCTGGAAAATCTTGCTCTTCCCCATCCCTCACCCATGGAACAGGCAGGATTTTCCGGAGGTGGGTTCATTCTTCTCAGTGGGTGGCATTATAATGCAACTGGTTCTCTGGGAGATTGCTGAAAGCTCCCTCCCAGGCAAATTTCTTAAGTGCTCAGTGTTGAGGGTCAGGTGAGTGACTTTAGGCAAATTCCTTAACCTCCCTGGGCTTCAGGTTTTCATCTGCAGGATGGGATAATATCCAATGTCCCTATGTGCAGAGACAAGGAAAGCATGTTGAAAAAGAATGTGTTTTATGTCGCTGTTCTCAAAGGAGCCTGCCACACAGTCCCTTGGAGGGCTTGTGAAACCCTGACCACTGGGCCTGCCTGCAGAGATTTCCCTCAGGAGGTCAGCAGGCCTGAGAATTTGCATTTCTCACTTGTTCCTGACTGCTGCTGGTCCTGAGATCCAGGACCACACTTTAAGAACCACTCGTTAAAAATCCAGGAAACATGGGACAGGTTTCCAGTCTGTGTGTGGGGGAGGAGTGACTTCTCTTTTTCCTCGTGGTGGTGGCAGGTGTGGGTGTGTTTGGGGCGTGGTCCAGGTGAGGTTCCTGAGGGGAAGCTTGGAGAGGCAAGTCTCTGAGAAGGTTTTGGGTTCCTCCCAGGTCCTGACACTAGGGTGGGGACCAGGCTCCCTGGGGGTGGTGGCCTCATGCCGGGTGCTGACACCTCCCTGTCCCCGCAGGAACCAGGCTGTGCGCATCCAGGAGGGCCGGTACCGCCACCCGGGCTGCTATACCTGTGCAGACTGCGGGCTGAACCTGAAGATGCGCGGCCACTTCTGGGTGGGGGATGAGCTGTACTGCCAGAAGCATGCCCGCCAGCGCCACTCTGCGCCCCCAACCCTCAGCTCGAGGTCCTGAGCCCTCCACCCCTCACCCACCCACCCTCTGCAGCCACCAGGCCAGGGCCATGCCAGTAGCAAGTTGCCTTGGCAGGGGTGATGGTGGGCAGTGGCTCTTCCATGAACTAAATTTGGGGGCCTGAGGCCTCTTGGTCCTCGCTGGGTGAGGCCAAAGTCTGGGACCTGTCTCGGGCTCCAGTGCCAAGGGCAGCCTCACCTTCCCAGGCCTCTCCCCTGCAGGACAGGCGCTGGGCCAGTCTGAGGTGGCCATGGCGTTTGATGCCTCTGTGTACCTCGGGGCTGAGCAGGGTGGGACACAGAAGTATCTGGGAGAGGGGTGGGCCAGAAGCAAACTGTATTCACTGTGTAAAGTTTTTGACACATGAGCTCTATAAATATATAAATGTGGACAAAATAAAGTAGATGACCCCTTTCCTCTTCCCCTTCTCCAGCCCCTGGGTGTGAGCTGCTTCCTACCACTGGGCACTGGGTGGAGAGTCTTTATTTCCCCCCCTTCAAATCCCTCCTCCCCACCAGCTACCCCCTACCTGGCATCCCCCGTGGAGGAGGCCTGCCTCTTTTAGGCTGGCGGTGGAGCTCCTCCTTAACCCTCTTTCTGCCTCCTAAGGATGCCTCATGCTTTGGAGGGAATGAGGTTCTCAGCGTGAGCCTGGGGAGGGTAAGGGAGGCTGGAGGAAGGCTGGAAACCCACTGGGTTGGGCTGGGCTGGCTCTCCCTGTGGCCCTCACGCTACCTGATGTGGACACCACCAGCCCAGCTGCTGTGCGGTTACAGAAGAGGCTGTGGTGATGGGGGGATGCAAGGGAGGAGGGGTACCAACATCTAAAGTACCCTCTGCACCTGAGGCTGTCTGCCCTATTTGGGAAAGGTAGTCCAAGAAATACACTGCACCAGGGCTTCAGGTTAGCCTTGCCCAGAAGGGTGAGGCCTGAGACACCCAGCAGAGCGCCTGCTCTGAGGGACCACCACCCACCGAGGCCTGGCCTCTTGGCCAGGCTGCTCTGCCCACACCTCCCACCTGTCCCATGGGAGAGACTGCTGGCTTCATTGGTGGTTGATTTTGGGGAAAAAAAAAAATACAGTGCGTATGGCCAGCGCCAGGTGTGCCTGCCCCGGGGTGCGTTTGAGTTGAGGTGGGGGGCAGTGGTCCTCTACCAGCCTGTGATTTTTGGCCTGATTCACCAACCACCCTAGCCCTAATCCCAGAGGACATTTCAGAAAGTTCCCTGGGGGGTGCTGCTGGGTGCTCCAGACCTACCCTGCCCCCCGGTCAGCCTGGGGGGTGGGCAGCAGTCTCAGCTTTATTTTCACAGGAAAGATCAAAGTGGAGCTTCAGAGGGTGGCTTGGCGGGTCTCTGCCGGCAGCTTTGTGCTATCTGGTTCTTTCTGGAAGGAATCTTGGCAGAGACTTATGTTGCCTCCTCAGGCACCTGTTGATATAATTTACACCTTTATATAATAGTCTCACCGTTGGCCTGGATGGCTGCCTGAGGACGGGCCTTTATCTTCACAGACAAGATCAAGGCTGGCTGGCTGGCCCCAAATGTGTCCGCCCAGCGTCTGCTCAGAAATGGGGGAGCCTCTGTGGCGCCACCTAGTGTTCAGTACAGCCCACGGCTGGGGAACGCTCACGAAAGAAATTCAATTGGTTGGTGAACACTTGGATGCTGGGCACAGTGGGATCACAGAAAGATCTGGCACTTTTCTTGCTTTCCTGGAGGCATGCGAGTGGCGGCCATCGAGCTGGCATGAATGAAATAATGCTGTGTGGCAGTGAGCGCTAAGGAGCACACAAAGGAGCGCCCAGTGAGTTCAAAGCAGTGGCCATCTGTGTGAAAGGATGGCCAGGTCTTGGACAGGTGCAGGAGGGAAGTGCTGAGTGGTGCGTGACTGCAGGTGGGATGCTCGGTTTAGAGTGGTGGCTGGCAGGGTGCTCAGATAAGACTGGAAGGTGTCTGGGAGGGAATGCCAGAGTGGTTCTGGGGACACTTGGAAAATTTTAAGCAGGGAGGTGGCAGGTTGGAAAAGGTGGGCTGGACTATTGCTGTGGTCAGATCCTGGCCTGTGACAGACCATGCTGGGCCAGCAGTGTCCTAAGGAGTGGAAGAGAACAACTGGTGTTGGGGACACTTGTGAAATGGGCATGCCACTGAGCTGTTGAATGCCTTCCAGCTCACGATTTTTGGCTCAAATAGCTTCAGGCTCAAATCCACCTCTGGCCCCTGTTTGTTTTGTTTTGTTTTGGTTTTTTTCCCATTTTTTATTTGTATGTATTAATATTTGTGGGGTACAAGGGCAACTTTGCTACAACTGTAGCAAATTTTGGCCTGGTTTCCACCAGGCAACCTCCCATTGTCCCCCCCCCCACTGTCCTTTAGTTGTGCCCTCTGGCTCTCCCACAGGGGTCCACAGGGTTTCAGCACCAGAGTTCTGTGCACCACACAGCTGGCCTGAGCTTGGAAGCCAACTCCTCTGGAAGATAAAGTTATTAGTCAAACCAGTTTGTCAGCAGAGAAGGCTGAGGGCAGCCTTTGGTCTTTTAACCCTACCTCATCCCCACCCCATGCCAGCTAGCTGTGAGCACTCACCCTCTCCGGCCCAGGCACCCATTTGTGCCATTGCACTGTGTCCAGTGTGGTGCCTTCCTTGCTTCTTTCTGCATTTCGGGGAATAACTTCAGAAGTGACAGATTTGCACTAGAAGTAGCCTGAGAGAGCATCTAATACAACCCCAAGCCCCTTAGAGATGGGAAAGCGACTTTTCCAAAGTGACACAGCTAGATAACAATGGCTAAATTTAGGAGCGCTTTTGATGTGCTAGGGACATTTTAAATGCTTTAACTCAACCCTCACAACTCTGAGATAGGTATTGTTATCATCCTTGTTCTACAGATGAAGAAACAGAGCACAGGGGAGTTAAGTACCTGGTCTGAGGACTCCTAGCTAGTAAGGGGAGGACCTGAGAGTGGAACCACAGCCTGATCCTGGGTTTCTGGTTTACAGCTGGTGGGGGGGGGGGGCTCGTGCCTCTGTCACCAGAGGCAGCCTTCCAGGCACAGCTCCAGCCACTGCTGGCCACAACGGGCAGTCACCACAGCCCTTCCCAGCCCTCTCCAGGCTGGCAGGAGCTGCCTCCAGGCTCCTGGCTTTGCCCTTCCTCTCTCAGGGCCCAGTTCAGGCTGCATTGCAGGAAACAGACTTCCTGCGGTCGGGACTTCCCCACGGAGGTGCAGGGGCCACTGGGCATCTCTGGCCTCAGCCTGGGGATGATTCTGCTCTGGCCACCACCTGTCTCAGGAAGTCAGGGGGGCTGCTCACGTGTCAGGTGGGCAATGGGGCGTGGCTGTGTGCCCTCCCATTCCTTCAGCAGCTCAGAGGCACTGAGGAGGCCTGTCACACAGGGCCCCAGAGCCCTCTGGGAGGTGAAGGCCTGGCCGGGCTCCGGGTTTGGGGCTACCACACTTGGGTAGCGCACAGGCCCCCACCTTGGGTGTTGGGTCTCAGATCCCATGGGGCTCAGGCTGTCCCTACCTTTCAGCATGTGCATTGGCACAGGGGGTGGGGAGGGTGGGGGCCATGGCCTGGTGGGAGTGTGTGTTAGGGTGTGTGTGTGTGTGGGGGGGTCTTTTGAGCCACACTCAAAGCGTTGTGCTGAGACACTGCATTCCTGCTGGCTGGGCTTCCTGTTTCCAGATGCATTCCTGCCCCAGAGTCACCACGGAGACTGCTTGGAATCCGGCCCCACATTCTCCAAATTCAGGGTGAGATGGGCAAAGGCTCCCTCCCCTTCACCTCCACACCCTTTCACCTTGGAGGGAGGAAGCCACCTGACTGGCCTGCCCTCCTGCCCTCCTACCCTGGCAATGCCAGCGTGGGGGCTGGCACGACAGGGGGGTTTGCTGCCACATACCCTCTTGGACTTGCCTAAGGCAGTCCCTGCCAGGCCCAGCACTCTGGGTTTCCCTCTCTGCCTGTGCAGAAGCAGAATAGGAACAGAGTGTCCAGAAGGATGGGTCCTGGAGGGGCAACCCAGGGGACCCATGGCTAGCTGGGAAGGGCTTGGACCTAAGCATCAAGGTGGTGAGACATGGCTGGCAATTCAGGCACTTGGCTCTCATTCTGCCTGCCCAGGGCTTGGCTGTGGGCCTCAGTTTCCCTATCTTATGAAGTTATAAAATCTGATAGTTTGTGGCTCTCTGATGAAGGCTCCTGTGGACAGTGTTTGAGGGCGGGAAGGAGCAGGCAGCAGAGGGGGTGGGAAAACTGTCTTCTCCCTCCCAGTTAAAAGCCACTTCCTCCCAGTGGCTGGGGCTCCAGCTCCTCCCCCAGAGGCCCAGGTGCAATCCTGCACGTCCCCAGCTCCCTTATCTGCCTTGGGGGATTTGGGTCCTGCTGGGATGTTTTCCAGCCCTGCCCCCTCCCTTAGGAGGAGGAGGGTTTCTTAGAGGCCACCAGCCCCTGTCTGGTCACCTGGCTGTCTCATGCCCTTTAAGGATGGCCAGTGGGTGGTGGAATCCTACGGGCCAAAAAGGTGGGTGGGGACAGGGAAGCAATTACACTTTGGCCCAGTCTCGGGCTGCTCCTGTCCGCTGGCTCACGTCTCCCCAGGCCCAAAACACCCACCCAGCCCCCAGCTTTAGGGTACCCGGGATGAGGCCTGGGACGGCAGGGGTTCAGATCAAGCCCAGGACACACAGGGCCCTGCAGTTGTAGTAAAGGATTTCCCGCGGGGCAGGAATCGAGTCCCCTTTCTTCGTGCCAGGTTCCTGAGAGATTTGCCCCAAGCCCCTGCGAGCCCGCGTCCGGGTCCGCGCACTTCCCACTGCCAGCACGTGGGGCTGTTTCCTTCCGGGCTCCGTCCTGTCCTCCCCCCGCACCCGCGAGTTACAGGCGGGCGGCAGGAAGACAGCTCCGGCGAGTGGACCGGGTGGGGCGGGCTGCTGGCGCCCAGAGCCCGACGGCGTCCCCAGGCGGGGGCCGCGCTCCTCGCAGGACAGCGGATCGGGGTCCTTGTCCTCGCCCCAGCCAGGACGGGGGGGGCGGCAGGGCAAGGGTGGTGGCCGCGCGCCCACGCACCTGCGCCCCTCCCTCCCCTCCCCACCCCCGGCCCGCCCCGCCCCCCGCTGGGAGTGCCCCGGGCCGCGCCCAGCTGGGTCGCGACGCGCGCGCGGAGCGGCGGGAGCGGCGGGGGACGGGCGGGAGCGCCGGGCAGGCTGCGGCGGGAGCGGGCCATGCTGGGCCGGCGGCGCGTCTTCGCCGTGGACGGGCGGGGTGAGTCGCCCGCCCCCAGGCCGGCCGGGACCCCCTGCCCCGGGGCCGCCTCCCGCGCCCGCCACCCTCCAGGGGCCGAGTCATTATGCTGGGGGCGCCTTGCACGTTGGGGACCCTCTGTCTGGGCTTTGGCGTTAAACCAGCCACCGCCTCCATCCCTCTTCCTGGGGGTCCCCTTCCGTTTTCCCTGTCACCCCCTGCCGCGAGACTGCCCAGTCCCGGGGAGCGTGTGACTGCGCTGCCTGCGCCCTGCGCGCGGCGCCCCCAGGCCAGCGGGCGGAGCGCGGCGCCTCTGGCCCCCGGCCGGCTTCCTCGCCCAGAGCGCCCGGGTTGGCGTCCCACCTCCGCACCCGCGTCACAGAGGGCCTGGCACAGAGGTGGCGATGAGTGGGTGCTCATGCTCCCCTCTTCCCTCCTTTTCACTTAAGTTGTTCCTTTTAAACTCTTCACAAAATCTTCACTATTTCTCAGTTAAAAGAACGAAAGCCCCACGTGGCCAGAGTGTTATTTTAATCACCCAGAGCGGCTTCATCTTGCATCCTGACGCTTGGGGGGCGGGAGAGCAGTGTGGTCCCCAGGCTTCTGTCTTGGTGCCCTTCCCCCTGTGCCTGAGGCTGGCACAGCCCGACTCCCCTGGGGGAGCAGCTGAAGAGCCTGTGGCCGGGAGGGACTTAGGACTCAGAGGTTGTGGCCAACCCCAGTGGGGGCAGCACAGGGGATGGGCCGTCCCAGGAGCGGATGGAGTAGCCTGCCAGGGCTCCCGTGGCCTGGGCTCCTTACTGCTGACAATTACTGTCAAGAAGGGAACCCCACCCGTGCGTTTCCCAAGCAGAGCTGGGGCACTATCTGGGCGGGGCTGTGGCTGTCCAGTGTCCTCCCTTCACCACCGGTCCAGGACGCTCCTCCCGGGGAGTGCTGCCAGCTGCCAGGAATGCTGGGGGCGGTGGCGGCATTGTGCCCAGCCTGACACTGACTCTTCTTGCAGATGGGGCTGGCGAGGACCTGGCCCGTGGTTGTGTAGTGCCTGGAGTCACCAGCACCTACAGACGCATCCCGGACGCGGCTCCTGGGTGCTCGCCGTGGCAGTGGGGTGCTCAGCTGAGAGGTGTCGAGAGGCAGGTGCCGCTTCTCAAACTGGCCTCCCGGGACTCAGGAGTGGAGATGGCAGTTGGGGACAGCCCCCTGGCCACCTTACCGGGCCTTTCTCAGGACTCTCTGGACTTTGAACCCCTGGGGAGCCCTGAGCTCCCGGCCCAGCGAGGCCGGCTCCTGGCCAGCCGTAAGCTGGAGCAGGTGCTGGAGCGGTCGCACCGGCTCCCCACGGGCCCCGCCAGCTCTTCAGGACAACACCGCCCCCTGCAGCCACCAAGCGAGCCTGAGTGTGAAGTGCCTCTTTTTGGAGCAGGGGAACAGGAGGCCACTGAGGCAGACACGGACAGAGAGGCAGGCCTGGAAGTGGCAGAGGCGGTGAGTGCCAGCTCTCAGGCTGGGGACTAGCGAGGTGGAGACGGCCCACCCCTGCTGGCTCTCCTTGGAGCTCTCGGGGTGGGGCACCCCTTACCCCTAATTGACGGTGGTGTCATAGCTTCTTGCCTCAGCCCACTCCCTGCTGTGTGTAGCCACCCTGGCAGAGGAGGGAGGCAGCTATGGGCCCTGCTTGAAACTGAGCCTCACTGGGGACAGGGGACAGGGGAAGCAGCTGGTGCACTCCTCCTCTGCCTGCCCACTATGCTCCCATCTGCTGGCTGGGCACAGCGTGGCTGCCTGGGGTGGGGTCAGGTAGTGGTCTGGTTGAGTTCAGGAGTCTCTCCTACCTCACTGTGTCCCACAGGTGGGGGACTTGGGACCTGGAGCCTGGGCCTGCCTCCCAGGGCAGGGTCTTCGCTACCTGGAACACCTGTGCCTGGTGCTGGAGCAGATGGCACGGCTGCAGCAGCTCTACCTGCAGCTCCAGACCCAGAGGCCCCCTGGGGTGAGTGAGCATGGGGGCTGGAGGGTTGTCAGGCCATCCAGTGAGGGAGGCAGAGGAGGGGCAGGACTCCTGGCACTGTGGCTGCCTTCAGAGTATCCTCCGCCCTCTAGTCGGCCCTGATTGCCCCATCTCCCCTGTGCACAGGATCCTGAAGAGGAGGTGGCGGCTGTGGCCCCTTCACCTTCACCCACACATGCCCCAGGAAATGGGGTGCAGGGGCCATGGGAGCTTCGAAGCCAGACAGAAGAGACAGGTGAGGGGCGATTGCATCTCCCTCTGTGTCCTGCCTGCCTCATCTGCCTGCCCAGTGTCCCCCCAGTAGATCCCTTGAGCCATAGCTTGATGGGGTGGCTTCCTGTCCCTGGCCCTGGGTAACCTGACTCTCTTTCTGAAGGGGCAGAGGCAGCTTCACCCGCAAAGGTGGGGGTGCCCAGCACCAACCCCCCTAGGCTACCAGAGGCCCCAGTGGAGCCAACTCACAACTTTCCATGCTCACAGGAACACAAGGTAGGCGATGGGTGTATGTGGGGCAGGTGGTAGGATGGGGTGGGATGGTGTGGGGTGGGGTGGGTGGGGGTGGGGACATATGGGCACCCTGCAGGCCAGAAACCCTGGGAAAAGGACAGGATTGATTCCTGTTTGGAGCAGGTGACTTGTCCTGGCTGTGTGACAGCTGTCTCTGGGAGCTTGGTTGGGGATATGTGTGTGGGGAGGGCTCTGTGGTGACCCCTCATCTTCTGCTCAGCGGGATCCCTCTCACTGGGACAAGGTCAAGGTCCTACTCAACCGGATCCGCTGGAGGAGCCATCAACAGCCTGAGCCCCCTGCCCCTCCTGGCAGTTCCGGCCCCAGGTGAGTCCTGTGCCCAGCCCAGGTTAGGGCAGGGAGAGGAGACTGATGAACCAGAATGCTGAGGTTGTCCTGCTACTTGTCATTTTTGTCCCTATGCAATTTGAGAGACATAGATTGGGGGGGGGGTGCTGGAAGAAACAGAAAGTAGTTAAAACACACCATTTTCAGATGAGGAGGATGTGTTCTAGGTGGAGTTGGGGGTAGTTGCTTTCCCAAAGCCACACAGTAAGTCAGTGACAGGGGCAGAATATGGGAAATCTTCTCACCCCAGCTCAGCAAGCCCTCGCCCCTCAAAGCTGGAAGTTAGGCCCCCTCCCTGGGTTTGTGGGGGGAGCAAGGTGAAGGCACAAAGGATTCCACAGTGGGTGCAGTCCATCATGCCCCAGGGTCCTGAGTGATTCTCCAGGGGGAAGAAGCAGCAAGTCATTTAACATCCCCAGGCTCCCCGCAGCAGATAAACAATATTCTTTCAACTTTGGGGCCATTGTTACCTTCATTTCCTCCTTCTAGCCCAATGTCTCCTTTTCTTCTCCACAGGATTGAGCCCAGGGACCACCTCCCTGAAAGACCTCAGTGCTGCCCCCACCGGAAAACCTTTATGCCATCATTAGTGGTTAAGAAGCAACGATCAAAAAACCTTTCTGTATGTTGAGACCTCTTGGTGCAGCAGGTCACCCTGGGTGGAGGGGACTTGCCGTGAAGTCTTCTTTGCCCTTTGCCCTGTTGCTGCTTCTCCTCACTGCCAGAAGAAGCTGTTGACACTTGCCCTTCTCTCTGAGGCAAGGGCTGAATCTTTCTCCTCCAAGCAGTCTGGCAGAGGAGCCCTGGTTCTCTGAGAGGCCCCAAAGATCTGGCAGCTCCAGGGCTTCTCCTCCTTGCCAGAATCCCTGGGCATAGACAATGTGAACTAACTTATCAGGCATCCATGGAGTGTGTTTGGCATGGTCATCTGTCTGGGCCCAGCATGTTGCAGATGGGTATTTATGCACAATGAGATATCTCTCTGTGGGACTGCAGTGTTGTGAACTGCCTGGATCCAACCATCTCCTCTGGAATTGTGCATCCAAAGGTTGGTCTTTTGGGTGAGGTAACTGCTGAAGGATGAAACTGACCTTCGTTCCACAGGGGGTCTGAACTTTCCTCCTCATGGCTGCACTGGCAGACCTGGGACAGAGGACGGTGCTGCCTTGGCTGCCTCTGCGTGGAGTCTTGCCCCCTGAAGCAGAGCCCCTGAAGCCTGCAACAGGAATGGGGAAGACCAGGGACAACATGGGGAACAGTAGAGTAACCTTCAAAGTCCATTTTCAGCTGCTCTGCTCCATACTAGCTTTTACGTGTCAGAACTGAAACCAGAAGCTCATACTAATTTTTAGACTCTGACAAAATCTCAACTTTCCTGAGCCACAGCTTCCCAGGTGAAATAATGATCCTGCCTTACCTACCTCACAGGCTTGTTATAAGGATAAAATGAGATTAAACTGCCTAAAAGTGCTTTGTGAATGTTAAGTGAACAGGAAAGGGGAGGGCATGGGTACTAGCAGGGGGCTAGGCTGGAGGGATGATGGGGAGGCCAGAGGATAGAGGGGACTGGGATTGGTAATAGGGACTAAAATGGCCAGTTTTCTGGCAAGATTTTGAGCAAGTCATTTCATGGAGGTCTCCCAGGTTTCATATTTGAGAATTAGGGCACTGATTCCTGACTTGCTCATCTCCAGGGCTGCTGTGGGGGTGTGGTCCGTGGAAGAGCAGAGTGCTAGGGATGGGCGTCATTACCTTGAGTAAGACACAGGAATGTCTCCTAGAAATAGCCACTGCTCAGGCATCCTCCTCCTCCTCCAGTCAGGAGGGGCTGCCAGGTGGTAGGTGGTGGGCGCTCCCTTGCCTTTGGGGGTCCAGCTCCAGCTACCCTTGGGACTAGGAACCAATGCTCTGACGCCCACTTTTCTAGACGGACACTTAAGCGAGGACACCACCGAGGCGCGGCTTCTTAACGCGTATCCGATCCGGGAAGGCGCACTTCCGTTCCCCAGTTGCAGCGGGATGGCAGGCCGGCGTGGGGGAAGGGAGAGGTCGGTGGAGACGAGGGAGGGACCATATCCGGGAGAGTGGCAGCTTCCGACCAGTGGTCGCGCTTCCGGAGAGACGCTTCCGGTGGCGGCGGCAGCAGCGGCTGTGGTGGTTCCGGGTGTCTTTGTCCCCCCGGTGTCGCGGCCCTGGCCCGCAGGTGGGTAGGGGGGCCCCCCGCCGCCCCTCCGCCCCGCCCCTGCCGAGGGGCTGCGAGGGCCGGGCGGCGAAGATGCGCGGGGCGCGGAAGGAGCCGAGCCCCCCTTCGGGCTGCAAGTCCGGTCTCCCTGGCAACGGCCTCGGCCCTGGGGGCGGGCGGGAGGAGGAGAAACCGCGCGCCTTCGTCCTCCCCCGGTGGCCTCGCTGCGGCCGGGCCAGGAGACCCGCCGCGGCGGCTGCTGAGGCCGGAGCGGAGGGCCCCGGAGCGTGGGAACAGGAGGACGGGCGCGCCGCCCGTTTTGCGTTCGGCCGGTCAGGGAGCAGCCTTCCCACCAGCCCGTCGGGGAAACAACGGGCCGGGCTTCCGGGGAGAGGGCCCGCACCGTCTCCTCGCCCGCGCCGGCCTCCTCCATTTTTCCGGGCCCTGCGTGGAGGGTTTCGGCGGATGTTTTTGAATGAATGAATGTCAGCGGGGCTCCTCCCAGCCCTCCACCCCAGCAACTACTCTTGGGGTGGCGTGGCATAGTGAGCGGAGCCCTAAGTTGTTGGGAGACCCGGGTGTGAGTCCCAGTTTTGTCTCTAACTAGTTACGTGGCCCGGGCACGGCTCTTGATCTCTCTGAGCTTCAATTTCCTTTTCTGTGAAACAGTATGACACTATCACGCACCACTAGGTTATTGTGAAGGCAAACTGGAAATAGCGTAATTTCTCATTTTATTGACTGCTTTCTCCGTATTCTCTCCATCCATTGCCTTCATTCAGTCTAAGTATCAACCTCCCAGCTTTCCTCAAGATCCTTAGTTACTTAAGATTCTCCACCTTTCTGGAGGTGGATAGAAATTTCCCGTATGAGCTGTTAACGTATTTCTTTTTGGATTGAAGGTTTTTTCCCAAGACTCTGAAAGAGGACAGCATTCCCAATGTCCCAGTTTAAGCGCCAGCGGATCAACCCGCTTCCAGGGGGACGCAACTTCTCAGGTGATCACTTTTCTCCTTGCCTGGCCTCATACTAGGAAGTATGTGCTCTGGAGTTAGTTTTCAAATATTGGCTTTTGGGGTTTCCCTGGTGGAGAGTGATTTGCTGCTGATGTCTCTTAGGAAAACAGGAGATGCCCACAGTGGTTGCCAGTGAAGCCCTGTGGAGGAGCTGGTTAGAGCTTTGCACTTTGGTTTTACCGTATCCTCTAGTTGACTCTAGTCCTTAAGGTGGTAGGTGCAGTTCCTGGAGATTGCTTCTCTGTCTCCGTAGGCGCAGCTTCAACATCTCTTCTGGGCCCTCCTCCTGGTTTGCTTACTCCTCCTGTGGCCACAGACCTGTCCCAAAATGCCAGACACCTTCAGGTAGGTTTGGCATCCTTTGTGATGAGTTTCAGCCCTTGGACTACCCAGCATGCGTAGATGCCTGATGCTCTTTCATTTTTTACATTATAGTGTTCATCATTTCTGACCCGTCTTGGTAGTGGGCCAGTATGGAGGTGACTAGGTACCTCTCATACTGGGGAGTCTTAATTTCTGGCTCCAGGGAAATCTTTGGGGTGCCTCTTGGAATTAAATAACTGGAAATTCTAAAAGAAGCTTGTGAGCCAAGAATCAACTCAACTGCCTCCCACTCCAAAGATGGATTATGTCCACTATATACCCGTGCTTCACTTCACATGCATCTCGATGCAGTGCACTGAGCTGGGGTGTGGTCAGAGATGAGACCCTAGTGGCAGAGAGAGGTTTTGTCGAGGTTGTTCCCTATTACTTTTTAAACTGCTGTCTTCCCTTACAGGGTGGGGAGAAGCAGCGGGTCTTCACTGGCATTGTTACCAGCTTGCACGACTACTTTGGGGTGGTGGATGAAGAAGTCTTTTTTCAGCTAAGGTAGGCTTGAGGCTGGTCGCCTACGGGAAATGCTTATTGGATTCAGTTCTGTCACCATGCTGGTGGCTTCCCCACTCCCAAAGCCATTGCTTTGCTGTTTTTATGCAAGGTGTGAGAAATCTTGATGGAGATTCTCATGGGGGCAGTCAGGGTGGCTTGGCCAGGGTCCTCCTGACAGGCCTCCTGGCTTGTGTGCTGGCAGTGTGGTGAAGGGCCGGCTGCCCCAGCTGGGTGAGAAGGTGCTGGTGAAGGCTGCATACAACCCAGGCCAGGCAGTGCCCTGGAATGCTGTCAAGGTGCAAACGCTCTCCAACCAGGTATTCACCTCTCCTTAGCATGCGCGTTGGAAAGGGGAGGGACGGAAGCCATGAGCCCTGACAGCTGGGCAAGGACCCTACTTTTGTCGAGGGGGTGGGACTGCATCTTTCCAAGGTGGTGAGTAAGTCAACCATGGGACCCCTGAATTTCCTGGCCACTGTCCTGCAGCCCCTACTGAAGTCCCCAGCACCTCCCCTTCTGCATGTGGCAGCCCTGGGCCAGAAGCAAGGGATCCTGGGAGCTCAGCCTCAGTTGATCTTCCAGCCTCACCGGATTCCCCCGCTCTTTCCTCAGAAGCGTGAGTACCAGTGGCATGGTTGTTGGGGCGTGGCTTTATGGGGTACTCTGGATGAACGGGCTTATAACTTTCAGGTTGCTGCTGTCAGAATAGAAGTGGGTACTTCTGTGCATTGGAAGAAAGGAAGGGGGAAGCTGCACAGGTTTTTTAGGGTTTTTGAGTCACTGGCCATTTCCTCTCTGCAGCTCTGAGTCTCTTCCAAACATCCCACACACTTCACCTGAGCCACCTGAACAGATTTCCTGCTCGGGGCCCTCATGGACGACTGGATCAGGGCCGAAGGTAAGAGGATGATTAAGCAGAAAAGATGTTTTATTTTATTTGCTTTTAAGAGCAATGTCCCTCTTTTGGCCACCTGTTGATGTTAACATTCTCTTTCTACAGCTAGATCCTAGTCCTTTTTCCCTGAAATTGGCAGACACGTTGAAATGTATATGTAAATATTGGAACTTTATACACTGGTTTAGCAAGCAGGGATTTGATATAGTTCATCTTTCAAAATGTCATGTTGAGATACTTTTTAAATATATAATTTCTTGGCCCCCACGGTGGCTCACGCCTGTAATCCTAGCACTCTGGGGGGTCAAGGTGGAAGGATCACTTGAGCTCAGGAGTTCGAGACCAGCCTGAGCAAGAGTGAGACCCCGTCTCTCCTAAAAATAGAAAAATTAGCTGGGCATCGAGGTGCATGCCTGTAGTCCCAGATACTCGGGAGGCTGAGGCAAGAGGATCACTTGAGGCCAGGAGTTTGAGGCTACAGTGAGCTATGATGATGCCACTGCACTCTACCCAGGGCGACAGAGCAAGACTCTGTCTCAAAAAAGAAAAAAAAAAATACATACATATGTATATATATACACACACAAATATAATTTCTTTTATTTCTAGTCTCTTAAGATTGAGATACCAAGAATCAAAACTCTCAAGAAAATAGTAACATGTCACAAAAAGTAACATTGTAGTATGTTTTAGTTACTAGTTTCAGATATGTTTCTTTATGTATATACAATGTATACATAAGTGCGTGCTAGAATGCATATGTTGCACTCTGCCCATAAATTCAGGCCTTGTGCCTTGAACATGCAGGTAGCTTTCTTGTCCATACATAGAGCAAACTTGGACGATTTGAGTGTTTGAGGGGCATCCTAGGTGATCCTGTGTCATCTGTGAGCATTGGGGACTTCTAGGAGCATGCTGTCTATCCTCCGTCCAGTTCACACCTTCCATCTGTCTTACTGTCTCCCTGAATGTTTTTGCTAATATCCCTACAGGTTAAGCTCTAGACTAGTTTACGACTTGTTCTAGTTCTATCTTTGTTTAACTTTTTATAATGGAAAGTTAAAATTTATGCAAAGTAAACAGAAAGGTGTGACGAACTCTCATGAATACCCATGACCCAGCTTTAACAGGTATCATCGTATCATCCTCTACCATTCTGTTCTTTCCCTACCTCCATCTACTCTCTACCCCTTACTTGATCTTTTTTAAAAGATGAAATTTATGTAGATTGAAATGTGTAAATCTTAACTGGAAAATTTTGACACATGGAAAATCCCATGTAATTCTCACCCTATTAAGATTTAGGACATTCCATCACTCCAGAAAGTTCCCTCCTGTTGTAGCTCTCTTCTGAAATGAGAGCAGTACGTAGAAGAAAACACCCCCATCCCAAATGCCAGTAGATTATTACATGGCAAGAGCTGACAATGCAAACCAATGTAAACACTTCAAAGGGGCATGTAATAACTCAGAAAAAGTTTAGGCAAAGTGATGTAGCTAGTCTCTGTGCTGAAGCTAGCATTTGTTCCCTTGGGGTAGGTCATTGTGAATTCTAACTAGGGAGAAGCTTTGTCTAGGATTGTTTTTTATGGTGTTTCCACTACTTGAAACCCTTTGTCCCACTCTCAAGTCATGGGTATATATTTTTGCATACACCCACACCTCTTGTCCTGTGCATCTTCCTGATCTTCAGTTTCCAAGGACTCTCCCCCTCTCACATTCTGTGGATTTGTTAAAGGTTCCATTACATGATCACAGCAAGGCCTTCAGAGATAATGTAGCTTGGGCAGAAATCTATGACTGTTACAGACTTTCTGCTTTAGGATCAAATTCAGGCCTTCTATGAAGTCAGTTTCATTTGATTGTCCTGGATGTGCTGAGCCCCGTGCAAATCCTATGTTATATTACTTTGGCCAAATCTAAAATGCTCCAAAATCCAAAACTTTTTGAGCACTGACATGATGCTCAAAGGAAATGCTCATTGGAGGGTTTCAGATTTCGGATTTTCAGATCTGGGATGCTCAACCTGTAAGTGTAATGCAAATATTGTAAAATCTGAAAAAATATGAAATCCAAAACAATTGTGGTACCAAGCATTTCAGATAAGGGCTAGTCAATCTGCATTACCACTGGGAGGGAGATATTATCATCAGTCAGTAGAGAGAATGTGCAGAATAGGAAAAGGGATAATAGGAGGTAGGTTACTCTGGGGGGGCAACTTTTAATTTGTAAAGGACTTAGCCATATTAGCATTTTGCATGGAAGCCAAGCTTTATTTTGAATTCCAGGGTTTGGGATGTGGATGCAGGGAACAATGTCTTCATCGGACAGTACTGCTAAACTACTGAGGTTTTTAGACAGGTCTATCCAGCTGGGCTTCTGCTGCTGTGGGTACTGAGATGTCATCACTGGTATTGCCTTGTTACCTCCTGACAGTTCACAGTAAGGGAAAAAACTGGCCACTGAATCTGCAAGGTTCAGTGGAACACACAGTTTAACTAGAGGTTGACAGCGTTTACTGAAGAGTTCCTTTAGTCACGGGTGAGCTGAAGAGACTTGTCAAATGACTTTGGGACAGGTCTTCTGTTAGAAACATGGAAGCACTGCCATCCCATCACGGTGAGATAAGAAGGCTTTTGGATGGAGAAGCTCATGAATAGGGAAGTGACCCAGGCAAATAGAAAAGAACAGAAACCTCATGTTAAATCTAATCAGCCCGGTCACTGCCGTGTGATGAATAGGAAAGGACCCAAGCAGTTCTAAAAGGAAGAACAAAAACCTGGTAAATAGAATCAATTCAGTTACCTAGGCATGGAGAAATGACAGTTGATTTGATTTCTCTCTTGTGACATGGGGGATATTCCCTTTATCAGTCAGGCATTGTATAATGAATGGTCTAAAGGTTTTTTCTCCTCTACTATTTTTATTTATTGTACCCACAACATAGTTATTGTATAATACTATAAGTGATTTATTGTAAAAATGTATAAAGTAGTATATGCTATTGTATAAAATTAAAATATAAAAATGTATGGTTTTTGCCTCCTTCCCTTTAAAGACAATTGCCGTTAACAGGGGGGCAGTAATGAACTTGAGAAAATAATTTTGGAAAGGAGAATCACCGCCTGCCACTTTTTCTTCCTGTGTTCTTGTCTAGTTTTTAGCTGTACATGTGTATACTTTTTGCAGTTTCAGACTTCAAATTACTTTTGTGATTCTTAAACCTTTTTCCATATTGCAGCATAATCCTCAACTGCTTTAATGACTGCATGAGTATTGTTTTTATCTACTATAAAAATCTGGGTATTGCTGGATATGTATGTGGTTTTCTTATTCTCCATTTATGCTGCTTGATGTTTTTCTACTATGTATAACCTTTCTTCTTTTGAATTAACTTCCTTGGGATAAATTTTCAAGAGTGGTAGAATTATTGGAGCAAAGGGTTTGAGTATTTTTATGACTTTAAAGTGTACTGGTAAGGTTTTTTTTTTTTCCCAACCAGGAACTGTCTCTTCTAAGAAAGTTTACTTTATAGAACCTATAGCATGGTACCATGTATTTCTCTTGTTAAAAGAAAAATCAGTTCAATTATTTTTTCTCATTTCAAAAAATTACATAACTATAGATAATTTATAAAGTTCAGAAAAATAGAAGAAAATATTCATAAGCTTATCAGTCAGAGGCATCTACCATTAATATTTTATTTCCTTTCAGTCTTTTAAAGCTTTTTTTTTTTTTTTTTTTGCACAGTGGAGGCCTACTGTATATATGGTGTTGCATACTATCCTTTTTGCTTAACATATGAATGTTTTCCTGTGTTTTTACAGGTAATATCCATTTTAATATCTTTGTAACATTCTGCCATATGGCTGTTAGCATGGCTTCTTTATCCATTTCTTTAATGTTGGGGATTCAGATTGTTTCCAGTTCTTTCTTTATAGACCAGCATGTATTGAATACATATGTAACAATGTGGTTTCTTACTCTTGGCGATGGATCAACCTCCAGCGACGACTATGACTCCAAGAAACGCAAGCAGCGGGCTGGTGGAGAGCCTTGGGGTGCTAAGAAGCCAAGGCATGACCTGCCTCCTTACCGGGTCCATCTGACTCCCTACACCGTGGACAGGTGAGTGGCAAGGCTGAGGGGGCTGAGACTCGCCACTGGTAACAGTGTCACGTGTGAGGTACGGTCCATGCAAGCAGACACGTGTATTCTCGCAGACTTTGTTTAAACAAAAGGAAACCTGTTGTACGTGCTGCTGGCACCTTTGCCTTTTCACTTCACGTGTCTCAGACTTTATTCCATGTCAACGTTGATTAGCTCAGTCGTCTTTTTTAGCAGCTACACAGTATTCCATTGACTGGATGAACCATAATTTATTTAACCATTTCTCCATTTGCCCTCTAATTATCCTAAATATTTTTGTAATCAACATCCTTCTATATACTTTTATGTGTTTTTGAGATCATTTCCTAGAAATGGAGTAGCTGGCTCAAAGGGTTTTTCTGCTTTGTATTTTTGAGACAGGGTCTTACTCCGTCGCCTGGGTAGAGTGCAGTGGCGTCGTCGTAGCTCACTGCAACCCCAAACTCCTGGGCTCAAGCGATCCTCCTGCCTCAGTCTCCCCGAGTAGCTGGGACTACAGGCGTACGCTATGCCCAGCTAATTTTTCTATTTTTTTGTAGAGATGGTGTTTTAAGTTTTGATCACTATTGCCAGTTCTCCCCAAGAGGCTGTGCCATTCACACTGTCACCACGGGGGCACGGAGTGCTTGTTTCCCCACCTTTGCTAACACTGTTATCAAACTTTTTCATGTTTGTCTATTTAATTAGTGAAAGCGATACGATTTGTATTTCTTTAATTCTAAGTGAGACCAAGTGTATTTGTGTGAGCTTTTAAGCGCTGTGTTTAGTTTTCTGTTAACTACCTGTTGATGCCAGTTTTCTGATTTCTCTTAGGCTTTTGAACTTTCGATTATTGATTTGTGAGTTTCTTTTATTAAGACAATGACCCATTTCTCTGTTAAGTATTGCAAGTGGTTTATTTTTTCCTTTCTCAGTTTGACTCTTTTGCCATATAAAGGTTGGAAATTAAGTGGTCAAATCTGATCCATCTTTACCTTTTGGGAGATGCCTTACTTAGAAAGTTCTTTCCGAGACTGAGAAACAACTTGCCTATTTTTTTCCGAGTCTTTCATGGTTTCATTTTTTAATGTTTTAGTCTTTGCTCAATATGGATTCCCTTGCTATCTTCCTTCAGCCCCATCTGTGACTTCCTAGAACTCCAGCGCCGCTACCGCAGCCTCCTGGTCCCCTCGGATGTCCTATGTGTGCACCTGAGCTGGCTGTCAGCCTTCCCTCTGAGCCAGCCCTTTTCCCTCCATCATCCGAGCCGGATCCAGGTCTCTCGTGAGAAGGAGGCAGCTCCGGACACTGGTGCTGAGCCCATCCCTGCAGATGGTGACCCTGCTTATAGTTCCAAGGTAAGTTCACTGGGCTCCTTTACTTTGTATTACTGTGGGTGGCTAAAGAAGGCCCTGAGTATCTCCTTCCTGCCGCCTCTGCACAGGTACTGCTGCTGTCTTCCCCGGGGTTGGAGGAATTGTATCGTTGTTGCATGCTCTTTGTGGATGATATAGCTGAGCCAAGGGAGACGCCAGAACACCCTCTGAAGCAGGTTAAGGTAAGAGCTGCAGGGCAGGAGGCACATGCATTCACTGATAATGTCCAGTCCCTGTCAAGTTGCCAGCAGCTCAGCTCCTGTTCATCAACATACGGAAAAAAAGCATTTCAGAGCTGAAATGCCCCTCATTTTGCCCAGGAGGAAAATACAGCTCAGAGATGTTCTTACTTGCCAGAGTTATGTGGCTGGTTCGTGTTAATGGATACAGAAGCCCCTGTGTGTTGGACTTACCACTTCCTGCTGCCTTAATTCCTGATTAGTGGAATTAGCCTTATCTTGCAGTGGGAGACCCAGGGAATGTGGTTTTCTCTTTCTTATCCTTGATCTCTTTTTGCAGTTTTTGCTGGGCCGGAAAGAAGAAGAAGCAGTGCTGGTTGGGGGTGAATGGTCTCCTTCCCTGGATGGCCTTGACCCCCAGGGCGACCCGCAGGTGCTGGTGCGCACTGCCATCCGCTGTGCGCAGGCCCAGACTGGCATCGACTTGAGCACCTGCACCAAGTGGTGAGTGGCCTCCTGAGCCTTATCTGTGGCCAGCTGGAGAGAGTGTGTGGAGCAGGCCCAGTTCCCACCCCTCTCTGCAGTTAGCTCTCTCCTGCCTCCTCCACCCCTGGCTGCCACACTCACAGGCGCCGTGGGCATGAGTGTGGCCGGGGAGGGAGGGTGTGTGTGCTGAGGGCCAGCTGAGCCCCCAACCCACGCTCGGCACTCCTTGCTGCCTAGCATCTTGTGCAATGCCTGTCTGCTTGCTGTCTCCCCACTGACTGACCATTTCTTGAGGACTTGGTCTGTAGCTTTCCTGTGGTACTTTCAAACCCTGGCACGTGTGTGCCCATTTAGTGCCGATGGGAAACTGAAGCACTTTCCTGTGAATGTGGTGGCTGTGTGAATATGTCATGGGTTAGCACTTCCTTTTTCCTTTTGCTGTGAGCAGGTGGCGCTTTGCTGAGTTTCAGTACCTGCAGCCAGGACCCCCCCGGCGGCTCCAGACTGTGGTGGTGTACCTGCCAGACGTCTGGACCATCATGCCTACTTTGGAAGAGTGGGAGGCCCTGTGCCAGCAGAAAGCTGCAGAGGCAGCTCCCCCACCCCAGGAGGCACCAGGGGTGAGGCTGAGCCTTGGGGAAAGTTGGGGGAAGTATGCCCTGACCCCGGGACCCAGAAGCTCACATCTTGGGTGGTGTTGCAGGAAACAGAGCCTGCCGAGCACACACCTGACACGTCAGAGCAAGCAGCAGACACTTCTAAAAGGAATGCAGAGACTCCGGAGGCCACCACACAGCAGGAGATGGATACTGACCTCCCAGAGGCTCCTCCACCCCCTCTAGAACCTGCTGTCATCGCACGTCCTGGTTGTGTAAACCTGTCCCTCCATGCGATCGTGGAGGATCGGAGGCCGAAAGAAAGGATCTCTTTTGAGGTAGGTGCAGGAGTCCTGCAGAGCTCGGGATGCTTCTTTTCTCCTGATGCTCAGGGGCTTGTGCCTCTCCCGACAGGTGGTGGTGTTGGCTGAGCTGTTTCTGGAGATGCTCCAGAGGGATTTTGGCTACAGGATTTATAAGATGCTGCTGAACCTTCCCGAGAAGGTCATGTCCCCACCTGAACCTGAGAAGGAGGAGGTGACCAAGGAAGAGGTGGTCAAGGAAGAAGAAGCCATCAAAGAGGAGGTGGCCAAGGAGTCCAAGGATGAGGTACAGAGTGAGGGCACAGCTGCCGAGTCAGACACCCCGCTGGTGAGTACCTCTGTCACCCCTGCTTGACTCAGGACTGCAAATGATAATGCTTCACTTAATCTGAGTACCATTTGTACCAGGCACTGTTCCGGCACTTCCCATGTTGTCTCCTCCCCTCCTCCCTCCCACTGCACACTCCTCAGGAGCCTGGGAGGGATGCAGGCCCAGGGTGGTTGGGAAGTGGTGCACCTAGGGAGAGGGAAGGTGGCACAGTAGAGTGAAGGGGCGTGTGGCTGACAAGCCACAACAGCACAGAAATCCCGGTCACTAAGAACACTTGGAAGTGTGGGGGTGTTTGATTGCCTGATGGCTAACTAGAGACTTTTCAAACCTTTTCTAAAACACGAGTCTACTTGCATAAATCTATCAAGCAAACGTAATTTCTTCTTGGACTGAGGTCAGCTCCTGAGGGAAATGCCAGGGGTCTGGAAGTGTCCTGGGCATGCTCTGGGTCCCATGCGATGAAATTAAATACATTAAATGAGACTGTGTCTACAAAGCCCTCCACCCAGTGCGTGGAACATAGCTGATACTCAGATGTTGGCCATCGTTACTGTTAGCAATTACAGTAATTACACTCCTCTCCTCGTCGCCTTGGTCTGTCTCCACAGAAGGAGGATGGGCTTTTGCCCAAACCACCCTCTTCCGGGGCAGAGGAAGAAGAGAAGCCCCGGGGCGAGGCTTCTGAGGATCTGTGTGAGATGGGCCTGGACCCAGAACTGCTGCTGCTGAGGGACGACGGGGAGGAGGAGTTCGGTGCGTCTGGAGGGGGAGGGGAGTATGCAGGCCCAGAGCAGTGGCTCTCGGGACCTGTCGTTTTCCTGTGGGGCCCATGTGGGGCGTGGCCCTGCTCCGCGTTTATCTTGGGCTTTCTATAGCAGGAACAAAGCTGGAGGATTCAGAGGTCCGGTCCGTTGCCTCAAACCAGTCAGAGATGGAATTCTCTTCGCTTCAGGACATGGTGAGACCACCTCTCAGCCTCTCTGGGCCTTAGTGGTGGTGGGGGAGGGATGCTTACCGCCTACCTCTCTTTGGATGGACCAAAGACAAAGTGTGGTTTGTGGCTTATGGAAGGGCACATTCACCGGCTCCAGAACACATCACTATCTCTGTCAGGGTGAACCAGAGGGAGGTGTGTGATCCTCTCCTGAGAGAGCAGCATAGGAGGTTCTTTTCTGCAGGTGTCCCAAAGAGGCCTTTGGTTATAGGCCTGGAGATGTGTTTGGTTTAGTGTCTCCAGCCAGGAGGTCTGCTCAGGTGTGGCATCGTTGTCAGCCAAGCTGCTTTTTTTTTTTTTTTTTAAGGGATGAGGGTCTTGCTGTGTTGCTCAGGCTGGAGTGCAGTGGTCATTCATAGGCCTGGTCGTAGCACACTGCAGCCTCCAACTCCTGGGCTCAAACTATCTTCCCACCACAGCCTCCCCAGCAGCTGGGACTACAGGCGTGCCACTGTGCCTGGCTCCAGCTGCTCGGTTTTGAAAGGGCTGTGTCCTGGGCGATGGAGCAACTAGGGGAACCTTTTGCAAATCCTGTTCATCTTTGTTTCCTTTGCAGCCCAAGGAGCTGGATCCCTCTGCTGTGCTCCCCTTGGACTGTCTCCTTGCTTTTGTGTTCTTTGATGCCAACTGGTGTGGCTACTTGCACCGGCGAGACCTGGAGAGGATCCTCCTGACCCTTGGGATCCGGCTCAGTGCAGAGCAGGTTGCTTTTCTCTCCTACTCCGTCAGTCCTTTCTGGGTGGCCTCCCCTGACACACACAGGCCTGTGCTCACCTCCTGCTCTAGGGTCTTGCACGTCACCAGGACAGGGGTTTGTGCCTTCTGCTCAGTGGGTGTCTGGGTGTGTGTCTCCTACAGGCCAAGCAGCTGGTCAGCAGGGTGGTGACACAGAACATCTGCCAGTACCGGAGCCTTCAGTACAGCCGCCAAGAGGGCCTGGATGGTGGGCTGCCTGAGGAGGTGCTCTTTGGTATGTCCCGGTGCTCTGCAACCTTGCTGGGGCAGGGCAGGGCAGGCTGCTTCCTCCTCTGGAGATCTGTCCTTAAATCTTCTTCATGGCCCCTTCTAGGAAACTTGGACCTGTTGCCTCCTTCCGGGAAAAGCGCAAAGCCAGGTGCTGTCCCTATGGAACACAAGGCCCTGGTGCCCCACAATGGCAGCCTGATCAACGTGGGCAGCCTGCTGCAGCGCGCAGAGCAGCAGGACAGTGGCCGGCTCTACCTGGAGAACAAGATTCACACACTGGAACTGAAGCTGGGTGAGAAGCCTGGGGCTGTCATGGGTAGGACGTGCAGACACCAACAGGGATCTCCACTCTTTAGGCTTCAGGCCCTGGCCCTGTGTGCCAGGCCTGGACTGAGCAGGAGTCTTTCTGGTCTTCCCTCCCCCTACCTCGCAGAGGAGAGCCATAACCGCTTTTCAGCCACGGAAGTCACAAACAAGACACTGGCTGCGGAGATGCAGGAGCTGCGCGCCCGGCTGGCTGAGGCTGAGGAGACGGCCCGGACGGCAGAACGACAGAAGAACCAGCTTCAGCGGCTGCTGCAGGAGTTCCGGAGGCGCCTGACACCCCTGCAGCTGGAGATGCAGCGCATGGTGGAAAAGGTGAGGGAGGGACGCCAGGAGCAGCTGCAGCTCCTGTCAGTGAGGCTCCAAAAGCCCCCAGAACACTCCTCACCCTTCCTTCCCTTGCCTGGTCACCTCACCTTCGTCCTCCAGTTTCTTTATGGAATTGAGCAGTTGGCAGGCCTCGGCGCTGCCTGTCTTGACGCTTGTTCCTTCTGTCTCATGCAGGCCGACAGCTGGGTAGAGAAGGAGGAGCCCGCGCCTAGCAACTGAGGGGCCTGGCACGGGAGCCGCTGTCCTGTGAGGGCAGCGATGGCGCCTTTTGGTACCAGAAAGCAGCTGGAGCAAGACCTTGGAGACATGGGCGGGGTGGGGGCTGACCCCGTGCTCAGCCTCTGGAGGGGACGTCAAGCCATCAGGGTGGGGGTCTGTGCGATGTGGGACGGATGTGTGAGGAACCCTGGTTCCAGTTACAACTAAATACATCTTTTGCACCCCTAGAATGTCATTCTGCCCTCAACCTTGGAATTTCTCCTGGGGCCCTTTTAGTCTTGTGCTGACCTTCTCCTGTCCTCTTCCAGTTTAGAATAAGACAGGGGAGGAAAAAGCTTTTCGAGTATGTGACAAGGTCTGATGCCAATAAACTGAAGAGACAGATGTGGAGTCTGGCTGGGGCTAAGAAACCCCTTTCTCTGGACGGCACAAATCCTGTGAGGTTCCAGGCGCAGACTCCGGCGGGGCAGGGTCTCTCTCGGTCATCACAGGAGTGGAGTCTGTGCTAGGAAGCTCGGTGTTGGGCTGTGTTTGCCAATAGAACACTGTGTTCCAGCCACCCTAGACTTGCCAGAAGAAACCAGCACCTCTTTCCCCGGCTCCTGTGTTCAGAATGTGGTATTGGCTCTGGCCCAGCCTTCTCCCCTTTACCCGTAATTCTCGCCTCTTTCCATAATCCGTGGTTTCAGTTTGACTTTGTATATAAAGTTGGGTTTTTTTTTTTTTTGGCTTTTTGTTTTTTAAATAAACCAAAGTCAAAAACAAACCAAGTGTGTCCTCCATAGTGCTTGCCTGTGTGCCCTCCCCATCCTGCTGGCCCTCGGCCCAGGGGCTCTGCTGGGCTGCGGGAAGCGTCAGCCTTTGTGCGCTGGGCTGGCTGCTGCCTGCTGGAGTCAGGAAAGGATGCGGGAGGGTCCTGCCAGCTCAGCAGAGGGCAGGGCCCTGGGAAAAGTGGTGTGGCTGTCCCCTCCTCTCCTTAAGTCACAGCACAATACTACGTGGATATTTTAGTGAAAACTTTACTTGAAAAAATAAAATCCCAAATACCCAGGTGAGACACAAACCCAGGGTTCTGCTCAGGCCTGTGAGTTCATGTTGTGACATTCTGTGCGGTAGGACAGTTACAGCCCCAGTTACCTCGGGAACCTGAATGACCCAGGGCTTATGCTCGCATGGGACTAGCCTCTGTCTTGCTGGGAAGCTGGCGTGAGGCCTGTCTGTTCTCTCTTGCCAGGGCAGGGTCGCGGTCTCTCCCAGAAAAGAGTCTTCAATGTGAAAAGGCAACCAGGGGCTGGTGGGCTCCCTGGGTTGGGTCTCTGGAGGTAGATGCAATCCCGCCATGCAGGCAGGGCTAAGACCCTCAGCTGAGCCCACACCCTCCGAGGGGCTGCAGCTTGCTCTGGGCCTAGGCCAGGACACACTCTGGACGGTTCTTCTGGGAGTAAAGCCCTGGTGTTCTCCTACACTGCTTACCTGGCGGCTGCAGCTCAGGGGATAAAGATGCTCACTGCCAAGGGCTGCCGAGGTAGACCGGGCTGCCTCTACCCCAGCCTGCGGGAGGAGCACAAGCCTGCCTTGCACAGGGCAAGGACTAGAGAGGCTGGCCGTGACCCAGGAGTCCCCTGAGAACAACGGGAATTCAGTCATCGGCCACGATGGAGAGGGCTCGGAGCTCGCTCAGCTTGGCCTCATTCTCCTGCTCCCGCTGCTCGTCCGAGTGGCCCGGCTGGTCGAGCTGCTGGGTCAGGTCTCCAAAGATCTTGTGCATCTCAGAGTAGTACACGACCTGTGGGGAAGCGAGAGGAGTCAGCCAGTGCCAGGATCCCGGGAACCAAGCGCCCAAAGCCCAGGAGGACAGCCAGCTCCCGCTTGTCCTCTGCTGCCTCCCCTGCCTCAGCCCCTCTCCCTGACTGCTGGCTGCGCAGGCACGAGTAGGGCCACAGGGCACAGAAAGACTCAGCAGAGACTGCAGAGCAGCGGGAAGTTAAACCGAGCCGGGAAGCAACAGGGACAGGGCCTCGGTGGCTGCAGGTGAAGGTGCCCCTTCCAGCTCCTGTGCTGCCCAGCAGCAGATGTGCGAGGGGACGGGCCTGTGGACAGGCCTGGGGAGAGTCCTGGGGAGGCTGAGCAGTGACGTGCACTGTGATTAGGGCCTGACTGCTTTTTCTAAGCTAGGGGAGATGCCCAAGGCTTTTGTCCTGGGAGAACAAGGACATGGTAGGCTGGTGACTTCCAAAGCCCTGAGAGCCAATTTTAGAAGGTGAGAGAGGTGGCATGGTCCTAGCCTTCCGTTCCTTCCTAACTCACCAGCTCACATCCTGCCCTTGTTCGTTGTCTGAGCTCACAGCCAGAGGTGTGGCTCAGAGGTCAGGCTCACTGCCATGGATCCTTCTAGGTAGGCACCAGAAACGGGGTGGGAGGGGGACACGGGCCAAGAAGCTGACAGTGGGCGGAGGAACGGGGGCCCCATCACTACTCTTCCAGGTGGCTGAGGACTGGGGCTTGCCCAAAGAGGAGCATAGGGGCTGCTCCTGCCTCAGTTTCCACCTCATGACCCAATGAAAGCATGCACTTTAGTGAAAACGCCCCACACCCTTCGAAAACCCCAGCTCCCCGCTGTCTCTGTGTCTGCTCTAGACACTCGAGACCATCGTTGGGAAGGCAGGCCTGACGGCAGGGCCTGTGGCTGGCGACATCTAAGGGAGTATCCCCCAGATGCCCACAGTAAGGTTTCCATTGGGCCGAGTGGGGCTAAATGAAGCTGGTCTCAACATTCTGTCCCCCCAGGGCTGGGGACCTGGTGCAAGCACCGGGGGGAGGGTGGGGGATGGCCACCCTACCCCCAAACTCCTCGTCCAAGCCAAGCTGCAGCGCTGTGACTCACAGGGAATGTTCACTTCTGCGGTGAGTAAGGGCAGCGGCAGCGGGCGCGGAGGCAGCGGTGCTGAGGGGGCGGTGAACACCCCCTGGCTCCCCCGCTGCTTGGATACAGGGCATCCCTCCCTCGCCTCCCGCACGGCTCCAACCTGGGCACGCCGAAGCCTGGGCACCCACAGCTTCCTCCCGTGAGCAACAGGAGGGAGGGCGTGGGCGGCCCTGGGGTGATGGCACGGGAAGGGCAGGCATAGGCCCCTGAAGCCCGCTCCTCCAGGGCAGAGGGTGCAGCTGTGAGGGGGCCTTGCCTTAGAGGCTGGTGGGGGAAGAACCTCTCGGTCTCAATGCCCCCTAGAGATGACACAGTCAACACAGGACCAAGGACGTAGGTCACGAACAAGTCCCAGCTTCAGCATAAACCCTGCTCAGGCTCCCTGACACTGAGTTCTCCCAAAATGACAGGGTGGGAGGCAGGATGAGCTTCTCCCAGGGCCTGCGACCGTGGAGCCCGCAAGGAAGGGCTACGTCCACTGGAGGGCGCCAGACGCCTGGCCAAGAGCAGAGCAGCCGGCGGTGGCTGCAGACACGTGAAGCCTGCTGCTCCGCTACTGGAGGTGAAAGGGACGGGTGTTGGGGTCCTGATGCTGACACTGAGCCATCAGGGGGGGTCCCGTGTGGAGGGGACCTGCTCCTGGCTTGGGTGCCTTAACCTATTTTGCCAGTGGGGAGAACGATCCTTGCTGGAGATGAACGGGGGGCGCGCTCCCACTGCGTCCTTCCACCCGAGCAGCACGGGACGCGGGCCTGGCCTGTGTCTGACACTCCAGCTCCGCGCCACCCGCGCCCTGCCTGCCCGTCCACGCCAGGCGCACCAGGGCCCCCGCAGCAGCCCTGAGCGTGGCTCTCCCCGGCTAAGGGACCCCTCCCTGGGCAGCTCAAAGTCGAGCCTCCCCAAGGTCTCCCACTAAAGAGGACGAGCGAGGGTGGGCAGGGGAGGGGAGCCGGTGTCTCCTAGGACCCCTGGGCAAAGACCCGGCCCCACAAAGGAGGCCTGAAGGGGCTGCCTGGTGGTTCTGTTGCTCCCAGTATGACATGAGGGGACAGAGAAACGAAGGGGACTGTTAACAGGAAGGAACCGCACCCACCCCAGGGCTGGGGTTAAGGTAAGAGCAATGTGGGAACCCAGACAGAAACTCCAGCCAACAGCTGCAGTCCTCAAGGCGCCACAGCCCTGGGTCCCGGCACTGAAATGGAGTCCCTCGGTGGGCGGCGCCTGGGTAGTGGAGGGCGCCGCTGTCTTTGCAGGGAACAGCTCAGCCACCTTCTTCCAGCGTGGGGCAGCGGCAATGGCATGAGGGGTGTCCACAAAGCCCACAACCATCTCCTAAGGGAAGAGCGCGTGGTCACCCTCTGGGGCCGACGTGTTCGTGCGGGAGCAGCTGGCCTCACCTGCGCCCGGATCAGGGACTCGAAGCTGGGCTGGAAGTAGTCGAGCCGGCTGCTGTAGAACCGCGGCATCTCGTCCAGGAGCTGCCTGTTCTTGGCTTCAAAGTCGTCCCGCACAGGCCGAAGCTCTTCTCGGGCCTAGGGAACGAGATGCTGGGTGTCAGAGCTCTCACTGCCGGGTGCAGGATGCGTGTACGGGTGGGGACATCTGGCGTCTTGGTCCTGGTGTCCCCAGGTGAAGGGAGGAACTCATCACACGTGACCACAATGGCCCCCCGTCCATATCCTTCCCTTCTGCTCCTTGCACCCGCCCCTGCCCCCCCACCTCATCTCCCCAGTACCTGGTGGAGCTTGGCCAGCACCGGCCCTGTCTTCTCCTTCTCCTCGTACTTCTCCACCTTGGCCTGCAGCCTCCTGTAGTCCTGCAAGGCCTGCTCCCGCCGCTTCACTGCCATGTTGAGGCTCGGGAAGACGCTGCCGAACCTGTGGGACACGGCCTGGTTGGACATGGGCCCACTCTTGGAGGAGCAGCCTGGCAGCTTGTCTCTCATTCAGAAATGTGCGCTGAGCACGCCTGGACCCCCCGCCTCCCGTGAGCCACACGGCACGGCAGAGCCCTGCTGGAGGACCACAGGGTCGGAAGACTCCTCGGGAGACACCTGTCCAACAGCTTCATTTTAAAAAATGAGAGAAACTGAGGCCAGAGAGATGACGTATGACTCGCCTGAGGTCACGATTAGGTAGAGACGGTCCAGAAGAGAGCTCAGGTGTCCAAGTTCTGTCAGGGGCCCTTCCCCACCCCTCACAGCACCACCGGTAGGTGGCAGAACTGAAACCTCCTGGCCAAGGGTGCCTTCCCCTCCAAGGGCTCCTTTGCAACGTGGGAAAAGCAGAAATCCCACGGTTCTACCATCAGAATGGCCACACCATCAACCAGATGTTTTAGGAAAATGACTCAGGGACGCCCTCCCACCACGACTAAAAAGGGCCACGGCGGGAGGTCCTGGGAGGAGTGGCCACTCACAAAGAGCAGCAGAAGATGCGTTTGGGCAAAACCTTTGTGGCCAGTGTCACCTTTAACTATGAAGGACAACATCTTGAGACAGACATAGGGCAGGGTTGCCTCCCATAGGCCCAGGCAGGAATGCTGCATTTTCCTTGCCTACAAGCAGTATTTCTGGAAGTGGACAGAAGATGGGGCAGCTTTCTGGAATGTGATGCCCTGAGCAGCAGCACGCTTTGGTTGTTGCTGCTGGAGGGCTTGGCCCTTGGCTCCATGGCAGGAGGCGTCTACCAGACAAGCTGGGAGTCTCGAGCCGGGTGAGACCTGGCCATGCAGCTGAGGGGATAGGACTCACTGCTCATTCAGGGGTGAGAAGCAGAGTTGGTGACCCAGGACCAGAAGAGTCAGTTCACCACAAGTTTTTTAGGAGGAACCTGGAGAGGATGAAAGACAAGGGCAGGAGGAAGTTGCTGAGGCCGGGCTCCCCTGGCTGGCACCTCACTCGGGGCCCCAGCAGCTGTGCACCAGCACCAGGGCTGAGAGGGCGCCTGGACGCTCTCGGGGCAGCTTTAGGGAGTTCTGACACCACACGAAGCATGACTTCCCAAATCTGCCTCTCGAAGGAACATGACCATGAATGTGGTCTTAAAAAGCTTTAACAAGAGTACATGTGAGGTCAGAGCAATGAATAGTTTTGCCACAGAATAGAGAATATAAACCTGACAAAGTAGTAAATGCCCCAAACTAAGTTGCAGACCAAAGGAACACATTTTGATGAAACCAAGGGCTTATTCCCAAGAAAGGCTACTAATGCTAATTCCTCTAATTAATGAGTGTCCATAATGGGTTCCCTATCTAACAAAATGCCAAAGAAGTGGGTGAAACCAGCAAAACTTCTGAATCCTCAGCCACAAGTGCTTATATATAGTAGTCACACTGACACTTGATGGACTGCTTTGCCAGGCAGGAGACACAGGCCTCCTTCATGCCGTGCACGCTAGAATGCAGGCCTCACAAGCACTGTGCACGCTGGAGGTGGGACCCAGACACCACCAGGACACAGCAATCCAAGCCACCCACCACGAGGGAGTGACACCGTTGGGAGGAGTGGGGCTCACTGCTGTTGCCTAAAGCAGTTGCTACGATGGAGTCTCAGCTGCTAGGGGAGCCCCTCTGCCTTCCTGGGCAGCTGGGAGCCATGTGGCTTGAGGGAGTGGGGGCAGTGGGCCTGAGAAGCCGCCACCTGCCTCTCCCTCCACCCCAGATGGCCAAGGGCCACCACCAGCCATCCTAATCCTCTCGTTAGAAGCCACCTGCTGCTTGGATAGTCCCAGTGCCTGGGCCTCTGCTGTCTACCTTGTGGGCTGCCTAGGAGGTACGAGGCAGTGCAGGGACAGGGCATGGATGAGAGACAGGCAGGCCTGGGCCACAACTGCATCACTTTGAGCTCAGATCCTCAGGAGAGAAGGCATCGCAACAAATGAAGCAAAGTACGCGTAAGGTGCGTCCCATGGGGCAAGATGGGACCAGCATCATGCTCGTCGGTCAAGAAGCCATGATACCTGTGACCCCAGCAGCACCTGCACCTTGGCTCATGCTCACAGCCCTTCCCACAGTTGTCAACTGGGGTTTATTCCAGGGCCAGAGTCAGACCCACCAGGAATGCTGACTATACTGAGGGACCTGGTCCCCTACACAGGAAATAGCAGTCCACATGCAGAGCAGGAGGCCGAGCGAGGCGTGGAACTGGAGAGGATGAAAGAAGGGAGGAGGAAGTCGCTGAGGCCGGGCTCCGCTGGCCAGCACCTCACTCAGGGCCCGGTGCAGCCCCGGGGTTACGCGCATCCTTGGGGGAGTGGGTCGGAGGGGCTGTGTCCACAGGGGCTGCTCCCAGCACAGCTCCTTCTGCCAGCCCTCTGCAGCCAAGACCACCTGGCTGTGCGGGGGACAGGGCTGCAGGGGGGACGGCCCTACTGTTCCGTTTGAGCACCTGCCTCTCTGGGAAGACCACACCGTCACCACGACCACTTCTGTCTCCCACGGCAGCTCCCCTCAGTCAAATCAAGAGGCCGTAGACAGCTCTGCCGGCTCAGGCCACTGTGGGTGAACCACTAGTACGTTACCACCTGGGTGGCTCTGGGGTTCCCTGGGGTGGGGACAGGTGTCATGCCCTTCTACATTCAAGGGAGCACTAACATTGGTCTGGGGAGGGGCACAGCTTTCCCTGAGGAGGCTGTTGAAAGAGCAGGGACCAGGACTCTATCCCCTGGCCTCAGCACCGCCCCACTGAGGCCCCACCTCCCCGTTTTCTACTTCTTAGCAATGGGACGGGCCTTGCTGGCTGCACGGGGCAGGCGGTGGACATACCACGGTGCCGTGCTGGGAGCTGGTCTGACAGCTGGGCTCCCCGCCCCAGATGTGGAGTTTTCCCCCACCCGCAGGTCGGGGTTCTGGGTGACAGCAGGGGAGGGTGCAGATAAGCACAGGCTGACTGCACCATTCTGAGAAGCCAGTAGGGCCCTCTCCTTCCACGGATGAGGAAACAGACTCTGAGGCCGGGGGCAGGCCGGGACAGCCCACCCAAGACAGCCCACCCATTGCGGCCCCGCTCCGTGGCACCGCACCACACTGGCAGCTGCCGCACCTGGGCCTGCTGTCCTGAGAACACAGCATGGCTTCCCCCCTAGACCGTAAGCTCCTCATGTTGCTCTACACCTCTCCCCAAAGAAGGGGGGACAGGGCTGGGCCCAGGCCAGCACTCACTGAGGCGCTACCGATGGTGACTGCCCACTTCATGCCTGTCCTGAGGTTCAATACCAAATTCGCTGCCCGGGGAAGCGTGGGGTGAAGAGGGAGCGGGTGCGGGAGGAGGCAGGGAGGCCGGCTGGGAGGTGGGCTGGGCGCAGCCGGCCCTGTGGGGAATGCCTGCCATGCCTCAGCCTGTGCCCACGCAGCCGGGATCTTCCGCCCACCAGGAAAGGGAAATTGAAAGCATCCCCATCCGACATGTGAACGTGGCCCAGGGACTGGGGGATTAGAGGCCGAGCCCCTTGGTGGGGGGAAAGGCTGGGGGCGGCAGGGTGGCCATGTGGCCACGATCTTCATCAGAGGACAGGAAAGCTGCAGTTTCCTGTTTCCGGTGCTGGGGTCCCTGGGAGCTTCTCTGCTGGCAAGAGGAAGCCCACGGGAGGAGGCAACAGGCAGTGCGGTTTTACGTGGTCGGGGGAGATCGCATGTCAGCTGTGGGGACGCAAGAAGAAGCCAGCCAGGGTGGCCAGGCAGGCCCGAGGGCTCAGGCAGAGGGCAGCAGATCCGCTGCGGAGATGGTGCCACCCCCTCTGCCACACCCCCACCTTCCTGGCAGGTGGTGGGCCCAAGGGTGGGGGAAGCAGCCGGGGTTTCTCTCCATTTGGCTGCAGAAGCCAGGGATCAGATTTCAAGGCCACCTCACTGGCACTGAAATCAAGATGGGTGTTAGCCCCCCAGTTCTCTGAGCTGCCTTGCTCTGCCAGCCCTGGGTGCCTGTGGCAGACTCAGTGGCTGGCTGTCCCCAGGACCCCTGTGGCCCTGGCACAGAAGAGTCCTCTGTGGGCAGGGTCTGTGTTTTTCCCTACCCAGCCTTGAACCGTGCCGTGACTTGAAGGCAGGGGGTGGTGGGTGCCCACGCTAGGGGGCCAGGGCAGGATGGGGAGGAGAAATCCCTTCCCTCCCAGCCACGCTGAGCTCCACAGTCCTCTCCGAGAAAGAGCTTGCCAAGGTTAGCAGGCTTTTTCCTAATCCCACACCTTGGACCCGAGCAGGGAGCAGATAGCTCAACAACCCCAAACCCCAAACCCCAGGGGCTGGAGGATCAAAACTGCTCTTCATCCCCCTCCGGGCCCCGATCCAGGCCTAATGGTAATTAAGCAAAGGCTCATTACCAGGCCCTGTGAGGCAGCTGCCAGGGACCACCACAGAAGAGCTAATAAAGTGCAGCTGGCTGGAGTGGGAGCCTTTCTAGGTCACAGCCTGTTTGGGAGAGGCCAGGGAAGAAGATGAAGTGATTTGAGAGCTTCAAGGCAAGGCTGCGGCCTGCTCTCCCCACCCCGGGGACTCAGGGAATAGGCCCGTCTGATCGCTGCCCAGGGCCTGCCTGACAGGAGATGCGCCTCACAGAAGCATTCCTGACCCTGACAGGTCACGAGCTAGGGGACCTTCCCAGGCAGGACCCCGCTGCCGCTCCCCTCCCCGAGTGTGACCACCCCCACATTTCCAAAGCTGGGTGCTGCAGGCAGCTGTGCTCCCGACCCGGCAGAGCAAGATGAAAGGCCTTGCTCATGTCCGCCGAGGGCTGGCCAAGATCTCTGCTGGCTCAGCGCAGCAAGCCCTGGCCCTGCTGGCTGCTCTCAGGAGCAAGGGGAAGACAGTAAAACAGCCACCGGAGCAGCATCTGGCCGCTGGGAAGAACGGGAAGTTCCCTACTGTCAATGAGGGCATCTGGGCCATCTCGGGTGCTCCAGAGCTACCAGGAACATCAGCCCTTAGGCCACAGATCGCAGAGCTGGCATCCCCACTGAGTTTCCCGTCAGCCCCCAGGGAATACGGGCGCTGGCGGCCAGCACTGCTGCTCAGGCCCCAAGTGGCCAGCAGATCTGCCTTTCCTGTAAGCGCCCTGAGCCCGGGGCTCCTGGATGACCCTTACTCACTTTTTTAAGGGCTCAATCACCGTCTTTTGGATCTGGTTCACCTGTCAAAAGAAAGACCCAAGGACATTAAAACTGGAGGGGGGAGTGAGTCAGACTCTCCCTAAAAGCGGAGGCTCCGAGTTCTTCAGAAGAGGGAGAGCTGTCAAGGGTCCCCCAAGTCCCTGGGCAGGAAGGGGATGGGGCGACAGGCAAGGCAGACCACCCCTGACCACAGCGGGAGTGAGGCAGAGATGGAAGCCTGAAGGGCAACAGGAGCTGTCCTTGTCCTGCCAGCACTGTCTGCCCCACTCAGCGCGCAGGGTGGGTGAGCAGAGCCGCTGTGAGTCTCACTCAGTGATGGGAATTCAGGGGAGCCTCGGGGAGCAGGCCACGCTGAAGCAGAGCCATCTGGAAAGAGCTGGGTGTGGGCTTGCGGCCACGGGCCAGGCCTGAGAGTGCCCCAGAAGCAGACTGAGCCCACTAAGGCCACCACCCAGACAGCGGCTGAGAGAGGGGAGGGGAAGTTGTGCTTGGTCACCTGAGACCAACATCTAGTCACCTTCTCCTGGTTGAAGGCATCCATACGCTTCATGGCCGTGTCCAGGGCTGTCACCATGTTCAAAAAGTCCTGGTCTTGCTCACAGAGGGGATTGGAGAGTAAGTCCAAGGAGATCTTCACGGCGGATTTCGACATGGCTATAAGAAGTCAGAGCTCAGTGAACTGATGAAGGGGCAAGGTTCACAGTCTTTTCTTTAAGACCCGCAGCCCCCATGGCCCGGTGGCTGCACCCCAGCGACCTCTTCCCATGGCCCTGGCTATCAAAATGACAAAGTACCACCAAGCCATAAGACGCTGACCCTTATTGTTTACTGTTCATTCCTGACCACCTGACACTGCTGGGGGGAATTCTTATGAACAGCTTTACCTGTTTTCCAAACTCTGGGCTATAATAGGATCACCTGGGTTGGAAGCTATAAAATACATATTTCTGACCACATAGATTCTAATTCAATAAATCTAGAACCCAAGAATATGCATTTTAAAAAATCTCTCCAGGTGGTTTGGATGTGAAGCTTTCACAGACAAACTCTGTCTGTGAACAGTACTCTAATTTATACATGCTCTTACTTTCAGTGTGGGGTTGCCACACTTTTACTGTCAAGGGCCAAAGAGTAAATGCTTTAGGCTTTGTGGGCTATATGGTTTCTATATGGTTTCTGCTGCAATTACTCAACTCTGCCTTGTACTGTGAAAACAGCCACAGACAACACATAAAGAATGGGTGGGGTGGCTGCTTCAATAAAACTTTATTGACAAAACTAGGTCAGATTTGGCCTGCAGCTGTAGCTTGCCAAGCCTTGGTTTCAGTGACATCCCGTAGAAAGAGATACAATGCAAAATGTGTTTTCCCCTGAGGCTTAACCAGACACACTCTGAGACTGCTGCAGACAGCACTGGGCCAATGTGCCCCTTCTCCAGGGCCTCTTTCTGTCCCTCTAGAATTTTGTTCCCAAATAATGGAGACCTGAAAACTTGCACAGGACCAAGAGCTCCAAAGCTGCCAACAGGTCTCCATCCTGCCTCTGCTGAGATTTACAAGCACTGTCTCACTTAGGGCTCAAGTAACCCAGCAGACATTTGGGGAAATATACTTTGGTTCCATTTTAGAGATGAGACAAGTGTGGCTCAGCAGGGTTTGTACTGCCTCTGAGGTCAAATAGCTGTGAGTGCCAAGCCAGGCCTGGACCCTGGGCACTGGCTTCCCCGTTCACTGCTCTCCTTGTGATCTGACTTGGAGGAAGTCACTGGACAGGTCCCACGGGGCTCTGACAGGGTGTCCGCTTACATTTGTAAAGGTCCTCTCTCTGGTACCATGTCCCCATGGATGTGACCAGTGCCCCCCATACCCCACCTTCAAGTGTTTCTACTCCCTGCTGGAAAGATGGGGGGCCTGGAAGTTTCGGGCAGCTCAGAGGCAGGATAGAGACTTGTTGGCAGCTTTGGAGCTCTTGGTTTCCATTATTTGCAAACAAAATTCGAGAGGGGCAGGAAGAGGCCCTGGAGAAGGCCCAGGGCTGTCTGCACCAGTTTCAGAGTGCGTCTGGGTGAGCCTCAGGGGAAAGGACACGTTTTTGAATGCATTTCTTACTATTTGTATGTGACTGAATTTAAGATGTTATCAATTGTAAGACACACCATTACTGTATAAACTGCTAAGAAAGAAAAAAAATGCTGCCAATCAAACCAGGACACACTCTCAAGTGTTATGGTACTTTGCTTTCAGAGATTTTACATGTGAAAAAGTGTCTTAGAATCCTCCCAGTTAATTACAGATGTGACCTTCCTTTGCTACTCAATGGGAGGACGCCTGACCCCAGCCCTGCGCTCCCCAAGGAAGGGCCTTCCTCTCCATTGTGACGCAGGAGAAGCAGAAACCCAGAGGGGCCCTGCCTCCTTGAGTCCCCTCCACAAACCAGCTACAAGAGCCCCAAGTGGATGACTAGTCTGCCCAGAGCACCGTCCTGGGGTTTCTCTGGAATCCGGGGAGTGCTGCAGTCACCCAGCAAAAGGGCAAAATGTGGGAGAAGTTCTGGAAACGTAAACTTTCCAGAAATGTTGAGGCAATGGAGGAAAAAACACTTTTAAAATTCTGTGAAGAGACTTTGTAGGTTTAGGAACATTATGTGTAACTTGATTTGATTATGAAACGCTCACAGGCAGCATAATTAAAAGACAACAAAAACCTGCATAAAACTGGAAACGTTTCTGTAAAATGTCTCCTATTTTTTTTCATATTTGAGGAAAACAACCCAAAAAGTCAGAGGAGAGGGGAGAAGACTTCCTTCCCACTTCCCCTTTTCTTTCCTAAAGCCCTTCGTATTTGCTGGAACCACAGGAATTCAAGGACCCAAGTCTGCTCAAGACACCAGCCCCTGGGCAGAACTGGGTTTGGAATCCCTACCTGGTGACAGATGTCACCTCATGTCAGGTGTGCAGAGCAGAGCTGGGGCCAGTGATGTCAAGAACACCAGCCTCCCATGCTCCTCTGGACCAGCGGTCCCCTGCGCCAACCCATGCCCCTTATTCTGCCCTACAGGGACTGGGGCAGGGGCAGCCTGGCACAAAATGGGAGGCTGGGGGTCTTGGATCCCACTTGGGTCTCTGGAGTCTGGAATGTAAGCTCCAAAGATCCAACACAGACTGAGCACTCTGAAAGTAATATGATTTTCTGAAAAAAGATAACCTTTTTTAGAACAACAGCTGGGGATTTTAGATCTTGTCCAGGGAGCTCAGGAGATTCCAAGATCAGGAAAAGTATCATTCGATTCCTCTCAGCTGTCTGGATCAGCAGTTCTCACAGTGGGCCCCGCTGCCTCAGCCTCACCTGGGAACTCACTGGAGACACATTTTCAGGCCTTGCCCAGCCTGATGCATCAGAGCCCGGGTTGAGGCCCAGTCATGTGCCTTGTAGGAAGCCTGCCAGCGACGCGGACGCCCCCACTGTGTGAGTGTCCAGTGTGGCCATGAGGCTCCAGCCTTGCAACCAGCCAGGACAGGCTCTTTCGGAGGAGCTTTCTCTGCCCACATCCGCTTCTGACTGCGGCCGGTAATCCTAGCCCCCGGGGGTCACCCACTGAACCCTGGTTTCTCTGCTGGGAAACTAAGCTTTCCTCAGCCACACACTCCTCGTCACAGACCCCTGATGTTCTACTTGGTTCTGAAGCGACTGGCTCTGAACACAACACACCTTCACTTCATTTAGGCTCTGACAGTGCAGGCTGGAGAAGTGGGAATAACAGGTCACAGCAGCTCCTGACCGGACAGGCAGTGGGGGACGAGAAAGAAAAATGCAGCCCAAGTAACTCAGACCTGAAATAACTACAAAACAAACAATAACACACAAACTCCCTAATCCGGCCTTTGGCTTGTGACACACATAGTTGGGAGACACCAGGGGCCAGGAGCCAGGGACAGGTCATGTTCAGACCAGCCCACGTCCTCGGGGATAGCACCGGCATGACAATCTATGCCACAAAGGGGCCAGCAGTCCCCGCGCAGGCAGGCAGCTCTCACTGGCACCATGGTGGTGGTGGCCGCTGCTCCCAGAGAAGAACCATTTTCCTTTCCTTATCAGCCCTTTGTAGGAAAGATCTGTGTCTATATATAAGTCAAGGCCTTGGAGGAGGAACCTCGAGGAGCGGTTTTCCATCACTCCCAGCCGCTGGCTGCCTACTCCCTGGGACATGGCCGTGGACAAGGATGCTCCTTACTCCAGAGCTGCCTTAGTCTCTGGGCTCCTGGGCCTAGTTCCCTCTTGTTTCACACAAGAACTCTTCAGCCAAGACACCTCCCCAAGGCCACTGGCTGCTTCCTGGCAGCTGCCAGCTCCTACTTGCCATGGACCCTTCAGTGCCCTTCCTAACAACAAAATTATCCTGACCTATTTCTGGTCCTACACTTTAACCCAACCTCTTGCTTTAGTTTAAACACACGTCAGCTTTAGTTCCTGTCACCACTGGAAAACCAGTCCTACCAGGCCAGGGACTCACTTCTAAAGGCAATGTGCTGCCTATTCTCTCTGGACAGCCTGATCTGGTGGCCCAGACTCGGAGGAAGTGGAGGCATCTGCAACTAGGAGCTCCTACTGGCTGTGCCACTGCACTGGAACCCCAGCACCCACAGCCAGGGTGGGGCAGTGGGGGCTCTGTGGGAAGCGGATCTGGTCAGTGAGGAGTGACCCAAGGCCACTTCTCAGGGACACTGGTTGGGTGTCCTCTGAGTGCAGTGACTGCAGAGTTAGCCCTGAGAGGGGCAGAGGGAGGAGGGTGCCATCTCTGCCCCGGCCTGCCCGAGCCAGTCACGAGGGCAGAGCGCCACCTACCCAGGTCGGCGTCGGTACTCTTCTTCATGTCCTTCTGCAGCCTCCGGGTCTGCTCTTCCAGCCTGCAAGGCAGGGGACAGGCCTGGGCACCTGCCTCGCCGGCTGCTCTGGGCCCCTTCCTCCCGTCCACCTGAGGTAAGCCCAGTGGACACTCCGGAATGCCTGCCAGGGAGAAGGGGCCCTCCTCCATGGGACTTCTCCCACTGACTGAAGTGCCACTACAAGCTCCACAGGAGGCCACACACCCAAAGGCTACGAGTTAATGACTCGACTGGCACGGCCACCTGCTGGGGACAGCTTCTGGCAGCCTGGTGAACCACCTGCCCTCAGCCCCCAGGGTGCTAACGGGGCAAAGCCACAGCCCAGGAAGGGTGGTGAGACCTGCACGAGGCTCCTGCCCTTCCCTGCCTCCCGCTTTATCCTTCTGGGGTTTGACACTCACTGCTGGAGTTTTCCATACTCCCTTTCAAAGTCTCTCTCCACCTGTAAGAGAGAGAGAACTCAATCATCGGAGAAATGACGACACGGCGGAAAATGTCTCCTGGCCTACTGAGATTCCCTCCACACCCTCCCCGGGTCTGCAGAAACAACACCATCCAGTTCACACAAGCACCAACAGATCGTTAACGACACAGTATCCCTGTGTTCCCAAATTAATTAACTGTTTGATTTAGGGAGAAAGACTCCCCTCCCAGATGGGCCAGGCGGGCAAGCAGCAGCAGATTGTGGCTCTGTCCTCCCACCACCAGGAGCAAGGCGCTAAGCGGTGCGCCCTGCTCTCACCCCAGTGTGGGGGCAGTCGAGGTGCTCCCAATATGACCAAATCCCACCCAGGGGGGCAGCAGGGCACAGAGGAAGAGGGCTGTCTCTGCCACTCACTGGCTGTGAGACCAGAGCAGGTCACCTCCCCTCTGGGCCTGGCTTTCACACAGGGCCTACCTGTCTGCCGCTGGGCTCGGGCGGGGCAGGAGAGATCGCGCACATGTGCCTTGTGAGCCGGGATGCACCGGACACAAACACTATTGCCACTCACTCAGGCAAGGCTCTCTAAATTTGTGACTAGTGGTCAAATTCCCCAGCACCAGCAATATTGAAACTGAACGGGCATGAGTCCTGAGCCCAGTGCCGCCACTTGCAGTGACGGTGACGAAAGTCCAGCACTTTCTCTAGTGCCCAAACTTCCCTATCTACAAACTGGAGTGTCAACAATGGTTTCTCACGGGACTGGGATGTGAAGTAAGTGACATCTGAGAGGCTAACGAAGGAGACTAGGCTAGAGGCCTCTCCTTCCTTCTTGCCACAGAGCAGCACCGGCTCCCTGGCCAGAGCTGCAGCTGTCACAGGCTGGCCAGTTGGGCCTCGGGGATGAGGTGCCCTGAAGTCAAAACTGCTCTATCCACGCGGCGCTAGCTACGTGCTTCACATGAATGGACTTCTCCACACCTCATCTATGACAGCTGTAACTGCCAGCCCCATGATACCGAGGAGGTCACCCGGACAGAGGCCCAAGGCCACACAGTGGGATCTGAACCCAGGCGGCCTGGCTCCAGAGCCTGTGCTCACAACCACCATTCTACCAAAAGGAAAACAAGGTGTCTGCTGAGGAATGAAAGCCAGGACCTAAGAAACAAGCCTCCTGGCTGTTCCCCGAGACTCCTGTCGCCGAGTCCCTAAATCCTGACTCTCACTCACGCTACAGGTTGAGGGTCAGGGAGAGCAAATCTGCAGAAACCACCAAAGCCACAGTGTTCTCTGCCACCACCGCCCCCCCAGCAACACCGACCCAATGAGTGTCTAAGCCCATTGGCCTCAGCACTCCATGTTTGGATTTAGATAAATTCGACACAGTCATAGAATGACAGCAAGTGCTCATGTCACAGATAAGGGGCCTGAAGCCGAGGGAGGTGACTGATTTCTGTAAGGACACAGGGCTGACAGCAAAGCTAGGTGAGAATCCAGACTCCTAGTTCAGGCCTTTTCTTTCTTTCTTTTTCTTTTTAGAGACAGGGTCTCATTCTGTCACCTCGGCGGGAGTGCAGTGGCATCATCATAGCTCAGTGTAGCCTTGAACTCCTGGGCTGAAGCGATCCTCCTGCCTCAGCCTCCTCAGTAGCTGGGATTACAGATACGTGCCACCACACCCAGCTGATTTTTTAATATTTTTGTAGAGACGGGGTCTCACTATGTTGCCCAGACTGGTCTCAAACTTCTGGCCTCAAGCAATCCTCCCACCTCAGCCTCCCAAAGTGCTGGGATTGAGCCACCACACCCGGTTCTTTTTAAAAATTTAAAGAACATTCATTCTCCCCACAAAACATTTATTGAGCACCTACTGAGTGTGATGCATTCTGCCAGGTGCTGGGGATACCCTGGTGACTAAAACAGACACGGGCCCTGGTTGGGGAGATAAACAATAAACAGATACACATATAATTGCCAATTGTGATGGGCCATAGGGAGGGCATGCACAGGGGACAAGGGAATTGCATGGACAGCCTGCTCAGCTATGGCCCTCAGGATATGACAACGGTCTCCCTGCATGGAGATAGCACCCTGCCTTCCTCATTTGAACTGTAAAATTTGGAAGCAAGAAAACATGATCTTTTCCTTACTTTATGATCCTAGCATCTACAATCTTACACAAAATTGTGAGGTAGAATTTACCACTGGTGTCCCAGCCACCCACCCTACAATCTTTCTTCTTCTTTTCAATAGGCTGACTCTTTCTCTACCCAGGAACCCAATATTTTCATCATTACCTTCCCTAGGATCCAGCAAAAGCTACTCTTAAGAAAAATATTCAAAATTCACTCCCACTAAAGCACATATTCTTGATAAAAGTTTAAAGTATTACCTATCCCGGGGGATTTGCAGTTCGCAAGAACCAAAGTCTTAGCCAAAGGAATGAAAGGCCTCCAGTACAACTGCAGGTGGGAGATTTGTTTTGATGCGAAGGAGCCTCGCCTGGGCCCTTCAGAGTCTGCATTTCGGTCTAGTCCTTTCCCCAGCAGGGCCATGGAGGAATGAGCAGAGACAGTAAGACATGAACTCTGATACTAGCTGTGGAGCCTTAAAGATAGCACCTAACATTTCAGAGCCTCACTTTCTTTTCTAGTAAAATGGGATAATTTCATTTAGTCATATCCCGTGTAAACTTTAAGTGGCTTACAAGGAAATGGGGATAATGTCAGCCTTGGTGGCTTGTTTGAGGATTAAGGAGGGTGTGCATGCAGAACACACAGCCAGGTGCCTGGCCCACGGCGGTGCTCACTGAATGTTTGCTTCCTTTCTCCTCTCCTGCTCCTGGAGGTGCTGGGAGGACCAGAGTAGTATGGGGCTGCAGGCTGGCCTGTAAACCCTTTTTTAAAAAATTGTAGAGATGGGGTCTTGCTATGTTGCCCAGGCTGGTCTCAAACTCCTGGCCTTAAGCGATCCTCCCGCCTCACCCTCCCAAAGTGCTAGATTACAGGTGTGAGCCATCGTGGCTGGCCTGGGCTGTAACCCCTTTAGCAGAGGAGAGGCAGCCCCAAGCAACCAGGAAACTGGCAGCTGGGGAAACCCTGATTTTGGCTAAACATGGGGTACTGTGCCTGGGTGCTGTATCGGTGCACTAACTCCCTTCACTGGACACAGCTCCTCTCACCTCATGGGATGTGACAGCGGAGCAGTGTCTTTACATATTAAAAGTATTTATTTCAAGAAAGATGAAATTAAAACGAAGCATTTCTTGGCCAGAATCAAGCTCTCCCAGAGGTGCAGAACACACGGTAGGTGCCCACTGTGAGGGGAGGCACTAGCGTTTGCTGAGCCCCAGAGCCACAGTCTGTGGCTCCCCGTCCTGGCTTTTGTAATCCCCCATGTGTGCTGATGTGTGTGGGATGTCAGGGAACACCTGGCCTCCCTGGCTGGGGACTGCTTGGGCTTGCACAGGGAGGGACTTCAGGTTTCTGGTTGGATCATTCTGGTTGATAAGAAACCAGAGGTCTCACGGCAGAAGTTGACAAGACTGTTGGTGGTAGGAGTACCATCCTTCTACTTCATGCTACTTGAGGCCACCTGACAGCCTAAGAGGAGTGTATGAACCTTTCACCTCCCCTGTTTCCAGTAGCCAGAGTGGCTTCTATAGCCCACTGGTCCCAAGACCTCTCTCCCTCACTGGGGAAAGACCCAAGGGGGACATTGCCAGAATTCCAGCCCCTCAGATGATGGCTCGGGGACTAAAGGGACACACCGGGACCTCATTCCGAGGTATACACATTCTGAAGAAAAGAGCCAAATGGAAAAGATCTGAAAATCTCTGAATGCTTGATGCCTTTGCCAGAAAGACAACTGGAGCCCAGTCAACAATGCAAGTATAAACACATGTGCACAGACCATCAGGGGATCAGGACGGGCTGGGCCAGGCTGGCGAGGTCATTGCAGGGAGAACCCAGTGCTAGACGACCACCCTTGGCTGCACCCTGCACTCGTCCACCAAGGCTGGGCTGTCAGGGAGGCTGTGCTGTTCCCTGCTCTATCCACAGCGCCTGGGTCAGGCCCTGGCACAGAGCAGGAACTCGGTATTTGTTAAATTAATGAACAGGATGATTCCGCCACCCAAACTTACACTCGTGGTGAAGGGAAGGGCTGGGGCTCTGATCCCAGGACTGAGGTGCGACTGATCAGAGCCTAGACGTTCAGCATTCTGGGAAGCCGCTCCTTCAAGGATGCTCTGGGTGGAAAGCGGGCTGCCCATCCCTATGTTCCAACATGATTAAGGAGAATTAATGAGGCCGAGGGCCCTGTCACTTGGCATGTGGAAATCCTTCTCAAGTGGAGAGGCTGTGTGGACAGACTCTTTTTTGCCCTGACTTCATAGAGCACCTACCTAGCTAGGAATGTGCTTTCCTTGTACACAAGACCCAGGGTAACCCTTGCTTCAGAGGGGCATGGTGAGCAAAGTTTCAAAGAGCTCTTCCATCCTCCCAGGTTACACAGGGAGGTGCAGCTGCTTCTCTCCACACTGAGATGCTCCCCCACTTTATGGGGACTTGGGGAGCAAGAGGGGACTAGGCAGAAGGTCAGGATCGGGAGGGGAGAGCTTCTGTTCTTCTGGCTCAGTTCCGATGGTCAGCCCCTGCAAAGAATATGCCATTCTGGCCAAAGCCTCGGCCATAATGGAATTTGCGTACCTGGGCAAAGGAGAACAGTGAGGGCAGAGACACAATGCTCTCTTTGTGTCTGACAGTTGGGTGCCTTGAGCCAAAAACCTCCTGAAACTCCCTGAAGATAACATGAGCATTTCTTCCCATGACAGGGGTGCCACGACTTCCAATAACCCAGGAGCCACATCTGCTCCCCTCCCCGAAAGTGCCTGGGCAAGAACAACAGAGTGCGTCATCGCTGTTCGGGGGCAGCTGCCAGAGATGCTGACACAACTGCACAGCCCAGGCCTGTCCTGGGGGCCGGAGGGAGTGGCAGGGCAGGGAATGAGACCGAAGAGCCAGGGTCTTGCTACATTTGCTTCAGTGCCTCTGGGGAGTGGAGGTCTGCGCCAAGGGAGCAAGTCACTCCACTCTGAGCTTTGATTCTTTATGAGAGACCAAAGCCCCAGCCTGCAGTGTCACTGCAATGGGGACAGGCTGAGTCCTTGACGGTTTATAAAGAGAGTCAAATCAACTAGCTTCCTGTAAGGTTCTTAATATTTACTGAGGGCTTATTATGTGCCAGACACTGTGCCGAGTGCCCTGTATGTATTACCTTGTATGAGAGTCATACATACCTGCCACACAGGTACCATCACCATCCTCATTTTCCAAATGAGAAAACTAAGTCTCCGAGAGGCTGACGAGCTTGCCCCAGGTCACAGCATGTGGCAGGCCCAGGATGGGAATCCAGGCTGCCAGCCTCCCAACCCTGGCTTCCTACCTGCTACCCTCTAGCCAGTCTATCTGGGGGAGCTGATGCCATAAATTAGAGGGCCACAAATCCCTCTCAAATGACACAGAGGCAAGGAAGGGAAGAGGGAGGCCACGCTGCATCTGTCCTTCCCTTCGGAGTCCTTGCCTCTCCTCACATGAAAGGACCCAGAGATCTTTCCATCAACAAACTCTGGCAAAGAAGCTAGAAACTGCATTCTAGCCTATACTCTTCCATGGAGAACAAAAGCCATTTCCATAAGGGCTGGGATGTTGGGAGGGTTTTTTGCTTGTTTGCTTGGTTTTTTGTAGTGAGTGTTGGGAATAAAAGACCCCTCTCAAAGCCATTTCCCTTTCAGATCTACCATGGATTAAACTCTGGAGACTCAGAGCCACACCTTCCCACTTCCTGTAGCCGGCTAGAGCCCAACATTTGCACACCCAGATTCTCTGGGTTTCAGCTGAGAGCCTCCACAGATGGTCAGCCTCTGCACGGGAGGTAAACGCTGAGTCCGTCAGCAATGTGCCTTTGTAGGAAGCTGGGAGGGCTCTTTTAACTCGGGCCCATTTCCTTTCAAGTGACCTAACTTGGGATTTCCCAAAGATGGATACATTGGTCAGATGTGTGCTGAACTTCCCGCCAAACTGAAGCAATATCTTTCCTGTAGTTCTGAGAGCTGAGCCAAGGAGGGAAGAAGTTAGTAAGACAAGGAGAACTGTCAGGAGCTGGTATGACAGAGACAAGGGTCTCTACCGCGTGGACAGTGCTGGACTTTCTGGAGTTGTCACATGAGAGGCTCTACAGGCATGGTTCCCCATCTTAAAACCAAGAGACTCACTCAGCTTTGTAGGTGAGGGGGCTGAACAGGCTGTTCTGTACTAGAACTCCCAAACCTGAGGCAGCACAAAGCACTGGAAAGAGTATTGACCATAGGCTCAAACCTGAGTTTTTTGTTTTGTTTTGTTTTGTGTTTTGAGACACAGTCTCCCTCTGTCACCCTGGTTAAAGTGCAGTGGCATCATCATAGCTCACTGCAACTTTAAACTCCTGGGCTCAGGCAATCCTCCTGCCTCAGCCTGCCGAGTGGCTGGGACTACAGGTGCATGCCACCACTCCTGACTAATTTTTCTACTGGACAGGGTCTCGCTCTTGCTTGAGTAGAAGCTGGTCTGGAACTCCTGGCCTCAAGTGATCTTCCTGCCTCGGCCTTCCAGAGTGCTAGGATTACAGGCATGAGCCACCACGCCCAGCCTCAAACCTGAGTTCTAATTCCAGCTCTGCCAGTGTGGGGCTTTTAGAACCGTAGAAAGTCACTGAAACCCTTTCCATAGAGCTTGTTGTCCTCATCAGGAGAAATCAGGAGGGTGGGCCAGATGACCTCTACAGGCTTCCACCCCTAACTTTCTAAGAATCTATGATCCTCTTCCTCTCCCATCTTGGAGATAAAACAGGGATAAAAACTGAGGGCTTAAAAGGGGGGTGGCGGGATTCAGTCATCCTCTCCTGCCGAGTGACTCTGGATCCCCGCCAAGAATGCATCTGGAGTGGAGAGAAATGGGCCCAGGCCACCTGGAAAAGCTTCCTGATCTTTTCTGCAGTTGAGGTGCCAGAAGTAAAGGCCTGGACTGTGTCTTTGGTGGGGCTCTCTGTTTCAGGGGCCCTCTTGGGAAAGATGTAGACCTCCAGGCCAGCTCCTAGAGGTGGACCTGCTCAGAAGCAGTGCCTTCCTCCCACCTTTGCAACCCACCTCTTCCACCTGCCCAGGGGTGGGGAAGGGACCAGGCTGACCTAGGGGGAAAACGTCCCTGGGAGAGGAGGCCCCTTCAAGCCCCATTCTGTGCGAGGATATAGATGTCCACGAGTGGGAATGAGGCCCAGGTTGCTGTCTTCCCAGCCCCGAGATGTGCTGAGTCAAAGCTCTGGTGCTGTGCAAAGGCCACATGACACAGAGCTGAATCTCAGAGCGAAACAATTGGGGTACTCACTGTTTTGGGAACAATCTGTTTCTTGGGCTGCGTAATCTTAAAAGGAATCCTGTAAGAGAAAGAGACAAAGAAGGATATTGTGAGAAATGGGGAAGGATGTGGCTGGACGCGTCAATGTGGTACGGGCCACTTTTCCTCCAGGAGGGTGAGGAAGAGTGGCCCTGGCTTTTGCTGCTTGGATCCCGGACCACCTGCCCTGGAGGGCGTAGGAGCATCAGCACCCCGGCTGGCTTCTAGGAGGGCGAATCTGCCATCAACCGCGTCAGACACAGGTTTTTGGGCACCACCTTCTGCCCCAGAGCACCTCTCCTATTAACAGCCTGTCCTTTAAATACACCGAAAAGGCGAGGGCAGGGAAGGGAAGACACCCTGCAAATAACTAACAATCATTATAAACCTTGCGTCTTGAGGAGCCGCAAAGTCAGAAATTACAGACTCACAATAACAGCTACCATCCTTGAAAACATGCCTTTGTAAAAACCCCACAAAAATCACTGATAGTCTATATTAGGTGTTTTACTACTTCCCTATAGAGGGACAAACTGGATCTGCAGAGCTTCTTGGGAGGATGGAGGCTGGGGAGAGATGACAAATTATAGGGACATTAATGACTGGCCAGGCTGGGCTGTTTCCCTGGGAAAACTGACAAAATCTAAACGAAGCTAACTTGGAGAAAATTTCTGAAATCCAGCCCAAGTCGGCCTTGAACTTGCTCTGAAGCTCTGCACCTCAGACTCCCCACTTTGAAATGGAAGACAGGTTGGCATAACAGAAGGAAGACCATGGGTCTAGGAGTCCAGACTTGAGCAGGCTGCTCCCTGGCAGGCGATGACTGCGCTGGGACTTCATTTCCGACTCTGTAAAGTGAGTGGAGTAAACTAGATAATTTACAAGCTTCCTCACGGCATTGAATATTCTCTGATTCTCTGATTCTGAGAAGAGCTGTGGCCAGGCTAGAAAGCCAACAGAACACGTCCCCACAGCTGTGGAAAGGGTAGGCTCCCCACACCCAAGCAGGAAGAGAGTCAGGATCGGCTGGGGGAGAGGGTGCTCACTCAGCCGTTCCCACCTCTCTTCTTGCCTTTGGGCTCTAGGAGCAGGCAGAAGCGCTCTAATTCAAACCTCCCGCTTCCATGCTGCACCCGATCCACTCCGTCCACTCCGCCAGCCCAGGTCCCACCCTTCCCTCCACACCCCCTTCTCCCTGAACCAGCTTTCATTTGGCCCAAACTGACCAATACTGTTGCTAAACCCAACGGTATAATTAACCACCGATAATAACCCCAGACAAAGATCTGGTTGAGGGGATGGGCCGGCCTGAGTCACAGTGGTTTAAATTTAATTTCTGGAGGACATCCTGTTTATTGTTAACGCAGTCCCGTAATTTGGGAGTGTTAACCCTTTGGGGGCTGGCCCATTCACGTAGCTTCTGCAAACAAATAATCCCCAGCTCTATAACTGCCAGGGGGGAATTAGGTAAAGTGCAGGACTGAAAAGGAAAGAAAACATGAAACTATTTCCCTTTCTCAGACCTAAAGCGGAAAGGTTCAAGGGGAAATGAGTCCTCTCCCCGAGCCCCAGGTTGCTCTGCCCACAATCAGGGATTGGAGTTGACAGATAAAATGGTTTTGGACAGTGAACAACTGCCCTTGAGGACCATTTTGGAGACAGTACAAATGAGGTCCCGGTGGCACCAGAAAAACACTGCTCATGCTCTGTGGGAAGCATGCTGCAGCATAAAAAGCTCTAGACCAGATCTCAGAAAACCTGGTCTCTGCCTCTGACTAGTTTTGTGATTTAAACAAATCGCAATCTCTGGAGCCCCGTTTCTTAAACTATGAAACAAAAGAGTTGGACTACCTGGTCCCTTCTGCTTATGTAAAATGGGAATTCTACACTGAATCTCCATTCCAAGAATATGGGGAGTAGGATGAGAATTCTAAAGAATTCTGAGTGGTCTTCAGAATGAGTCTTGGAGTCTAGTACCACAGACTAGGGACCAAGAAATTAGGAACTTAGATTCCATTATTTGTGGTGCCACAGCCTATCTCTAAAATCTTAATTTAGAATCACAGTATTTTTAGAACTGTGAGTTACCATAAAAATTTTTTTTTCCAGTTCAACCCTCTCATTTTGCAGATAAGGAAGCAGATCGGAGAGGGTCAGTGACTAGCCCAGGGTCATTCTGCTGGTTCACAAGAGAACCAGGGATCAAGTCAGAACTCCTGGCTTCTGGCCCACTTTTCTCTCTACTGCTCACAGTTCAATACTCTTCTCACATGAATTTGTGACAGGTATTTGATCAAAATACCTAGTCTTAAAGTACTATGGAATGAGAAGGGCCCCATGATTCTTTAAAGGACTGGAAATTAAAGGGAGAGCGCTTGTGCCGAACTGGGGGCTCTGGCACGAACAGGAGGTTATGTGTACTATGTAGACTGAACCAGGTCTCTCTCTGCATTTCCATCACAGCTACTGATGATCAAATATAACTTTATCATACTATTCTGAATGATTTTTCAACTCAAAAGCCTATCTTTACCTGCTAGAAGAACACCTTTTTTAAAATAAGCTTTTTATTTTGAAAGTTTTAGATTTGTAGAAAAATTGTGAAGGAAGTTTATGATTCCCATGTCCCCCACGCTCAGTTTCCCCTTTTATTAACACCTAATATCAGTATGGTGCATCGGTCACAATTAACCAGTATTGATACATTCAAGACTATATTCACACTTCCTCAGTTTTCCCTGGTGTCCTTCTTTCTGCTCCAAGAGCCTACCCTGGTTACCACGTGACATAGCTGCTATGTCCCCTGAGGCTCCTCTGGGCTGTGATAGTTTCTCTAACTCTCCTTGGCTTTGGTAAGCTTAACACAGTTTTAAGGAGTGCTGGTCAGGTATTTTATAGAATGCCCCCCAGCTGGGATTTGCCTGATGTTTTTTCTCCTGACTAGACTAGTTATGGGGTTTGGGGAGGAAGATGACAGAGCTGAAGTGTCGTCGTCATTGCATCACATCAAAGGTCCATGGAATCGACATGACTTACCCCTGTTATGTGGACCTTGATCCCAGGCTGCAGCAGTCTTCCCCAGCTTTCTCCACTGTAAAGTTACTACCTGTCCCCCCTTTCCACACTGTACTCTTTGGGAGAAAGCCAATATGCAGAGCCCTATTGATTAATTGATTTATTCAATCAATTATTGGTATGGATGCATAGATATTTACCTTACATTTTGGGTTATGATCTAATACTCCTTCATTTTGATGCACAAACTGTTCTAGCTTTGGCCACTGGCAGCTCTTTTGGGTGGCTCCTGTGTCCTTTTGACATATCCACATCAATGTGTGTGTGTGTTTAGCACTTCCTTACTTTCTGGCACAAGATACTCCGGGCTCATCTTGTACATTTCCTGCCCCAGCCCTAGAATGCATGGAGGAACTTAGCATTCAACGAGCCTCTGTGGTGTGGTCTCAACCCTCCTTTTAATCTTTCCCGTTCACCCGATACAACTACCCTGATTCAGCTAAGTGGACGTTAATCCCCCAAATCTAAACTCCTTATAATTTCCTATCCCAAACTGGGATGTTTTTGAGTGCATGTCATCAGGACACTTGGACTGCCCAGGGCAACTGGGCCACACGGCCACCCCAAACACATGGAATGCCTTCTCTCCTCCTGGCCTAAGCAAAGCTGTTTGCTAAACCCTCGCTTACCTTCTTCTAAAATGTCTAAGACTTATTTGGCATTAAAAATATTCTACATTTTACACTTAATTATAGTTTATCCCCTTAAAAAGTAAAATATGCTCATCAGAAAAAATATGATCAGAAAGAATAACTTTAAAAAATTATAAAAGTAAAAACATGCTATCAGAGAAAACTTGAGAAATACAGAAAAGGAGAGAGAGAAAGAGAGGGAGAGAGGGAGGGAGGGAGAGAGGAATAGGAGAAAATCCCTCCCCCATCCATAATCTCATATCTAAAAGATGACCACGGTTAATGTTTTGGTGTTGTTAATTATATTTTTAAAACTGGCAGAAAGACAAACAACTGAAGCAAATATGCCAAATGTTAATAGTGGTTAATTCTGGGTGGTGAGAATATGATTACTGTTTTCTTCTTTGCACTTTCCATATTTTTCTCAAATAAACCAAAAAAACTCCTTGTTTTGTTTTGTTTTTTTTCCCTTGACTACAAAAATAGCACCTGATCAGTGTTAAAAACTTGGAAGACCTGGAAAAACACAAAGGGCAAAACATAAACACACCAAAAAAAACCCAAAGGAAAAAATAAATAATACCCTGAATCACAGCATGTACATGTGTGTATCTGAATATTTACATAACCTTTAAAAGTAAAGGAAATATATTTCTTTCATTCATTAATTCATTCATTTATTTGAGACAGGGTCTTTCTCTGTCACCCAGACAGGAGTGCAGTGGCATGATCACAGCTCACTGTAACCTCCAACTCCTGGGCTCAAGCGATCCTCCTCCCTCAGCCTCGGGAGAAGGTAGGACCACAGGCTCGTGCCACTACGACTGGCTAATTTTTTTATTTTTAATTTTTTGTAGAGACAGAGTCTCACTATGTTGCCCAGGCTGGTCTCGAACTCCTGGCCTCAAGCGATCCTCCTGCCTCAGCCTCCCAAAGTGCTGGGATTACAGGCGTGAGCCACGGCTCACGATGATTTATACGCCGATCATTGTTCTCATCATTCTGATTTTTAAAAGCTACAGAAATAAAACTAGTGGCACAGGTGTATAAAGAAAATGTACCACTAGTTTTATCTCTGTAACCCATGTCATTTACTGTTGGTCATTTCAACCGTTTCTATTTTCCATTTTCTCCTATTATAAACAAAAAGCCTAATAGCTAAATCTGATAGCTAAATCTTTACACACACCAAGGATTAGTCACACAGGATCAAGTCTCAGAATTGGAATCTCTGGGTCAAAGGATACGTACACATTTTCAAGGCTTTGATACATTTTGCCAAACTGCCCTAGAGGTAGATTGATACAGATAACATTTTTTAAAAGATTAAAACAGTTTACACTTTACCACCTGCCCTTTGGCTTGTATATCAGGATTTTTTCCTGGCTTAGTGTTTGCCTTTCACTTTTGTACTTTTGTGTTTAACATACAGAAGCTTTTGATTAGTATGAGGACAAATATACCAAATCCACCTTTTCTTTTGTGATTTCTTCTTTTCGTGTCACACCGAGAAAGACGTGCCCACTCTACACCGACAACTTACAACTATTTACCTATATTTACTTTATTACTTTTATGACTTCCTTTTATTCATCTAAATTCTACTTTTATCAAAGTTATACATATGCGTAGTTTAATAAGGCAGCAAGATTTCTTAAGTAAAATATTAGTTCCTAGGCTCCCTTAATCTCATTTGCCAGAGACAACCACTTTCAACTCAGCTGTTTTTTTCGTATTTCCCTTTGCACGTCTAAAGAAAAATGTTTATACTGCTACCTATTGATTGTTAGGTTTTTAGGCACTAGCTATTGACTTTTTATTTTGGGACATCAATCAAACAAAACACTTTTGGGTGCCCATCCCTTCTCCACAAAGACATACTTGCAACTCCTTCCCTTCTTCTCAATATAGTTATATTATAATTTGGTTAGATCAATGTTAAGTAAACTATTATAAGGATATTGTGATTTGTTTTCCATCCAGCATGTGGCAGCCAGGAGATTGTTATACATCTGTCACAATTAACCAACATTGATCCATTCAAGACTATATTCAGACTTCCTCAGTTTTCCCTGGTGTCCTTCTTTCAGCTCCAAGATCCCCTGCTGATAACCACATGACATAGCTGCTCTGTCCCCTCAGTCACAGCTTCAGAAGGCTGCAGTTCCAGCTGATGTACTGAACCACAATCTCATGAGAGTTTCCAAGCCAAACCTCCAGCTAAGCCACTTCCAAATTCCTGACCAACGGAAACTGTTTATTGTTGTTTCAAGCCATTAAGCTGTGGGGTAATTTGTTATGCAGCGATACACGGTTAGTAACACTGCATAATTTTTTACTTTCCCTAAAATTGGTAATTGTCGCTTTTCTTTCATCTGTTTGATTGCGCATGTACTTATCCCTAATTCAAGCTGTGGTCTCACTCACTGTCAATACTTTCATTCGTATCAGGTATTCTCTCCTTTGCAGCTTCTTGAAGCGCTCTGCACCGGAACTGTTGGCCCGCTCCAGTCTGGACTGGCTGCCCGCCACCCGCATGTGCCGCTGTCATCGCCCGCTCTCCCTTCACCGTCCTCCTCACTGGGATTCCTTTCACTTCTCCCCCATGATTCTCTCCTGGTCCTCCTCTTTCTTGGTTTGCTCTTTATTTTGTTAGCAACAAAGAGTGTGGGCAATCATTTTTGAGACTTTGCATATCCTAAAAACTTTTTATTCTACCCACAGTCTAGTTTGGCTGGGTATAGAATTATAGGTTGGACGTAATTCCTTTCAGAACTTCAAAGGCATTGCTTCCCTGTCTTCTAACTTCCCAGCACTGCTGCTGTGGTGAGGTCTGAAGCCACCCTGATTCCCATCCTTTGTATGTGACCTGTTTTTTATTTTCTTTATGCAATCTTGTAGGATCTTATGTTTGTCCCAGTGTTGTAAAACTTCACAATGATGTGCTTTGTGGGTCTGTTTTCATCCATTGTGCTGGGGTCACAGGACCGTTTCAACTTGGCAATTAAAAATCTTTAGTTCTGGGATTAAAAAAAAAAAAAGTTGATTTCTTCTCTTCCATTTTCTGTTTCTTGCTTCTGAAATTGGTATAATTTTGATGTTGACCCTCCTTGGCTGGTCCTCTAATTTCTGTTATCTTCTAACACTTCAGACTAAAGAGTTTTTTCATTTCTGCTATCAGATTTTTAATTTCCAAGAGCTCTTTTTAATTTTCAAGATGTCTTTTTTTTTTTTTAAGTATCCTGTTTTTATTTCACAGATGCCTTATCTCTCTGAGGATCTTTGTGATAGCTTTAAAAAAAATTTCTTCTTCCTTTATAGTCTCAGTTTCCCTCCAAGTGGCTGTTTTTGTTTGTTTAGTCTTTATTTTTCATACTAAATGCTTTCCTTGGATGAGCAGTAATTCTTGGCTGCCTACTCACATATATGACAAAGAGACAAAAAAAAGCTGACTATAAGCTCTGAGCATATGGATCATGTTTGTCTACCGTGTAGGGTGATTTGGCAAAACAGTTTTGTGGGCAACTCCCTGATATCAGTATCCTTTTCATCTTTTCTCCTGGGCAGGTAAAATTTCCTAGAGAAGATTCTTCCATTCTCCTGCTTTGGGCATAAAGGCCTAGGTCAGCATTCTGGGAGCTCAGCAAGTGGAAGAGATCTAGTGCATGTGTGTGAATGCATGTGTGTGTGTGCATGTGTGCCTGTGTGTGTCAGGGGGAGGGGAAGTGGTGTGTTTTTGTGCTCCATTTGCATACATTCACTTCATCCTCCTATATTTCACTATAGTGGTACCGCTATGATTTCACTATAGTGGTACTACCCTTAACCGTGCCTGATACCCTCTCAGAGGTGGGTCTGTGTTTTATGGGCCTGAATCTTATACAGTTGTGTGTGCCCTTTAAAGAAAAAGAATATAAAATTACAAATACAAAAACAGGCATGAAAGTGAATATTGAGGCAGAGAAAAGAGCATAACAAATGACAAGTTTCAAAAGCTGACAAATGACATAAACATCAGAAAATCAAGAATAACCTAAAATTTTTATTAATCATCTGCCTAACACACCTCTTTTTTTCCTACATTTTTTGGCTGCATAGTCTTTGATTGCCTCTTTATGTGACACAGAGTTGGTAGCATCGTTTTCTTAGAGTGAAAAGATAATTCTGTCTTTCCTCCATTATGGTTGATTGAAATTTGTTTTCTACTACTGACAGTTTAGAAAAGCCTTTTTTCCGCTTATTGGTAATATATAAGTATAAATTTTATAAGATTTAGGAAAATCTCATGTTTCTTCCACAAATGAACTGTAGGGTTTCAGGGCACATTTCAAGATTTCTTGTACAGTGACTAATTTTAAATGCTCTTGAATTAATGACAGCAACCAGTTTGTCATTAATGTCCTTGTAGGAGGGCATATAACAAGTTCTGTTATTTTCGTTATGTCTTTCATGTTAAATTTACCAGAAATCTACATGTTTTATCAATGTGTTTATATGATTTGCTCCTCCTCTTCATTAACTGGATTATCAAACAATCATTACTCCTATTTAAAACCGTTCTCATTCTCTTACTGGATCACTAGCTTTTAGTACAATCTGAAATGTTTTGTTATACCTTGCTTGATTTCAGAATGATTTCTGCCAATTTAATCGCTCATCTTTATCATTTTTGTGTTCCACTATTTATCCAATTTTCCCCTTAGTTTTTAAATACATTTAAAGATGACCAAAAAAGGTACCCTTTGTATATTTCCAACTCAGGAGTCTATAATTTCTTGTTTTATTAAAAATTTTCCAAAAATGTCTTCACAAATTGCAGTTAAAACAGTATACTCCCAACTCAACCCCCTAGTCCCATCCCAAAAAAGGGTTAGGCTGCTCCAATCAATGCTGCTATGAATACCTGTATGCAAGATTTTGTGTGGACATGTTTTCATTTCTCTTGGGTATGTATCTAGGAGCAAAATTGCTGGGTCATATGGTCACTCTATGTTTCGCCTTTCGAGGATCTGCCAGACCAGACTGTTTTCCAAAGTGGCTGCAATTTTACATTCCCACCAGTGGTGTATGAGGGCTCCAATTTCTCCACATTCTTGCCAATAGTTATTATTCTCTCTCTTTTTGATTTTACCCATCCTAGTGGGTATGATGTAGTATTTCATCGTGGCTTTGATTTGCATCTCTCTCATGACTAATGATGGTGAACATCTTTTCATATGTTTATTGGTCATTTGTATGTCTTTGGAGAAACATCTACTCAAACCCTTTGCTCACTCTAAAGTTGGGTTGTCTTTTTTATTGTTGAGTTGTAAGAGTTCTTTGTATATTCTGGGTACAAGCCCCTAATCAGATAAATATTTTCTCCCATCCATGGTTGGTTTTTCACTTTCTTAATGGTGTCCTTTGAAGCTCGAAAGGTTTATATTTTGATGAAACCCAATTTACCTAGCTTTTCTTTTGTTGCTCATGCTTTTGGTGTCATATCTAAGACTCCTTTGCCAATCTTTGTGAACTTGATCCAAGTTCATGAAAATTTACCCCTATCTTTTCTTCTGAGAGTTTCATAGTTTTAGCTCTTACAAATGTAAAGTCTTTGATCCATTTTGAGCTAATTTTTGTATATGGTGTGAGGTAGGAGTCCAAAGTCATTCTTTTGCAAGTGGCTATCCAGTTGTCCCAGCATTGTTAGTTGAAAAGACTATTATGTTTCCATTGAATTGTTCTGGCATCCTTGTTAAAAATCAATTGACCATATATGTAAAGGTTTATTTCTGGACTCTCAATTCTATTCCATTAATCTACATGCCAATCTTTATGACAGTACCAAACTATCTTAATTACTGCAGCTTTGCAGTAAGTTGTAAGATCAGGAAGTATGAATCCTCCAACTTTGTTATGATTATTTCGGCTATTCAGTGTCCCTTGTATTTCCATATGAATTTTAGTGGTTTTTTATATTTACAGGTTTACCATATTTGGAGTTCATTTTGAGTGTATGGCTAGCCAGCCAGTTGTTTTAACATGATTTTAAAAATACTCCATCTTTGAAAAATTATTTTGTCAGTGTTAAATACTTCTACAATTCCATATCATAGACTGATCTCTCTTGCCAATAACATAAATTTAATTATTTAGGTTTACAAAAGCTCTTAATACTTAGTAAAGCAAATCCCTCTCATTAAATTTCTTTTTCGGGTGATTTCTTGGTTATTTTCATTTTTTCTTATTATTCAAGATAAATTATTCAAAGTCATCTACTGTGTGCCCTTCTTCCCACCCCCCAAAGAGACCTCATAAGGATATTACTGGAAATGCATTATATTTATAGATTAAGTTTTTGAAGAACCTACATCTTTATAAATATTAGGTTTGCTCATTCAGAGCCATAATATTTCTTTTCATTCATTCAAGTCCTATTATGTCCCTTGGTCTTAGGAGTTTTTTTCATTTAGGTCCTCTACATTTATTTTATAAATGTTAAGATCCCAAAGTAACACTCACATGTGAAATTTTTAGCCCTACGTGTGTCTTAGGTGTGTGCATTCCATGGAATTTTTAGCCCCATATGTATTAGGTGCATTCCATGGAATTTCGTATTTTTGGTTATACTGTAAATGGGATTCTCTTTTTCATTTTATCTTCCTGGTACATTTTCCTCGAAACAAGCCACCATACCTACATATTTAATCTATACAGCCCAAGAAATTCAAATAGAAAAAAAAAAAGGATTAGGTCTTCTAGGTAGTCTTATCATTTGAAAATGATAAAAATTTCCCTTTTCTTTCTGAATATTTACACCTACTTCTTGTCTTATGTCACTGTATTAGTTAGAAATTATATAAAAAAGTGTTCTGACTTTGGTAAGAGTGCTTTGAGTCTCATCTTTCATGCTTAAATATGAAGGGAGCTGTTGATTTCAGCCAGGAAACCTCCTAATAGTAAGAAAATACCTTTCTGTTCCTAGGTTACTAAAAGATACTGGGATTAGATTTTTGAATTCTACTAATGCCTTTTCAGCATGCATAGATGACCCGTTTGTTCTCCTATGGCCTATTATTGTGATGAGCTGTGCAAATACACTTCCTAATACTGACCCATCCTTTCATTATTACTGAGATAAACTCCGCTTGGTAAGGGGTACAGGTTAATTAACTTTGATGTGTGTATGCCTTGCTTTCTGATTATGATACACAGCACCTCAAGGGCAGTGACTGAATGTTATGCTTCTTTGCAACTGTCCTAGGCACAGTGCTATTTTCAACCTTTCATTGAATGAATATTCAGTAAATATTTATTAAGGGCCACCTCTGTTCCAAGCACCATGCTAGGTTCTAGGGATATCAGGATGAATAAGACTGACTCATTCTACGATCTCATGGAGCTTACAGTCTAGTTTTATGCACCTAGTAAGCACTGAATGGATGAGCAAATGAATGAGTAAAATAAGTGCATTGCCCCAAGGGCCCTGTAAAATACCACACTTTAATTTAAGGCTCCTGAAGAAAGCTACTCTTAGATAAGGTTATACAAAGAACAAAGACAGGTAGTATCATTGTCTTTGGGCTCTCAAATCCTTATCTGAGCCAAATAGAACCTAAAAAGGGTATCACCAGGTAGCTGGGGTCCAGGGACAGTACATCCAGCAAAGACCAAGAAAATGGAGCAGGCCTTTGGCTTCAGAAGTAAAGCCTGGTGAAGTTATCAAAGTACGGGTCAGGGGAAAAGGAGAGGGGTCTCCCGGGTTTAGTCCGAGGCTGCCCGATGGCAGATGTGATCCTGCTCTGCCAGAGAAACAGGCAGAAAGTGGGGGCGGGTGCCTTGATGGAAGGACGCAATTGTCTCCGCCACCGAAACAGGGCATTCGTGCAGGAAGTGGTGAGTGGTGGCCAGGAGGGGAGAGCGCACACACTGCATTTCAGCAGGCTCTACTGCCTCTTTTTCCTGGGATCCTGGTTTCATTCCCTGTTCTCAGCTGGTGGGCATGCAGGACTTCCTCAGGAGAAACAGCTGCTTTAGAGAGCGCAGGGCAAGAGTGTCAGCATCGCAGCCTCTCTGAGAGCAGCCCAGGCTGGCAGCACCGTCCTTCCTCCTCCTCCTGCTGGCCTCAGCCTCTCCCCTCGGCATCGGGGGGTCAGCAGAGGTCCAGAGAGGACACAGGGCCGCTCCCCAGAGAAGCTTACGTTCTGGGAACAGGGGCCTCCCAGAGACTCTTCTGCGAATAGAGGTCCTAACTTGTTCTCCTCGCCGTTCCATACTAATTGGCTCACGCAGGCAAGAAGGGATAGTTTTGGGTCCCGGCAAATGGAGAAAACATTTCCCTCAACCCACCCCCTCTCCAACCCCCAACATGCCCCACCTCAAAGAAGAAAAAAGTTCTGTGTGTACGGAGGGAAAAGGGGGAAAAAGATTCTATTTTCTTTCACAATAAAGAAAAGTCAACAGGATGTTCTCCAAAGCTACAAATATACTTTTTCAAACAGTAAATATCTCTATTAGCAGCATGATGCCAGTTGGCTAATTCTGTCTGTCTCAGTAAAACCTTTCCAAAAAAACTCCTGCTCTTGTGTAATGTCTATTTACAAAAACAGCTCTTTTGCATTTTCAACTTGCTAGGTTTCTCAATCTTTTGTTTCCTCACCCCCTCTACTGCAGAGGCAGAGATAAGAGGCAGGCCCAGATGGCAGCTGGGTGGGGATCCCCGGTCACCCCACTCGGTCCCTGCCTTCTTTGGAGAGTCCTCCACTGCCATGACAGAGAAGAGGAGAAAGCAGCTAAACACGCTTCCTTGGTCTCCCCGTGGCCTCCGGAATTTGTTTCTACTGAATATGAGCGCGCCTAGGCCTGGCTGGGGGTGGGAAGAACCCTGAAATGATTCAGTGCACCCCACCCTGTAACTTTCTGATATCTCCAGCTGGGCAGAGATCCACGAGTTTTGGGGGGAGGGAGGTGAGGAGGTGAGAATGAAGGAGCGCCGAGCAAAGAGTAGGCGGCAGTTGATAGTGGCTGAAATCCTGGCTCCCCAGGGAGTGGTCTGGGCCTGAGTCACTGTCTCGGCAAGAGCAGGAAGGTGGGCGAAAGGCAGCAGCTTCTGCAGCTGAAGGACAAGCCCTCCTCCCCCCATCCTTCTGCTACTCTATCCTTCGGTTGCCGCCTGCTCTGGTCTGAGGCTACCGCCACCTTAACAATCGCAGAGAACAAACAGGGCCAAGGCTGGGGCAGGGCTTACAGAAAGTCATCTGGCTCCGGCCGAACAGCTGCTTGTTGGATGCCATCCTCCCCGTCTGAAAGGCCAGCTGGCCACAGCGCCAAAGGGCCAAGGGAAGTTCAGCCTGAGCAAGGATGTACGAGACCCCACGAGAGTGGGGCACGGACTGAGCTGGAACTCATCCGTTTCCAGCACCTACGACTGCAGCCCTCAACCCCACCTTGGTCCTTCCCTAAACTACCTAGATCTGAAACCAGAGCACACAGAATACAACCCTGCCTCTCCATCAGTCCAAGGAGGTATGTGTGTGTTTAAAAATAAAAGGCATGACTCTGACTTGCTGGATTTGTTACTCGGCCATGAACCATCCTCCAGCTCAGCTGTGAGCCCTCCTTCCCCACCACTCCCAGGCTGACCTCTGAAAAGCAGACAGAATGAATCACACAACGTCAGGTCACATGAGAGCTGGGAGATCACCTAATTAAAGCAACCACTTATTGAGCATCTACTACCGCCAGATGCTGTGTAGGTGCTTCTGATACAACTGTTTGTGTGAAGTGGCCCCCTCCTCTACTCCACAGGAGAGACCATACACTGGATAAGGGGATGGACCCTGGAGCCAGACTGCTGGGGTTCAAATCCTGGCCCTGCCGATTACCAGCTGTGAGACTCTGACCTAAGCTGCCCGTGCCTCAGTCTCCTTCTCCATAAAACAGGGCAATAATTTACTCTTCTTATAGGGTCACTGAGGGTTAACAAGTTTAAGGCTTAAACAGCCCTGGCCTCCAGTAAGCCATCTCTAAGTATCTGCTGAGAAGGGGGTAGGGGTGGTATTTTGATGATGATGACCAAACTGAAGCCCAGAAGGGGTCATTTGCACAATTACCCCCAGAATGGTCAGGAAGCCTGAGATTATTTTTTCTGTGTTGGAGGCAAGCAGCTGTCCCATATCATATTGTACCACAACCTGGCACAAGTTATATGTCTGCCTAAAACTGAGTAGTGACTTCCTCCTGAATAGTGAAAGGATTTGTGACAGAAGCGTGGAGCCTGATGGAGCACCTAAAGGTCAAGAAAAGAGAGGGAAGACAGGCAATCCGAGGAGGCAGTTTGGATTTTTTTTTCGAAGCCCTTTAAGAAACTTCTATATTTGACGGACAAGTTTTCACTTACTCTCATTCTAATCTGTAAGACAAGAAGGGGTAGAAGATGGCTTTCCCCATTTTATAAGAGGGAAACATAAGACATTCCGGGTGAAAGACTTGTCCTGCTTACGCCACAAGCCAGAGAGAAACCTTCAGTGGCCTCCTCTGACGGCTTCACAGCGGCTGAGATGCATGAGACCAGCTGTTACCTTCTGAGGTATTACCTCCAGTCTCGCTTTCGCTTCTGTCTCTCACCAACCGGGAATTATAAAGAGCTCTCATGCTACCTTTCCCCTCTTCTCTGCTGAAAGTTTGGCCCCTGGAAGGAGGAGGAGGGCTGAGAAGGAAAGTGACTTCTAGGATGCCCCCCCCCCCGCCCCCCATCATTCCCACCTACTGGCAGGCCACAGGGAGCAGGGATTGTCTGGCTACGGACAGTGTCTGCCCCAGAGATGATTTAAAAATAAAAACCATTGTGAAATATTGTAAACATGCCCAAAATTACAGAGAATATGTTATAAATACTCACGTATCCACCACCTAGCTTAGTCAAATTCTAACATTAAGCCACGGTCTCTAAAAAATTTATTTTTTATAGAGATGGGGTCTTGCTATGTTGCCCAGGCTGGTCTCAAACTGCTGGCCTCAAGAGAACCCCTCACCTTGGCCTCCCAACGTGCTGGGATTACAGGCCAGATCTTATCATTTAAGCAACACATCAGTATAGACACTGCTAAGGCTCCCTATCACACCCGGATTCCATTTCCTGCTCTCCTTCCTTGCTACCCTAGAGTAACCACTATCCTGAATTTAGTATTTATTATTCCCATACTTTTACTATGTAAATTTAAATCCACAAGCAAATTGGAGTATTGTTTTACAGGTCTAAACTTTGTATAAATGATACAGTGTCAAATGTGTCATTCTGAAGCCTGCTTTTCATGTTTAGCAATATATTTTTGAGATTTGTCCACGTTCATACGCGTAGCTCTATTTCACTCCTTTTAACTACCATGTAATATTTCATTATGGAAAGATATCACAGTTTATTTCCCCATTTTCCAGCCGCCAGGCATCTACACACGATCGTGCAGCTAACATTCCCGGTGTGTCTGCTGCTGCGCAGGTACAGGAGTTTCCCTACGGTAGAGGGCAGCTACAGCTCGGCTGCAATTGCAAAAGCTCTAGTTTACACTCCCCCCACGCTGTACGTGAGTTCCCACCGCTCCTCACCCTCAGATACTTGGCATTGTCAGCCTTTAAAATTTTTGCCAGTCTGATGGCTATGAAATGGCATCTCACTGTTGGTTTAATCTGCTCTTCCCTGATTACTAATAAGACCAAACATCTTTGTGTAGGCTTTTGTCCACTTGGGTTTTCTTTTTTTGGAAAATGATCAACAGTTTTCAACTCGATGGAATAAGTTCTTATAAAGGACTCAGCCAGTGTTTACAGCTGTCCCTTCTGTATTTCTTATTATAACCTAGCAAAACAACCAAATAAACAAACAACCCTATCTTTAGTTGTCTACAAAGGTGTTAGCTCATAGTCAATATTTGTAATGATATTCCTAGATAGGTGTTTTTCAAATTGGGGTCCATATAGAATATCTATCACTCACAGATCATTTAAACTACTTCACATTATTCCATCATATACATATATCAAAATTAGTCATGAAATTAATTGGGGTATCAGAGTGCACCATACATATACTGTGTGAAACTTTTATTTAAGGTATAAGAGAGTGCGTGTGCATGAGTTGTGATGTCAAAGGTATTCCTAACTGCGAGTTGCGGTCAAAAAATTTTGGAAGCTACCATCCAAGTTAGCCTCCCTGGCTCTATTCTTTCTCTTTTCTGAGGTATCCTGCAGGCCATTGCCAAAATAATCAGACTAAATCATTGCTTTTGCCATGCCACTTCCCTGCTCAAAAGCCTTCAATTTTCACAAGCTCAGGCTCAATTTCAAGTCCTCAGCATGGCTGAAAGCACCATACAATGTGGCCCCAGGCTGGACTGCCAACTCTCATCAACGAAGCCTCTGCCCAAACCACTATTTACTACACCAAACTGGCCTCCTGATGGTCTGCAGCAAATGCTCTTGATGCATTCCATCTCCACACACCTTTCTCATGCCATGCTTTGAACCTGGACTCCTCCCTCACTCCCTCAAAACAGCACATATTTGCTAAGTCAAGGTTTAGTTAACATTACATCGCCTATTTGAAGTCTTTCTTGATGACGCCATGCTGATGTTTTGTGACCAGTTGTCCTTCCTTTGAATCCCTAGCACTTTCCACATACTGGCTGAAGACAGAGACTGACTCTCACAGCCTTCTAAATGTCCCTCAACATTCAGCACAGAGTTTTGCACATTATAAATGTTTAATAAGCATTAAATCAACAAATACCTGTTGAGTGCCATCTATGTGCATCACACTATACTGGGCACCATTTGATAGTTTAGCCATCAAAATAATGGGTTTGGCAAAACCAATAGTTTAACTGCCAACTCTAAAGACAACCTCAACATATTTCCTTAAAGAGTTTCTAACACGTAAGAAAACACTCTTGACTAAGTTGCTGTGAGACTCAAGATACTTGACTCTTCCAACTGCTCCAAGATCTGGAAGGAGTCCCCTCTTCCTCTCATTACAAACACCTGAAATAAGAGTGCGATGTTTTACGTTTATGCCCAAAGCAAGGTCATGTACAGAAACTCACAGACTACTTACAAGGCCCCTGTCTTCTAGACATTGCCATGATCTCTAGGGGAAAAGCTTGGGGAGAGCGTGGTCTGTCCAAGGTCACAGCAGACATGAGCGGTGAGGCTGCCCCAGGCAGGGGGCCCAAAGTAGGAAGAAGCTGAGATGGTCACAGAACATCTAGAGGTCTGCAGAGCACAAGGACCACCTCTATCCCTTGTGTGTGAAAACTGACAACTCCCTGTGATTCACTACCAACCTGCTAGCGCCAATACATCCTAGCCAGTGAAAACACCTTCCTTCAGGATCCAATCAGCTTGGGAGTGGTCGTCTACTTTTGTAGTATTCTTGGTCAAGATGACAGAATACTCAGGAGATGCAAGTTTTAGTTCCACTTCTGCAAGGCACTCGCTGAGTGAATTCCAGTAAGTTGCCAAAGGGGACCCGCACCGCATACTTCAAAGGGCACATGTGAGGATGGAATCAGACAATGGACGGGAAAGCTAGAAGCACTATACAAACGCGAGAGCAATGGCAACTAGAGAGAAAAGAGACTCCACTGAGAAAATGTTTGAAACCAATAGATGGTTCCGTCTTACCCAGAAGTTTACCCTTTTCTCTTTATATGCCATTCACTGCATTTAACAATGACCTACTAGATACCCACCATGTTCACGACAGTAGTGTGCACAAAGACAAAGAAGTTGCAGCTCGTGTTGTCATGGAGTTGATGCGGGAGAGAAGAGCATGATCGTGACGCCTGGAAGAATGCGGGGTGCTGCAGCAGAAGCACTACGGAAGAACAGGGTGAACCCACCAAAGCAGTTTGTGGGGGTGGGGGGAAATAGAGAGGGGCGGGGAGGAGCAATTAGAGACAGCCTGACCTGGAAGCCACTTTTGTCAGTCTATATAACAGCAGCACTTCTAGAGTCTCTTCCTTTCAGGAAGTGGTTTGTAGGTTTCACACGTTTTTAATCTTACATTTTTTTTCTGAGCTGAGGCAAGTCAGTAAATGAGAAGATAGTCCTCATTCATACATTTAATAAACACTGACTGCCAGGAACAGTGCTAGGGAACAGCAATGATCAAGAGACAGTCCCTGTACTGTCACCCCACAGACAAGTAACACAGACAACCCATGGACAAGTAACAACCCATAGACAAGTAAACCAACCAGCCGAGCACAGATGCTAATGAAGGTCAGAGGAGGGGCACCCAACGCAGCCTGGCAGGGGGTGGTTCAGGGAAGACCCTCAGAGGAGGTGAAGGATGGCCTGACTCCTGAAGGATGAGTGGATGCTGGACTGGTGGACGGGGGTGCGAATGAAAGAGAAACATTTCAGGCAGAGGGGACAGTTTACACAAAGGAGCAGGGCATGACAGAGCAGGGACAGCTTGGAGAATTCCACGCACAGGAGTAGAGTGGGACAGCTAGGTCCAGGAGGGCGATATAAGCCATGATCCAGAGCCAGGCCTTTATCCTGAAGATGATGGTGAGAGTACAGAGGGTGAGAACAGAAAAGAAAAGAAAAAAAAAGAAGAACTGGTCCTAAGATATACCAATATTTACGGGGCAGACAAAGGTAGAAGAGCCCAGAAGAGTCAGAAAAGGATCATATGCACAGAGAGTCTCCATTCTTTTCACAGCAGACTTGGGTGGTGAAGTGTCAGCTGGAGATACCCACCCTGTGTTACAGATGGAGAAAACAAGACAGAGAAAGGTTAAATGCTTGGCCAGGCCACACTGTGAGTGAATGGACGAGAACCCGAACGCAGCAGTCTAGTACCTAGTCAGACTTATCTGCCTCTACTGTCCTTGTTTCTTGGTGGAACTACCGGAGCCCTCAGCATAGGAGGATCCCTCCAGCTCTCCTTATTCCTCGTCACTTAAGCCTGAGATGATCAAGGTGTGTGGTTCCAGGGGAGGCTACAATTCCTACAGATGGCTAAGCTAGGTTCAGGTCGCTATTCTTAATTCTACTCAATTCTCTCTCCACACCATAATTAAGACACACGCATACACACAGGAAGAGGGGGGAGAGAGGAAGGGAGAAGGGAGGAGAGAGAGGGAGGGGGAGAGAGAAGTATTCAGCTTAGGGCCAAGAAGTGAATGTGGGATCTGAGCTGTGATTATCAAATGCCTTCTTCCTAGTAGAACAGACCACTGGGCCACCTCACTGAAAGGCAGATGTGTGGCTGGGTGGCTGAGTGGATGGGTAGGTGGTGCAGGAAGACAGGTGCCCACTAAATAAACAGGGGGTGGGCGGGTTGCCTGCACAGAGGAAGCAGAGAACAAAGACCTCTCACTCTTCATGCAAAGTCCACAGTGTGCAAAGGGCATCAATGTTGGACATTTCTCACTGTGACATTTTGAAAGCCCAGCCTAGTCCAGAACAATGGTTACCCTCTGGGGACCATGGGCCCCTAGGCCTTATTTAATGATGGCTGGCATAGCCCATGTACTTGGTGAACTTGACCTTGAGCATCAGCCTCCCATGATGGCTCTACGTCACTCTGGTTTCTTCCCCTGCTGAGAATTCCAGTACCACATGAATGGATGAATTCATTCTGGGAGCAGGAAAACCACTCTGCGAGTGAATCAGAAGGACCCAACCCTGGTCCCCTTGCCAGCCATTGAGCTGGGAACTGAGTGTGATTGTGCGCCCAGGCGCCGGTACTGTACCCCTCTCAGGGGGAGAGGGTCAGGGTCCACGCAAGACATGACGTAGAAACAAGGAGGAAGAGAAAGGAATCTCAGCTTTGAGGGACAAAGCCACCCTTTTGGTTGTGACTCTCAGTCCAAGGAGGTACCAAGATGTGCCATGTACTGGTAAATTAGTTCTACTAGATTAAAATCTCAGCTTCTATTAGACTGTTAGTTGTCAAATTCAATTCTCTCCAACCTGATGGGCTTTAGGAAACGGGCTACTAGTTTTTCAGAAAGGAAACCTTCTGCAACACAGGTGGAAACAACTTGCCTCAGATCATCCAGAGAATCATTTGCTGTTAGTGGTCTCTCCTCTATTCTTCTCCCAATTAGTGAAGAAAAGATTCAGTAAATGCCAATCTAAGCAACATAAAGCACCTGTGCTTTCTGCTTTTAACTTCAAAAAATCAGGGAAGAGAACTCCAAAGATTCAAGATGCAGCAGGGAATATTGGGGGACCCAGGATGCCACTTTAAAGGAAGTAATTCCTCTAGGAAAGTGAATTAAAGAATCACTACTTTGCCCATCCCTAACTAGGTTATAACAAGACAAGGAAGTTATCTTTTTAAGGCTCTAGTCCCCTGTTGGCTTCCTGGAGCAAAAGGTGGAGGGACAAGGAGCAGCTCCTGCTGGAGCTTATTAGGGCATTGCTTCGGGCTTCCCTCCACGTGCTGGCCCGGACTGGCTGACATCTGTCCATCAATCTTAGCCTAAGAAGCAGTTGGGGGAGGGGAAAGAAATGGTTTAAATTTTACATTCCAGAGCTATCTTTGATGCTGACTGACATCAGCTGCTTGTGGCCAGAGCTTAGTCTCTACTGATGGCCAAATGTTAGCCTGCAAAAGTCTCCCTGAAGGATAATCTACTCCCTTCATTCATTCATAACTGATTATCATACACTTTGCATAAACAAACAGGTTACACTCAGAGGACAGAGCGGCAAATATGCTCTCTATGCTAATGAACTTGGATTCTAAAAGGGTTGATTTATCTTGTACCTCTCTGGAGGTCAATTTATTCATACAAGTATATTATAGTTGAATCCCCCGAGGTCTGGGGCTGTGGATATGCAGGTCCTTGGACCTGATGCTAAGGTAAGGTCCTTGATATGGGCATCCTCTAAGGAAGCCCTAGGAAGGCAGGCAAGCCATGGTTCTCTCCTGTGAACATAAACTGTCCAGAGCAACGAAGAGGGATTGCCTTTTGAGCAAATTGAGTCTTACAAAATAAATCAACCATTAAATATTATGAAGTGTCTACTATGTGCCAAGTATCACATAGTTCTGCAGCAACTGGAGTTGTGATTCCACTGTTACTCTAAGATTCTCTGGCTTCTTGTCTAATGGCGTGATAGCTCCCGTAATGTTTAAGCTTAACCATGTCCATTTAGAGGGAAGGCAGTGGGTACTGGCCCGGGAAATGATTAAAACTAGTCCAATCCCATCCTGGGAGGGTGGGTGTGGGGTGTAATTCTGGCCCCTTCCAAAAGAGAAGCAAGTTTTGTCTTCTGAAGACTGTTAAGTGGTGCAACGGATAGTTACCTGAAAGCGAGCGGGTTTTGTAGAGTGAACTGGACCCAGACTACCAAAGTGAGGGCCACAGCTCTGGGGCGGATGGGCGCGGTGGAGAGATGCCCACAGGGGAGAAAGAAGACACCGACTCCACCTCAGTGGATATTTAAAAGAGGAAGGAACAAGGAAGTCCCTCACTCCAAGGAGCTGGGAGGAAACGGGTCCCGGCCTAGGAGGATCCCCGGCCCTCCTGCCAGGGAGTCCTGCTGGGAGAGAGCGACTCCGGCAGGAAGGCCCCGTGAACGACCCCAGGGCAGGGGCTGTCGGGTCCCGCTCTGGCGCGGAGGGGTCGTGCGGGAAGGGCGGGCACTGCCGCAGGGGCCGGGGCTCCAGCGGTCGCCGCCGCCCGCGCCTCACTCACCAGCTCATGGTCCCGAACCTGGGCCTGCCGCCGGGATCCTCAGCTGCAACTCGGTCCTTTGGGATCACTTCCGGATTCGGCTAGTCTCCAGGAAGTGACGCAGACCCCGCCCCCGACACCCGGAAGAGGCGGCTGGGAGGGCGGGGCCCGGCGCGTTAACCCTTTTGCTGCCGCGTGCTCGCCGCGGAGTCTCCCTTGCAGGCGACCCTCTGGCTCTGGCCTAGGGCGGAGGCAGGAGGGCCTCTGAGGGCTTTTTTTCTGCTTTTAACGCTGACTCGTAACGTTCTCTTTCGCTGACTACACGGGGCCATTAACCGGCTTATTGCCTCCATCTTTCTGTCTGTAAAGTGGTTTCTAATCCACAGACAGCAGCAGCAATTGTCTATGGGGACAGAGCCGCTGGAGACAGGGCGTGAGGAAGACTTAGATTCTTCCTATGCTGTTTCTCATCTTTTAAATTTTGTAGCCTGCACATGCATGACAAACAAACAGATCTTTCCCCTCCTTCAAGATGGCACGTGGCCCTGAATGTCAATAGAATAGGTGCTTTTCAGGTTGGAATGTTCTGTGGATTTACTCAACCAAAGAGGACGCCGAGGAAGGGTGGCTCCCTGCCTTCCAGCCTTTCCCTCTGTGGTGTGCTCTGCAGAACCCAAATGATATGAATGGTCCCATTCTTTCTATTCCTTCATTTAACAAATATTAGTTGCGCTCCTACAGTGCACCAGGTACTGTGCAAACCTCGAGGATATGACCCATACGACCATGTGAAAGAAGTAGTCATCCTGCCCTTATGCCCTCCCAGAGCTACTTTCCTGGAGGGAGAGACAAACAGGCAATTACAATAATAATATATGATGGGACAGGACACGGTGCTGTGGCAGCCTGGAAGGGAGCCCTGCAGCTGTACATGGGGTTTTAGTGAAGGCTTCCAGGAGGAGCCAGTGTGTAAGCCAAGTCCTGTATGTGCACTCAGGGGTAGCCAGGTGAATCTGAGCTGAGGGGTGGGGAGGGTCCAGGCAGAGGGAACTCATCTTGGCTAAGAAGAGGACTGAGGTCCAGGCTAGCAGCTGACTTGACTCAGGTCTCCTAAAGTCAGAATTCAGGGCCTTCGTCCCTCACAAGCTGCCTGGGGTTCTGGGCTGAGTTGGCACCACCATTCCTCCGTGTTTTAGAAGAGAGAAGAACAGGCAGTGAGACCTGTGCAGGTAACTGCTGGGCCCCCAAGGACCGTCTCTCTAGGTATTCTCCTTCAAATGGACCTCAAGTGTTTCAGCGGTTACTTGGGAGTAGCTAAGCCAATGACCTAGAATGGAAGATGTGTATGATTAGTTCTGACCACCTAGGGTGGAGTCGAGGGCTCACCCAGGAGGAGTAGGGGAGCTCGGAGGGTGGGCCCCAGGAGGCAGTCTCTAATTTGTGTGTCTGATTCCATTCTTGAAGCGTCCGTAGTTTTACTTCATAGGGTTTTCCAATGGGGGTGTGTGTCCCCAAGCACATCACACAGACCAGCTTCATCACTACATTGTTCCTCAGGAAACAGGCAAAAATAAGCACAAGAGCAGCCTTGGAGAGTAAAGAAGATAGAGGAGAATTGCCAAAGGGCAGCCTGGGCAGAGAGTGTGGGTGAAGGGAGGGACAGTCCCTGCTGCTTTGCAGAGGCTGTGTGAATAGAAGGGGCTGCTGTGTGTTTAGAAGCCTCCTGGCATTTTAGCACCTGTGGATGGCTCTCGCATCAGCTTCCTCCCTTCCCCAAACTCTGCCTCCCTCAGTTATTGCTCCTCAGTGATAAATATTTCCAAAAGTATTATCCTAGGCAACGGCCATGTCCTGGGGGAAGTCTGTTTCAGGGCTGGGGGGGTAGCAGACACAGCCTGTAGGACTAGAATGGATAAGTTCTAGACTAAGAGTCTGAAGGGGTCCAGGGCCCTCGTTCCATGTCTGACATTGTGACTGGCCTCGGTCAAGTCACATCCCCTCTCTGGCCTTGGTCCCCTCATCTATAAGGTAAGTACATAGATAACATCCCCAAAGTCTCCAACATTTCATTTCCAAGTCAATTGTCTTGTTGGCTCTAAAGCTCTTGAGACATAGGAGAATGAGGAGGCAGGGGAACAGAGAGGCAAGCCCAGGGAAGTGAGCAGGTCTGAGGAATCAGCGATATCTTGGGATGAAGCTAAATATGAGTCTCCTTGGAGGGGAGAATTCAGCCTTAGGTCCAACTGGAGCAGCGCTGTTTACACCTCAAACCTTTAATGTAGCCGCCAGCAGGAGCTTTGAGGTTACTGGGAAGAATGATGGCCTCCCAGGAGTCCGTCTGGAAAGTGCCTGCTCTGAGCTGAGCTTGGTCTCCCCACCTGTGGCTCATTTGCTCGGCTAGAGGGACAGTGGGCTGAGGATGAGAGTCAGGCATCCTGCTGTACGTGTCCCTCCATGAGCCTGCCATGCCATGCAGCATTGATCCCCGGGGAGCTGACACGGGGACACACAAACACCTCCCACTGTTGTGCCAACCTCAGCCTGTGGGGTCAGAAATGATGTCTTTCTTATTTATAACCAAAGGACAGAACAATACAGGTTGATCCTGCCCCTGCAGGGGAGGAATAGGAAAAGGAGCAAATTGGGTTTCTAAGTAGGAGCTGAGAGAGGAGTTGCCTTGGGTAGAGGCAGATGCTCCTGGTCCCAAGCCTGGTAAATACCGATTCCTCCCCATAAGTCTGAGCTTGAAGTTTAAAGTGTTCAGGTGACAGAGGTCCACTTTGGGGACAAAGCTGTTTACCAGTGGGAAAGCTGCAGTAGAACCTGCTCTGCCATCAGCTCTGACCTCTCTCCTTGGAGCTTTTTACTCAGAAATTGGTAAGCAGGTGCCACCCCTTCCCCCATCTCTGGGCTTGTCACATCCACCCTCTCCCAGCCTTTCCTATGCTGAAGTCCAGGGCTGGCCCCGAGTCTCTCACCGTGCCAACCTCTGATCTGTGAATGGCAAGGATTCCCAGAACCCGGGCCTGGGCCATCAGGGGCTTCACTAGCACCAGGCTAAGGCTGGAGGACCGAGTGCAATGGGCTGAGCTCTCTTGCAGCCCTGAAGGCCTTCGTGCCTCAGGAGGCCCCTGCAGCACATTCAGCCCCAGGCCCTCAGGTTTCTATGTGGTTTCACCGCCCCCTCCTCCCTGCTCTGCACCTGCTCAGCAGGTGCCTCAGAACAAGAGTCCCTGGGCAGTAGGAGCAAGGGTGCGGGGAGATGGAGGATACCAGGGAGAGAGTTTCCAGTGGCAGGAAGCCCACAGTGATCGCTTAAAGGTCAGGGTAAAGTGACACATTGGAAGCCCGGCTGGCAAGCAGCAGTCAGGGCCAGGAATTCCTGTCTGAACCCTGCTTCTTCCTCCAAGTGGTGTGAGGGAGTCTCATCCCTCCTCTGGGCCTCATCTTCCTTGACTGCAACGTGAAGGGTCCAAGTTAGATCTGGGTTGGCAAGTGGGTGTCATCCAGTGTGCCAACTCGGATCGTTTGTCACTGGCTGCCTGGAGTGCTGTGTTGAGGCTTCTGGGGAATCTGCCATTGGTGTGCCAGTTCTATGATTGATTAGTAATGTCTGCCTTGGACAAGTAATGGGGTGTGATGGTAGATATTCCACTTTATTATTCTGTGATTATTTTTATTATGAGTTAATAACAATTGAGTACTCACGACATGCCAAGCACTATTCTAAGCAGTTCACATTTAATCCTTACCACAACCCTGTGAGGTAGGTACTATTATTGTTACTATTTATTTTACAGATGAAGGAGCAGAATCACAACCATGAAGTGGTGAAGCAGAGTTTCCAACCTGGGCAACCTGGCTCTGACGCTCATGCTTTTTTCCACTGTGGTTTACTACCTCTCCTTGATGGCCCCTGCCACCTCTGGCAATCTATGGTTTCATCAAGGCACAGTGGGGTCAGAAGCTGGCAGGCAGATGGAGCCAGGAGAAAGAAGCACCGACACTGAGTGGCCAGATTGGGGGTGAAGCGGGGGTGGGCACATGACCAGGCACCTAACAATCCGATGCGATGATGCGATGATGCTCCGCCTCGTCCCGGGAGCTTTTATATGCTTCCTCCAGCTTGGGGAGCTCAGGGCCAGCAGGTGGCAGCACCTGGCAGGGTGCGAGAAAAGGGCAGCTCCTGACTTGGCATGGAAGTCCTTCAGGCATCAGACAGCCCAGATGTTGGGGGAAGCAAGAACAAACGAGGGTGTGGAGGAAGGACAGCCAAGGACCCAGAGGAGGAGGGCCCCTGAGCCTCGGACCCGCAGGGAGCTGCCACGGCCCATGCTTTGGTTCCACCCAGCAGCCGAGCCTCTCAGCTTGCATTTCATGGTGCCTGCTGTGGGCTTTTTTTTTCCTCCGCTCTGGGAGAATGACTAACTTTAAGGACTAAAAAAAAAAAGTGTTTTGATTACACTGCCTTTTTACCAACTGGGAGCATTAGTCACCGTGGATTGCTGCAGATAACGGGGAAGGCAAGCAGCACCCCCTCCTCCCCCTCCTTCTCTCTGATTAGCTCACAGAGCCCAGCGAGGAGACGCGAGTGAGAGAGAGTGCACCCAGGAGGGAAAACAGACCCCTGGACGATATGTTCCCCGGGCATCAGGCCAAGGGCTGCTGGGGGTGTGGAGGGTGCTAGGTCCAAACTGGGCAGCCCCCTGATGGGCCGGCTCAGAGGTGGCCCCAGACCCATAGTAGGAGGCACCCACTGGAGAGAGCTGGCAGCAGGACCACTGAGCCCATGTCTCCTGAGATTCCGAGTTGGTCTAGGCGGCCTGTTCCTCCAGGTAGGTCCAGGCCCCTGTGAAAACAAGGTCAGAGGAAGTCACTGAAGACACAGCTGCTGAGGTGGGGCCCGTGCTGGCTGTGGTGTGGGGCTGATGCCCAGGCCGTGGTGCAGCTAAGAGCTGCTGCCTTGGGTGGGAGCCCCAGGGCTCTGACTGGGGTTGAGGAGTTCCTGGAAGGTGCCATGTCTGGCTCCCCATGCTTTGGCATTGTCCCTTTTTCTCCATCTCCAGGGGGCAGAACTAGTACCTAGTACTTTGGGCCCACCTTCTGACCCAGTGCGGCCTTCTTTGCTCCCACCTTGGTGCTCGTGGGGCAGGAGAGCTGAGGTGCCGAGGTTTGGCCTCTTGGCCCAGGGTGCCAGAGGTGAGAGCTCCGGGCCTTGCTGGGGATGGCACTAAGGCAGGGCCCAGCCCCTCAGCCCATTCACCCCCCAAAATTGCTCCACTCTGGAAAGCAGACATTTATCTTCTCATGAATATTTGTGAGAAGAATTTCAAGCACTAGAACAAATAACTTCTTTACTATAACAGTATAGAAAAAACAGAAACATAATCTTATTTCTACGTCTCCCAAGATCAGAATACTTCATCTTGACCTTGCTGTTGCCGACTCTCTTTTGGAAATGAAATACCCGCAGGCGTTTGGGGTTCTCTGGCCTCAAAAAGCTTATATGGCAGCACCTCGGAGGAAGTGAGGTTGACAGAGGTTCTCCCAGAGGGAGGAGGCCTATGGGATGCTCCTCTCAGCGCGCAGGGCCACAGCTGCAATAGAGGGTGTCCGGGCACCGAGGTTGTTGATTTTCTGACCATCCTATAGCTGGCGTATGGATGGTCCCCACCCCCGTTCTCTGCCCTTTGCAGATCCCAATAATAATAACTGCCATTGTAGAGTCTGCTGGCACTGGGCAGAGCATTTCACATGTATTAGATAATGTATTGTTCCCAGTAACTTGGTGAGGCAGCTCCTCTGATTTTTCTCCTCTTTACAGATGAAGAAACTGAGGCTGAACTAATAGTCCAAGGTCACAGAGTTGGCCAAGTGAGAAGGACAGGCATTTAGCCCTGTCTAAACTGCCTTGGAGTAGAAAAGTAGCAAAGGGGGAAGGAGCTAGCATTTATGGAAGCCTCACTCTTGTGTTATTCCAGTAGTCCTTGCCACCTCCCTCAAGGAAGACCATGAGCTTGGTGGGCTGAAGGTCAAGCCCAAATCCCTCTTGCGTTGGCCATAGCACCACCCAGAGATCGGCAGCCAGGGGGTGTCCCCTGATCTCAGAAGGCAGTACCAGAGGCTGGGGTGTGGGCTCATTGTGCACGAGCAGAGTAGCCTCAGGACTTTTTTCCCCTGGCTGGGGTAGCCATCCACCACCAGCTGAAGCCACAGAGTGACCCAGGTGAGCACAGCTCCCCGGAGCACATGGCTTTCCTAGGGAATCCTTGCAGATCCCACATGTGGTGAACGGTAGGCCTGGGGAGCCGGCAGGGCTGCCCTAGTCTGACCTTGTTCCAGGCCTGGCTGCCCAGTGTCCGCCCCCTGCTGCTGTGGCCGAGACAGCCCCCAGACACCGGCAGGGCAGGTGGCAATTATCCCCAGGCACTGATTACACCGCAGGGCCAGCAGTGCCCCAAATAGCCTAGCAGCTCAGCCTGGTACAAGGAGTGGGGGAGGGGAAGGGTCCCGCCAGGGAGGAAGGCGGCGCTGAAGGCCAGGTGGTGTGGATGTGTTGGGAAGGGCCATGGAGCTGGGGGAGGATCTCATGCCAAGGCATCTGCCTTTTGGGCAGTGCAGGACCCTCAAAGAAAGGGATAAGGTCCCACCGCAGCAGGCCGACCTAGGGAAATTTGATGGGGCACATGCCAGTAAATCTGGTCACAGTGAAAGGTGTTGCTCAGCATGAGGCGGCATGTGGAGAGGGCCTCACTGCTGGGCAGGAGGAGTCAGGGGTGCCACTAAGGCCAGGCTGGCTGCCACCCTCCAGTCCTGGCCTGTTGTACCTCTGGGCTGATCAGGAGGGAATCCCCAGAGAAGGTATATGGCAGGAGGGAGGGGAGGCCAGGCGTGGGTGGGCAGGGTCCTGGGGCACCGACTCTCTCTGCCCGGGAGGCCCAGGCCCAGCGAATCCTGCCCTTGGCCCCTCTCCCAGGTTTTGCCATCCTTTGCCTGGCATGAGGCTGCAAATGCTCAGGCCCCAGGACTGGCAGCACCAGCAGAGGGGCCCTCCCTCAGGGTCTTCCTCAACCAGACACAAGCCAGGCAGCAGTGGGCTTTGGAGGCTGAGACCCATAGCTGGGGCCAGAGCCTTTAGGATGAACACCCAGTGAAAGGACTGTCCTCAGGGCAGGGAGGCCTGGCTTGTCGCCCTAAGTATTCTCCCCTCTGCCAAAGTGTGCTTGTCTCTGGACCTCGGTTTCCCCGGGGTTATCAGAGAGGGCTGAGACCTGCTGGGCCAGCACGACCACAGTGAGCGCCGGGGGAGGACGGGAGCTCAGATTTGCAAACAGGTGTTGGGGTTCAGTGGGCTGTTCCCTGGACACACGTTCCCAGGTGCCCCCGCCAACCCTGGACCTGGCTTCCTTCGAGGCTTGCTTCTTGGTGAGCAGCGTGAAGGCCCGGAATGGCCGCATGGGAGGAGAATTGGATGAAAACAAAAAGGAAGAAGAGAAACACCCCCTCCCAGCATGCACCCCATTTTTCTTCTTGTATAAGTACAGATTCCTCTGCGTTGGCCCCTCCCACGTCAAGAGCTGCATCCACTGCAGCTTCCCTCCTGTCTGCAAGGGAGGGAGGGGGCTGAGCTGCTAGACCCCCCAGCCACATCCCCAGAAGCTACAGCTGAGGGAAACCAGCCCGGGGCTTGCTCCCAATATCTGCTAACTTGGGGACAAGGCAAGGCAGAAGCCTGGTTTCCCAGAGGTCTCTGATTGAGGGGGTGGCAGTGACCCACGGTGCCCAGTGTCCACACTCCTTCCCTCCACCCTGTGGCGCCCAGCGCCCATCTGGCAGCGCCTGCTCCAAAACTACCTGTGTGTTCTCTGGACCCGGGTCAGAGAAGGAGGCTGTCAGTGGCTCCAAACAACCTCTCCCAGCAACTCTGCTAATCCAAATAAGATAGGGAAAAGGCAGTGGGAGGAAATGATAGTTTCATGGTTATTTTCAGAAAGGAAACAAAAAAAAAATGCAAACAGGAGCACACCCTGCATTTTGGTACAAAATCTAGGAGTCTCAGGGAAAGGAACCCACAGTTCCTCCTCCTTGTCCTCTCACCAGCTGCTGGGGAGGGCTGCCTGGCTGTGGGGGCCTCGGGTGCTTTTCCCTATAGGCAAAGGGAGGCGAGGGGCTGCGAGAGGCAGGTGTTGGGAGAAGCCAGCAAAGACCTTCCCCATAAAGGCAGGCCTGAAGAAGCTGAGGCATCTTTGTCCTGTGGGCAGACAGGGGCCCACCCTTTGAGGGTGGAGGAGTCAGAGAGATGGCGTGGAGGGCGCAAGCAGAGAGCTGGGAGGTTCTTGAGCTGCTGCTTGTGAAGCGCAGTGGCATGTGCAGGATTGGTGGGCTGGGAGGGTGTGTTCTGGGAGCACAGCGCAGAGAGGGAAGCAGGAGAGTGTGTGCTCGTGGGAGAATTGAGTAGGGCTGCTGCGTGCATGTGTGCGCAGGGCGTGCACGAAGATGGGAGCCGCGTAGCCTGGGCTGTACACAGAAGCGTTGCTGGGGGCCCTGCTAGCTCCAGAATGCTGTGTGGACAGACAGAGGACAGAGCCTGGCTTCTTGTCCCCAGAGGGAATCTTGGCTTTGCTGTCCAATCTCTGTGTTTCCCTGGACAGTGTGTGGGGTGGAGCAGAGAAGGAAGTGGTGGCCTGAACTTCTAGGGCTTTGTCTATAGGCCTATTTGGTGGCTGTCATTGTTGCTGAGACCCCAAGTGTACGAAAGTGTGGATGGGAGAGGATCAGGAGCCAAGGAGAGAGCTGGTGGCACAGCGACTAGGGACGCAGTGATCTCAGAATCTTCAATGCCTACAGAGGAGGTATTTATTCTAAAAGCAAGGCAGGGAGAGCGAGCTGAGAATGAGCAGGCCTAGGAGAACTGGGAGAGGACCTTGGGAAATGAGCTGGCCCAGTGTCCTGCCTTGAGGCAGGAGAGATATTATTATCCCTACTTTACAGATGTGTCATCCGAGGCCCAGAGAAGTTCACTGCTACGTCCGTGACTGGTCAGAGGAGGGGGAGGGCTGGGAGGTGGGCGGTGAGCAAGCTCAGGTGAGCTGCTGGGTGGTCTAGTTGGTGACGGGGTGTTCCAGGGAAGACAAAGTTAGGCCGAATACCAGGAAAATCCTGGTCCCAGAAGGCTACCTACGTGGAAAGGATGGAGCCTTCCCTCCCAGCCTGCTAAACCAGACCGAACCCTGAGACCTGGGAGGGTTGGGGAGGAGATGGAGGTCGTGACTCAACTCATCCGACACAGGCTTGACCTAGGGGTGGTTGGGCAACCCGGCAGATGCTGCAGTGGGGCGAGGGATAGAATAAATGGGTGATGCTGGAGATAAGGGCGGGAGGGCGTGCCGGCAGGGAGGGGCCTCTGGTTCCAGGCAGAGTTTGGGAGGAGGATGGGGAGGAGCACACTTGGGCTTTGGGCTGGAAGAAGGAATGAGGTTTCAGGACCTTCAGAGAGGCCCCAGTAGGAGAGGTGGAGGCTCAGATGGTGGGTTTGGGGCTAAAATCCTGAAACGGAGGACTCCCAGCAGTAGGTATTCTCAGGATGGACCCGAAGGCAGAGATTCTGCGCCTTCCAGGCTCCTGCTGCTGCCTCACCAGGACAGTGGCTCTCTCTAGGGCACAGCCACCTCCCGGGGCTGTCCAGTCCATGGGCACGAGCTGGTTCAGGTACCACAGGCCACATCTTAGCAGACCTGGCATTGAGTTGAATGAGATCCCAAACCAGAGGACTGGATTCTATGTCAGTTTCTATACACTATTCAGGCAAATAGGAGAGAGAATCGGTTTAAAAATATATTCCAAGAAACAAACGCTGACACAGAACATTCCCCCATGGGCTCAGGCCAGAAGGAACTAGAGCTAGGAAATGCGAAGCCCACAGAGCCGCCTGGGGTACGTGGGGAGGATGGAGGGAGCCAGTGCCCAGAGCAGCAGGAGGCAGGATCTTGGAGGTTGAGTCTGTGCAGTGGAGGATTGGTCTCGTGCATGGGGTGCTGGTCCTGGGACTTCTGCACATCAGGGCCGAAGGTGTTGTACGGATCCTCTACTAGGACCACTCAGTTTTCTGACAGGGACTTCAGGACCCAGAGAAGTACTGTGACCTTGTGAACGTCACCCAGCTTTGTCCTAGTGTCAGAGCCAGGACCAACGGCCAGTTCTCCGAAGTCCTGATGCAGTGTCGTCCAGAGGTGCACATCTGTTTGGCCATCTATGTTCTCAAGGCATGGAGATTTCAGTGCCCTAAGACCCTGAAGATACAATTTTTAACAGCGAAGCTGGGATTATTCCTGTGCTTGTCACCTCTGAGCCATCTGAATCCTGTGTGGTTTTCTCACATGACCTAGTAAGAACAGTGACTGAGTTCAGACCTGGCTTCTAGCTCCACCTAGAAACGTCTTCCCAGAATATATTCACCTGTCAAAGGAGAAAAGCGTCCCCACCTCCTTCCTCCAACAGTCTTCTTCAGGCTTCTTGGACAGGACAGTTCTTTTTTATAATTTTACATTCTAGTGGATCCTCTCCACAATCCTGTGGCACAGGGCATTTCCCCATCGTACAGACGGGAGAACAGAGGCTCAGCCGAGTTAAGAGATTGGCTTGTGGTCTAACACAGAGACAAAGGCAATGCTGGGGCTCAAGCCATAGCCTTGGTCTTTTGTCTGAGAGGCCAGAGCTCTTCAACCAGAAGCAAAGGAGAAGGGGGCAGGTGGGCTGAGAGAGGAGGTTTGGCCATGCTTGGAGCTGTGGAAGCAGAGTCTAAGTGCCCCAGGAGGAAGAGGATGTGGGTGGGCTGTCCTTCTGGCTTACCACCTCAGGTCCTGTGCTGGGGAGCTGGCTCCTATGCAGGTAGGGCAGGTGGAGATCACCTGGAGGGATGCTCTACCTGGACCAAGAGAATCCAAAGATGGAGCCCCCCTCCCAGCCTTCCCCCAGCCCCAGAAAAGCCTGCCCTGTAGCAAGGAGAAGCATCCAGAATGTAACACAGGGACGTGTCATCTGGGTTGGACAACTTCCACCAAGCCAGCTGGGCATACTCCAGAGATGCCAAGCTGCTATGTTGTTTCCCCGGGCCTGTGGGCCACTGGGATTTTCTCTTCCTCCTCCAGGAAAAGGACAAAAGAGCAGACAGCCCCACGGGTCACCAGGTGAGCATCTTGGGGTAGTTCCACTCTACCTAGAGTCCAGTGGGATCATTCACATACAGCCCTTGGCACAGCACTTGGCATACAGGAAGTACTCAGTATGTCAGTGGTTTTGTTATTAGTGTGGGACCCGGAAGGGTACTTTCTGAGATACTCCAGACAGTCCCCCTCCCCCACCTTCTTGCCCACCTCTCCCACCTCCGACCAGACTGTGATTTAGGTGCCTTCCTATCAGAGACCACCATTATCAAGACACCAGTCCCGATGTATTGAAACCATCTGTTTCTATGTCTGCCTTCCTTACCAAATGTAAGATCCTTGAGGGCAGGACTGTGTCTTGTATGACGTGGCCCCCACCGCCATGCCGAGCACTGTGCCTGGCTTAATCCAGTATTGCTAAATCCGCAGATGAACAAAGGAAATGTGAAGAAGCTCTGGGTGATGCCAAGTTGTCACAGGGAAAGACAGACACCAAGGGGAGCTTTTGGAGAGACATGAGGTGGGAGGCCAAAGAAGCTGGGGTGAGGGGGGAAGAGAGTTTTTTCTCAGGAATGAAACTGTTTAGACAAGGCTATAGAAATGACCCTGTAAGATGGAGATTTGCAAGAATCAGGGAAAAAGAGAGCCTGTGGCAGAGTATTGTGGATGAAGTGATTATCAGGATGTCCCATCTTGCATGTCCAGGGCTCAGGGCATGGGTGAGAATGTGCCCATATTGGAAGAACCTGGCCATCCACCAGCTTTTTGCCGACATAGGAAACACGGCCAGTTTAGCCATAAGACACCAGAGGGGCTGGCTTTGCAGGAGCGATTTCTAAGAGACGAGGCCAAGGGAGATTCCCACTCCTAGGCTGGGCAGCAGGAAGAGTCATCCATCTTGTTAGGAACTTGGCACCCAGGCAAATGTCAACAGGAAGAGAGAAGGCTCTCGGGCTGCGGTTCTTCAATGAGGCAGTTCTGTCTCTCCTTGGCCAAGCTGGAGTTTAGGAATTGTTAGTGGCCTTTGGCATCTCAGACATGAAAAGAAGGTTCAGAGTGCTGCAGCCAGGGGGATTAGGAAACCAAGCAGAGGGATGGGGGTTTGAGGGCTGAAGGGAGAGGTTGAAAGGCCAGGCCACCTGCAGCTCAGGGCTGGCCCGGCAGCCCAGGTACAGGTCGGGGCTGTGCCCAGGGTCGTGGGGCCTTCCGTCACTGATGGCCTTCAGTGTTCCTTTACTTCCTTTGGGAGCTCTGCGAACTGATCCCACGCTGTCTCTCCGGCTTCGTCTCCTGGTGTTAACTCCCTCCCTGTCGTCTCTCCAGCCACTCTGCTCCATGTTATTCCTCAAGCAGTCCAAGAACGCCACCTCCTCAAAGGACCCTTGCACTTGCTGTGGCCTCTGCTGGAATGGCGCTTCCTCAGATGTCCATGTGGCCGGGCCCATCACTTCCTGGGCCTGTGCTCTGAGGCTTTCCCTGTGAGGCCATGCTGGACCACCCATACATAATTGGAACCCCCCCCAGCACTCCCCATTTTTCTTACTCTGCCGTATTTTTCTCTACAATACATATCACAATCGGACACAACACATATTTGCTCATTTTTTATAAATCTGTTTTTGCCCTGGAGCAAGTAAGCTTTGAGAATGCAGGCCTTTTTGTTCACTGTTCTATCCCCTGTGCCTAGAAAAATGTGGTGCACATGGCAAGCCCTCAACAAATATTCACTAAATAAATGAAGTAATCAGCACCTTTAGGTGGGACCTTCCACTCCGAGAGTCTGGATTTGAAATCTCAGCTCTGCCATTGCTAGATGTGGTTCCTTATCTGAAGAGGGACACATTGGATTGCCAAGGGCCCTGCCAGCTACAGAATGTGGTATGGCCTCTTAAGGTCCCTTATGACTCTACAAATCTAGGGGGACTTGCCCAAGGTTGGGGGTGACGAGGTGAGGGCCCTGCTGGCCGCGATTCTTTCACAGCACATCACTGCCATTAAAGCCTTAGGTGCCGCTTCTGCTCCCAAACTAGGGCCGGGCAGGGTCAGTGCCACCAGCCCCATGGCTGGAAGCTAAGAACTAGCCAGAAGGCTGAGGTCAAGGACTGATGACTAAGAGCAAGCCTTGGATCAAGGGAGAGGGCTGGACTGGGCAGAACCTGGGCTGCTGCGTTTTATTTAAATCCCTGATAAGGATCAGGAAGCAGGCGACAGCCCAATGACACGTTAATTAACTTTGCAGATGATACTGGATCAGGAAGGTGTTACATCCACCCATCCCAGTGAGAGAGACAGGACAAAAGGACCGGAGAAGAGGTCAGGAATTAGGCCAGGAAATGACAACAATGAACCTCAGCTGTGGCCAAGAGCAGACAGACTGGACTCATGTTCCCTTAGGGTGGAGTGGGGGTGGGGTGGAGGACCCATTTTCAGAATCCAGGTATCCAGTGGATGGTGGGAGTTGGGAGTGGTGGCCGGACCTCGAGGTCCTCTGGCTGTGTTTGCATTGATGTTCTGATCCCCTTTGTGGAGACAAAGCCTTTTTCCTTGCAACTGCGTTTGGAGGTTGGGGAAGGGAGCGGGGACACGGGAGGTAAGTGGCAGGGATGGAGTGCTCACCGCGCCGTATTCAGTATCTCGTTTGACTCCACGACAGCAGTGATAGGACAGGAGCAACCCAAGGTTCAGAAAGACTAAGAACTTGTTGACAGTCACACTGCAAGAAAGTGGCAGAACTGAGGATTGATCAGGAGGGAGATGATGATCCCAAAGCGGATCAAGGGCCCCGAGAAAGAAGCCAGAGCAGCTGCCGGGTTATCAAAATGGCTTTTAACTTTCAGGACTGAAACCTGAGTAAGTAACAAGTGCCCCACAGAAGGCTTTCATTAGCACGCTGGGGTCCTGAAAGTTTTCTTCCGTCCCTCCTGCTGGGACAACCTGACCTGCCTAAGCAGGGAGAGAAGGGGACACAGAGGACTGGGTGACTGTCAGGCATCTGGACATTCTGTAGGGGCAAAATGCTAAGAAGTAGAAAGTGCCAGAGCTCTTGCAGCCTGTCATTGAGGAGATGCCAAAGGACTTGAAGGCTCAGCTACTCTGGTCACTGACCTCTTTTCCTTTTTTGCTGATGGATTCTGGGCAGGTAGGCGACCACCCCCTGGGAATACAGGCCTACAGATAAGGGTACCTTCCCCTGAGGAGGGCTTGGGGTGTCCCCAGCATCCTGGACATCAGGTATCTCTTTTCCTCAAGGGAGCTGCGAGGTGGAGGCATTCCTGAGACTATAGCTGGGATCTTAGTGTGTGACCCAAAAGGGAACCCCAAAGAACAAGTCTGTTGCTGAATGGTCTGTGTCTGGTTGGGTCATGATGCCACAATGAAAGGCCCAAGACACAGGTGGCTGCAGGCCCTGGGCAGGCCAGTGGGCAGAGCTGGCCTCAAGGACCAGCTGTCATGCTCCATGTGGCATGAGCAGAGCCCAGAGAGCGCCACTGGAGCAATGACAGGACTAGAGGGTGCAGAGCTCCAGAGGCCCCCAGGAATGGGGTGAAGGAGCAGGCGACAGGAGCTGCTAGGATGGCATTTCTGAGGCCCAGAGAAGGGGCCTTCTCCATCCAGGGACCTTGGGACCAGGGAAGCCAGATGTCCCAACCCTGAAAGAATACACTAGGGGACCTCCCTGGAGGCAGGGCCCAGAAGCAGGTTAGGCAATATTAAAGAAACCATATGGTGGTCTAACGCCCACCCAGCCCAGAAGTGAGAACATTTTTTATTGACGTTCTTCTTGTTTGCAGCTATGTGGCCATGTTCTGTTTGCATGAGCTCCTTAGTAAAATTGCTTAGAAAACTTTCTTCTAGTCATCTGCATGTTTGCTCGAGGGGAAGATAAGGTGTCTCCAACCTGGGGTCAAGGGCCCCCGGTGGTCAGCAGAGGCGGTGGCAAGGACTGCCCCGATTCCAGACCAGCTGTGATGGGGATGGGGACTCTTCTAGGGCAGGAAGAGCCAGGGCCTTATTATTCCAGAACACCAGGGAAGCCAGTCAGGGCCAGGACACAGCAGCTCACAACCCCCTCACCTACAACAGGTAAGTTCTGGACTAGCAAAAGGGATCACAAGCTATTGCCTTCATTCACCAGCATCCACTTTGCTATTCTTTCTTCCGTGCTTGTGAATGCAGACACACTTGTGCACACTCACCACCACACACCACCTCCACACACCACCTCCACCACCACCATACAAAAACAGATGCCACTGCTTGCCCCGTGTTCTCTTAAAGTGTCTCCTCATTTATACCCAACCCCAGTTCACCAAGTACAATTTTGCAGAGTCATCACTTTCCGTACACCACTCCTGAGGAGTGTGTGTGCGTGTGTGCGTGTGCATGTGTGTGTAAGGCATGCTTTCATTCACCCCTAAACACCTCAAGGGTTGCTTGGAAGGAGTTCTGCCTTACTTCCATGCCTGGCTTTGCCCCGAGGCCTCTTTGCAAAGCCTCCACTGATTCCTTCTTGTCAGAGCCCCACTGAGGGCTTCTCCCCACTTCACCCCTAAGTTTCGGGGTTGAGTCTCCTCTCCCCACATTTACAAAACCCAGGCAGGTTGGGTAGCTGGTGTGATGCTATCTGGGACAGTCTTATCTAGCTACAAATCGTGAATCAGTGATTACACCACACAGGGCTGGTGCCAGCCAGGCGGGCTGCCATATTGCCAAGTAACCCAGTGGTTGAACCAGGTTGGGTTGAGTAATATCCACCAATGGGAAGTGAGTTTATTAATCATGCAGCATAGTACACTGTTGACGAAAGTGTAACTCCGAAGGCCTGGTTTGATTGGAGAAGGTGTAGGTGGGGCTGGATGCTAACTATGAAGACACCCAGTGACAGTATCTTCCTCTGACACTGTTCACTTGAAAAACACATAGAAATCTGGAAGGAAATGTCTAGTTTAGCCAAGAGATAAATTTTATGCTCAATCATTAGGACTTTTCAGCCATCTTGGATTCCCTTTGTTAAAAAAGAAGGATACCTCCATGTGGCTGTAAATAAAGAGCTGCAGTTTGGAATTGCAAAAGTTTCATGAGGTGAAAGAAGGGAATTCAAGATGGCAACCAGTGACTTGGAATTGTGTGGGTGCAAAAATTTAGGATTCCATACTGCATTCTCTTTATTCCCCTCTCACTTCAAAAACATTCTTTTCTATGGCCACAGCCTACCTCCTCCACCCAGGCCTCAACTTCTTGGTAACTATAGCCAACCAGAAATACTACCCATATTTTTCACTGTGATGGGCCTGCACTGGAGCAGCAAGAGCAGTTTCTGAGGAGGGGCACAATATTTCTATTACTTTGTGACTCGCCTGGTCTGGACCTCAGGGGCTAAGACATGGACCCCAGTCACAACCTGGTGCGACATTTATACAGTCCGGTGTTATGCACCAAGCCCCTAAACTTTGGTGAAGCAGAGCATATGCAAAACACCCTGCAGAGAAGCCCAGGTGAGTTTTTTAGAGGGCAGGCAGGAAGAAAGGGAGGGGGACAGGACTGATTTCTCCAAAGACTGCTCTAGAACAAGCCTCAAGGGATAGAGGATTCTAAAGACTATGGGGAATAAGGTGAGGGGAGCAGGATGGAGATATATACACAAAAAGGAAGTGGAGGACACATATTTCCTCACCAGAAATGGAAAAAGCTCTAGGTCTGGCAAATAAACTCATTAAAGGATGAGGAATGTTCTGGGGGAGGTAGCTTGTAGGGTAGGGACAGCATTGCTTTTACAGGAGATAGAAATCATGAGATGCAATGGGTTGATGCTACATAAACATTCCCTCTGTGTTCTCCGAATCCCAAATGTCCTTTCTTCCCTTAAAAGCATCGGGCCCCTGGGTCATTCCTGAGAGTGATTTTCCAGCCAGGCCCACCTTTACCAGGCAGCTACCAATCGTGAGTCCTGTCCAGGCAGGATTAAAGTTGTAGAACTTTCAGACCCTATTTTTCCCAATTATCTGACCACAAAAGAGCTGCCAATCTCTCTGGTTATCTTGCCAACCCTGAAGAACCTCTGTCAAGCCTCCACCTGTTTTTCAGGCTTCAAAAGCTTTTGCAAGAGAACTATTCAGTGTGGCTATAGAGGCCCTCCAGGGTCCTATTGTCCCTAAGACCATTAGAGAAATAGTTCATAAGCCAGGATATCCCCTCCCTTCTACCTCCAAATACCACTGGAAACCAGAGAGAAGGCTCTAGAAGATTCCAGTCATCAGCCCTGACTCCCATAAGTTTATCTAGCCTGTTCATTCACCTAATCTCTCTGGCAGTTCAAGGCTCCCAGAAGGGTGGAGAAGAATCCTCTTCTCCTAGAACCACAGTAAACACTCAAAACTGTGTTTGAAACACCAGACCCTGCACAAAATTCTGACCAACTTCCAATAACACCAAGTTCCACGTTTCCCCTTTGAGAGTTTTCAGAGCAAGAAATGACAAAACCAGGCATAACAATCTATCAAACAAACCACCAGCCAAAAACAAACCAAGACCAAAAAACAGGCCAAACCAAAACTTTATGCTATGAAAACAAGAAATAAAATAAGGAGCTTTATAGGCCGGCTGATTGTCAGCAAACACAATATATTTACTGTATTAGCATTTGCTCACAGTGCAAATGGTACAACATTACACCATTTCAATATTCCGGTTTTTAAAAATGCTGTTTTCATGAACTATATTATATTGGCATAACAACGTGACAAAGGAGCAAATGAAATGTTGGTGAAGAATTTCACCTTTTCACAATATCAAGCATATTTTTTTAACCTTAGTATAAGGTACTATAAATCCAAGAAATAAAAACATCCACAAAATATATTACATCTGGTTTGTCTTTTTCTAAGTACTCAACTTTATACAAAAGTCTTTCAAAAAATATCATTCCCCATAGGTTTTCCTGTTTAAAACCTGATTTTTTTCTCTCAGTTCACATAAGTTAGAGTGCATTTTCTTTTCTTTTTTTTTAAAACATGCAGACATATAAAAAATCTGGATAGCACAACCTTTTGGCAACAAAGTTATTTTTCTCTTAGTTTAGCTTAAATGTCTGAGAACAGTTTTATTAAAACAAAGGAAAACTCAGAGTTATCATGCAGTGACATGCATATACCAGAAGGAGCAAGGAAAAAATATTAAAGGATATCTGATTCCTCCTTCCAGCTTTGAAGTGACCAAAATTTTTGTTTTTTAATAATCATCACATTATAAAAAGTATTCAGCAAAATACTGTCTCTGCAAAGAAAGATTTTACCCTTCAGCTGAAAAAATATGGGCCCTCCTGGCAAACTTCATCTTCTTCTCTCTCCTTCTACAAAAAGTCCAAGTACCTGGAAATTCACAACCCCCCTGCTCTCTGATTTCCCCCCTTTCACTACAGTCCGTTTAGTATTATTTATCCACCACCAAAAAAGGTGCTTTTTTTCCTTTATAAAAAAAAAAGTGGGAAACGCATAAAGTGACTTTAAAAACAGACATTCTGTAAACTCCATACCTTTGTTCCTTCTCTCTGGGCAGCTTACTGACCACAGGAGAAACAATGCTAATAGGGAACAGTACATTCAGTCAAGACTGTGCTGGAAGCTGTGTCAGAGAGCAACCTTCCCTACTACTCCACTTCAAAAGAGCCACCCTGTGCGAGGAGCGCTGGGCAGGACAGCTGGGGAGGGGGAGCCTGAGCAGAGGTGAGGTAGGGCGGGGAGAAGGTGGGACAGGGATGCGGGAAGGAGACACCTCATTGGTCAACATGGAGTAATGAAAAAATCCCCATACTTTTGAGGAAAATTTGGACAGAGATGCATGTATGTATACACACACATATGTACAGGTATGTGTACGTATATACCCACACACACATACACACATATGTAGATATAATCTCATCAGGTAATATTGTCATAAAAAATAAACCATTTAAAGCTGTATACACCTACAAATTCTCTTTATCCCAGTGCACTGCACTGGATAACCAAATACCTTAGAAATTTTATTTTGCTAGGAATACATATTGTGTGTGTGTTATATATATGCATGTGTGTGTATCTACATACACATACATACACACACATACACACACCCCTGTATGTATATTTAAATTCTATCTTCTGTGTTGGAGATGACAAAGCCGAAGCCAGCTTTCTCGTGAACGGTGGGAAGGAGAAATGGGTGTGAGCGGATGGATGGGCCTGCCTTGCTGGGAAAAGATTTGGGGAGAGATGGGGGACGGCTTAGATGGGGGAAGGGAAGAGGCGGGGAAGAAGGGCAGAGGGCAAACTCAGGAACATTTTTTAAAGTGGGGCTGAGGAAATATATATATTTGAAGGCAGGCTCAGTGATGGCTGCTTTTTCTCCCCGCAGATCAAACTGCCCTGAGGCCTAAGAGGGAAGCGCTCGGAAAAGGAGGGGTTCTGAGGGGCCAAACCCGAAGCGGCGGCAGCGGCACCGCGGCGGCGGCATCCGAGGCATTTCTGTAAGAAACATTATTTCAGAGCAGATGGAAGACCATCTCCTCCGGCCACGTGCAGGCCCCCAGCCTGGGACATCCCCCAGCGGCCTGGGGACCCAATGTGGGGAAGAGTTGGGGGTAGACACAGCCCCGTTCAGCTCAAGAGTCTCACACACACTCGCGCGCGCGCGCGCGCCCGTCCACACACTCACACACACACTCACACGCGAGCACGCACACACTCGCGCGCATCCCCGCACGCAGGCGCGCGTGCGTGCGGCGGGCAGCAAGCTCTGCGCTTTGGTGCGCTTCTTACCCCCTCCCCCTCTCGAGTCTTCGAGGGGGAACGGAGGGAAACACGGGGGAAACAGTGAGGTGTTTGGGTTGGGCGAGGGTTGGGTGGGCTCCGCCTTCAGTCCCCCGCGGGTCCTTGGCGCGGCCCAGCGGCCCCTGGATCAAGGCGATCCGACTGAACAAAGCGGGCTAGACGCCACCTTTCCGCCCCCACGCCTTAGCTAAGGGGGGGACAGCGAGGGGAAGGCGCCTCCAGCCCTGGCCCCTGACCGCTGGCCGGTGTGAAAGGGTGGGAACCGGGGGCATCGAAGGGGAGCAAGGGGCCGCACGTCCATGGAGAGGCCAGGGCGCGGCCCCTGCGCCTCCGTGGCTGGCTTTCCCGCTGCTTTCAGGCGAGCAGCCGGGAGGCACTGAAGGGGAAAAGTGGGGATCTGGGGGCCAGAGCCTCAGGCGCAGGTGGTGACCACGGGGGCCAGGGACACTGGGGGCGCCGAGGATGCCGAGGGCGCACCCCCCTTCTCCGCCTTCTTCTCCTTTTGCTTGAGGTGGATCTTGGCGTGGCGCTTGCGCTCGTCGCTGCGCGCAAACTTGCGCCCGCAGAACTCGCAGGCAAAGGGCTTCTCGCCCGTGTGCGTGCGGATGTGAGTGGTGAGGTGGTCGCTGCGGCTGAAGCTCCGCATGCAGATCCGGCACTGGAAGGGCTTGTGCCCCGTGTGGATGCGCAGATGCCGGGTCAGCTCGTCCGAGCGGCTGAAACGGCGGTCGCAGCCCTCGGCCGGACACGCGTGGGGCCGTTCGTGGAGCGGGGTCTTGCTAGGCCGGTTGGGGTACTTGCGGGGCCGGATGGGCTTGAGCGTGAGCGGCGGCTGGGGCAGGCTGCCGAAGCCCGGGTGGATCTGCTTGTCTTTGAACGCCTTGATGGTCTCCAGAGGGGTAATGGGGGGCGGGTTGACCCGGATGGGGTCCATGCCCTGGAAGGGCTTGTGCTCCGGAATGGAGCCCATGTCGTTGGGGTGGTGGTACAGGTTGTAGTCAGGAATCATGGGGAAGAGATTGCTGTCCAAGGCCGGCTTGGCCGATTGGTAATCCTGGGGGGAATAGGCGAGCCCGGGGTTGCCCTGGGGGTCGTGGAAAGACACCGGCTCCGAGTAGAGATCGCCGCAGTTGGAATAGGGGGGCAGCGCCGGGTACATGGCCTCCACGTCGCCCTGCGGCGGCTGCACCATGCTGGCCGTGGACGTCTGCGTGCTGAGCGCCCCTGAGGCCGGGGGCACCCCCAAGATGCCGGCGCTCATGAGGCTAATGATGTTGTCCTGGCACCAGTTGGAAGGGGAGTCGAAGGCGAACTTTCCCAAGTAGGTCACGGTCTTGTTGCCGGGGGCTGGCTGGAAGGAGCCCGAGTAAGAGAGTTCCGGGTTGGGCTTCTCGTTGGTCAGACCGATGTCCATCACATTCTCTGCGGAGAGCGGGGGAGAGAGGGGAGGGGTGAGTGAAGCCGAGCCGGCTCCGGGCCGCGGCGCCCAGGTCCTTGCCCAGGTGCTGAGGGTGCGGCCGGGTGGAGTGCGCAGCGCATGGGGTAAGAGGAACGCCGAGCCCGGCGCAAAGCGGGCGGTGCCGCGCTCCCAGGCGCAACCTGGATACAGCAAAATACTACGGATCGGGGTGTGGGGTGGCTGCGGCACACACACCGCACAAGCCGCGCACACACTCACGTACCACACACACGCGCGCGCGCGCGAGAAGCATTGTTGTTCTTCCCGAGGTGGGGCGGGCAGGTAGCTGCAGCTACAGGTAGTTTCAGACCCGGAGCGCGCCGGGCTCTCGCTCTCCAGCGCACACAACTCGGCCTCTCCCCCCGGCCCTGTCCGCTCCAGGACGCCGCGCCTTTCCCGCCCCGGAGATGCCCCCCACGCTCGCTGCGCCCGGGTCGCCAACCCCGAGCGCTCCGACGCTTTGTCCTCGGAGCGTAGAAGGGTGCCGCCCTCAAAGGGAGCTCTCCCTTCGCCTCCCCAGGCCCCGGCCTTCTCCGGGCCTTAAGGAGCTCTCGGCTCTTGCCAGAGGGGAAGAGCCTAGCTCCAGCTAGGGAGGGTGGAGGGCGCCGGAAAACCGGCCCGTGTCTCCATGGCGGGAGCGGCCGCCCCTTCCCAAGCTCCCCAGCCCCGGGATCGTCCCCCGTGGCAGCCCCCCCGCCCCGCGAGTGGGCCCCCTCTTGCTCCCCGCCGTCCCCACACCCCCACGGCTTTGCTGAACGCCCCGGAAAGGCAGCGTCGCAGTACCTCTCCCACCGCGGGGACTCCACGCCGCACATGGCTCCATCCCGGGTGGGAGGCTGAGGGAGTAAGGGGGGAGAGCGCGGGTGAAAAAGACGCTGGGCTCCTCCCGAGAAGGGGGCGACAGCACCACGCCTTGCGCGCAGCCCGGCGATCGGGCCCCCTGCGTGAGGAGGGAGAACCCCGCAGCCGCTCGCACCTACCTCCCTCCGGTCGGCGGCTGCCCCCACCCGGGAGAACCGAAGCCTCTACCGTGGCGTCGCCAACCTAGCCTTCCCGATCGGGGAGGGCGGGAGGAGTGGGTGGGAAAAGCAACTCGCCCCCCGGAAAATTCCCAGCGCGCCCCCCATCTCGCCATCCATTTATCCATCCATCCATCCATCCATGTATCCATCCATCCATCCATCGCTAGGTCGTTCCCTCCTCCTCTTCCTCTCCCTTTCCTTCCTCGCCGCCTCCCCGCCTCCCCGCCGCCCTTACCTGTAGCCATCTGATTGTAATGGGCTACCGAGTCGCTGCTGCCGGAGAAGAGGTTGAGCGCGCTGGGGATCTCCTCGGGGTACAGATTGTCAGGCAGTTGGTTTAGCAAACTGCTCATGGTCACCGGCAGCTTCTCGGCGAGTTTGCCGGTCATAGCACTCCCGAGCTGCCGCCGCCGCCGCCACCGCCGCCACCGCCGCCGCTCGCTCCTAACGCAGCTTCCAGGCAAGCGGCATCCGAGAGGCGATCCGTGGTGCAGGGGAAAAGCATGCGAGAGGGAAAGTTCGGGGGGAGGGGGGAGGGAAGAAGGGAAGGGATGGGCCAGGAGAGGGGAGCTTCTCTTTTTTGGGGAGTGGGTGGGTGGGTGGGAGGGGGGCAAAGAGGGTAATCCTCTTGGGTGTCTCAGCTGGTGCCGTACGAGGCTGGGTGGGGGGGTGGGGCGTGTGCGGGGGGGTGGGGTGGGGGCTGGGCTGGGGGGATCTCGGTTCGAGGGGGTCGGACGCGGCCTCAGTATTGATCTCACAAACAGACACGCGCCCGCGGCCCCCCCCCCCCCGATCTGCCACCGCCACCGCCGCCGCTGCCGCCGCCGCCGCCGCCTCTGCCGCTGCCGCCGCCGCTGCCACCACCACCACCAGCCCCGCCGCTTCCTAGCAAGCTCACTGCTGCCCAAAAGCTCCCAGCCAGGGAACTCCACCAGCCTATTTATCTGAGCCCCGGGAAAGCTCCGTGACGTAGCTGCCCATATATGGACAGACAAAGCCCAGCCGAAGGGGCGCGACGTCACAATGGAAGCTCCTCACAATGGAACATTAGAAAGCAGGAAGCGGGCCGCAGCCAACGTGCGGCGCCCGCACCGCTCGCCGCTCTTAAAAAAGAGACAGAAAGAGAGAAATAGAAGAGAGGAAAGAAGGAAAATGCGAGAGGAGGGAGGAAAGAAGGATTCAGCTGAGCGCAAAGCTCATAGCGCATGGCGTGGAGTCGAAAAACCAGGAACTTAAGTGTGTGTTTGAGGTCTGCCTTAGGACAGCGCGTTTAGGGGACGTTGGGCGGTGGGGTGGGGTTGTTTGCAAGTGGCCTCCAACACCCCCATCAGGAAGAGAGAGTTGAAAACACCTGGCGATGTCCCTTTGCAGCCTGGGAACCGCTGGGGAGCCCGGGAGGTGTGCGTTCCCATCCTGCTCCCGCAGCGCCCCCCGCGTCCGGGACCCTACCCGAGATTCGAAGCAAGGGAGTAGTTCTTGGCGGTGGGGGGCTTCAGCGTGTCAGGATCCCTTGGTCCAATATCCCGAGAACTTTCGTGCCCACTTCACTTTGATTCTTCGCCCACACCCGCCCCTCCCTGGGCCCCTGACCCCGCGCTGACTCGGGCAGAGTGCGGTAGCCCGGACATTAGTGGCAGCCCAGCGGTTGCGCCAGAAGCAAGAGCCCGATACCTCTGGGGTCGAGGATGTGTGGTTTTGGTGATAAAGAAGAAGGAATGAAGTTAGGGGACAGAAAACACGTGCTCCGAATCCCTGGTAAATGCTCTAACGGTTCCAAAGCAAACCCTTCGGCCACAGGATGGCAGGAGGGCCCAGCAGGCCCGGGTGCAGTCGCTGTCTACTGCCGCCAGTGAAGGGCCCGCCGCTGAGTTGCAGCACGAGGACGCTGCACCCACAGTCGCCGAGCCACGCGGCCGCCTCCCCTGGTCTCTACCCTCCCCCTCGCCTTCCACAGGGCTGTCCCCATTGCTGCCTGCCGGCGCTCTGCAGTCAAGGGCAGCCTGAGTGCCGACCCGGAGCGCTGTCACCTCCCCGAGCGGCAGCGGATCCCGGGGGCGGCTGATGTGTTCCCCGAGGCCTGCCTGCTCCCGGAGCGCGCGGCCGGGCCGCGGGCGAGGGGGAGGAGAGGGCGGGAGCATGGAGGTGCGACCCCAAATCACTCCGGCTTGACGGGGGGAGGATTCCCTCCTTGGTGGCCGCGTGGGCGCGGTGAATCCCGCGTCCCCTGCTTGGGAGTCGGGGTGGGGAGGGGCGCGCCTTCCTCAGGGGCAGTGGGAGTGTCGACAAGGAGGAAGAGAGGATCCCCGGGCCTCACGCCGTGGGAGGGCCACGCGGGCCGGGACGTGTGGGAGGAACTCCCGAGCTGCACATCGTCGTGGGGGCGGATGACAACCTCGCTCCCCTCCCCTCTACTTGGCTCGGTGGAGAGCCAGGGATGGAGGGCCCGGCCTCCCCCATCTTCGCCAGTTCTTGGGAAAGGAGGGATTCCCGCCGCCCGCGAGCCCCCTCTTCCCCACCCCGCCGGGCTCCCTACTCCGGTACCCGAGAGCCACAGCGCCCCCGGGCTCTCCTCCGCCCGCGCGGCGCGGGCAGGGAGCGCGCTGCAGCGGTCCCGCGCTCCGGCCGGAATCAGGGCACGCTGCGCCTCCCGCCCCCGGCTCCTTCCCCGGGGGGCGAGCGGCCGGTCGGGGGCGTGGGCGGCGGTGTGAGCCGGGCTGGGTGCGGGCGGGGCCTGGGCGGCTGCAGGGAGGGTCGCCGGGCGGCGGGCCAAGCCGGGAAGAGCCATACAAGGAGCGGATCCGGTGACGCGCCGGCCGCGCCCCTTCTTCTCGATTTGGCTGCCGATTCCGGTCCCCGGATTTGCATATTTTGGCATCCAGTGGAAAAGGAAAGAAGAACGGAACCCGCAGCCTTTAAAGGAACCGCACAGGCTGTAGCGTCACCCAGGGAGGCGGTCTGGGTGGCGTGAAAAATTAGCCAGCGGCTCTGGCCTCTGGCCGTAGAGCCTGGCGGTAGCGGAGGGGCGGGGAGCGGCGGCCACCAGCCAGCTGCCGGCGCGCCTGTCCCAGTACTGGCCTCTCCGGGGCGCTTCTGGCTGCGCGTGCACCCGGAGGCTGCGGGGGTCTCCGCGGGTTCCTGCCCGGGCACGGGAGGCGCCGTGCGGCCCTGGGCGAGCGGCAGGCCCCGGATTGAGTGCAGTGCCCATGCCTCCCTGCGCGAGGCAGAGCTCAGGCTGCGGGGGTGGTGGGAAGGAAGGGAGAGGCCTCCGGGCCGCCCAGCTCAACTCCGGAGGACCCCACGATGGGGCACCCACTTCCCACCTGTCGGGATCTCTCCCTAGGAGGGGATGCAGAGTGAGGAGCCCCTTGTTCGGTAGGGGCCTGCGTTGGCAAAGGCAGAGGCAGTGGAAGCATATGGGATCCTTGAAAGCTTCCTAGGGCCCCAGAGGCAGTGGAGGAGCGCAGCCACTCCAGAGATGGCCCCCAAACACTTTTAGGCTGGCAGGACTTGTTGCTGCCAAAGAGAAGAGCTCGCAGCAAGGTTTGCCGGCCTGCACCAGGGCCTGCTTATAGGTCGGCAAGATTGAATAGGAGTTTTTTGGGGCGAGATGCCTTCCGTCTCCTTTATTCTTTGCATAGAATAGGAGCCTTCAATTCAATTAAATATTCATTAAAGCTTCAGTGTGACCTTGGGCAAACTTCTGAATTTTTTTCTTAGCCTCAGTTTCTTTCCTTGTCTGTAAATTGGGATAATAACCTATCCCTTAAAATAATTAAATTAGAGAATCCTCACAGAGTACTTATGCTAGACCCCTAGCAAGCACTCAATAAACGGCAATAATTATTAAACTGTGTTCTCCCCCACCCTACCATGTCTCAGAAATGCTCTTCCCCCTTGTGTATCCTAGGAGTGAATTTAGCTGATATAGGCAATAAAAAGGGCCGGGTGTAGAACTCCACCAGCGACCAGTATGACCAGATACAAGAAATGTTGATGCTTATTATTTAGGGGGGAAAGGAAATTCCTATTTGTGTGCCTGGTACCTGGTGGGCACTGTGCCAATCTAGGGATGGTTAAGGAATGGTCCCTGTTGTGTAGGAGCCCAGACATGAATTGAGCCCTCAACAGCTGGTAGTGACACACAGCAGGGTACAAAGAAGTCACTCCTTTGCTCTTTAACAGTCTAGAGCACCTTTCAGACTTTTTTTTGGGGGGGGGGTGGCTGTGGCTCCTGGGGTGATATGGGGGATCCTGGTGCCTTTCTGTCTCTCCTGTCATGTTGGGGAAAGCCTGTGCTGCAAGCTTAGGCCCTCCCTGCCTGGGGCCTGTTCAGGTTGCAGCCCCCACAGGTGTCCACTGTCACCCTGGATGATGGTGGCAGACTGGAGGCTAGGGTTCTGTGGCAGGGGGGGACAATCCCTGGTGTGGAGCAGAGGTAGGGTGTTTGGAGTGGCTGCTGTGTAAGCTAATAGCATTCTCCCTTCTGGTTGCCAAGCTTTGAATTCAGCATAGAAAAAACTTTTTCTCCTTCCCTCCCTCCCTTCTCGTTTCCTCTCTCCTTTCTTAACAGGGGCTGAGGGTTTTGGTCTCAGTTTTATTGGCAGGCTAAGGTGAGACTGCCAAGGGCCTAATTACCTGAACTCTAAGCCCTGAACTTGTTGGGGAGCGAGCAGGCACTGGTTCAGGGACTCCTCACCCTGGAGTTGGTGAAAGGCAGGCCGGCCCCTCTGCAGCAGTGCCAAGGCCGCCCAGCTACTGTCTGCTTGTGCTCTCCTATGGAATCCAACTAGCCTCACCACCTGCACTTTGGGGGACTGCTGCTGCTTTGGGGGAGAATGGGCATGTTTGTGTTGGTAAAGGCAAAGGAAGGAGATGTGGCCCCCAAAATCCACTGCAGAGAAAAGCCAAAGTTGCATCTCTGCCTTGGTCCTTCATTCTATAGTCCCTTCTGCCCTCTGATCTTTAGCTCCCCTTTTTGCTAAAGATATCCAGTTCTTCTCTGCTGTCTTACAAGAAGGAACCCCCAAGCCTCCAAATTATTTCAACCTGGGGTGTTAGTGATTGAATGCATTGCCCTTCTCAGAGGGTATTTGCATTTTTAAAAATTTTCTTCTTTTTTGTTTTTATTTTTTAATTTTTTAATTTTTATTTTTTAAATAAATAGAGATGGGGTCTCACTTTTGCTCAGGCTGGTCTCAAACTCCAGAGCTCAAGTGATCCTCCTGCCTCAGCCTCCCAGAGTGCTAGGATTACAGGTGTGAGCCCCTGTGCCTGGCCGGTATTTGCATTTTGAAAGAAAATGCCCAGAGAGGGTAATATACAACCCAGAGGAATCAAGCCCAGTACTTAGCATAATGCCCGGAGAATGGTAGGTGCTCATTAATGCTAGTGGAATGAGATCTGGTTGTGGGACATTAAGTCCAGGGACAAAGAGTGGGAGACTTGGGGCCCAGAGAGTGTCTGGGTTCCTCAAATGGCACCAAGCACCTATGTACAGGGCCCACTGGTGGGATCACTCCTGAATGGCAGTTCTCTTGAGGGTCCTCAGGTGTTTCCCATTCTTGGGTGTCCCACAGGAGGTTCATAGGAGACTGACGGATCATAGCAGAATACCCCTGGCCAGCCCTGCCTGGCATTCTAGAGTTCATTGCCATTTCTTGGGTAATGACAAGCAGCTCAGAGGCTATGTGAATTTTGTCTAGAAGCTTTTTGAAGGGAAATACTCTGCAGCCCAACAGAAGCGCACCACAGGTTTTCTGAAGAGCTTGAGCTGCTGGTCCTGGTTGAGTCAGAGCTGAGCATCCTGCCGGGAGCTGCAGGGGCTTCCAGGCTGTAGCTGCGGAGGACTGACCGAGTGATATCTGATGCCTGCCTTGCCCAGGCCCTGTGGACACACTTCCTTTTTTTCATTCTTCATAACAATCCTGTGAGAGGAAGTTTTTAGGGCTTAGCCCCTTTAACACTTTTTAACCTGCAGCTTCCTGGAGGTTACCTGGCCAGGAGGTGGCTGCTGTGACATCTGAACTCACCCTGTGTGACTCCAAAGCTAATGCCCTTAAATCTTCTTTTTGTCCCCATTATGGCTGTGTTGGGGGAAAGAAATGAGGTGGTGGATGCGGGTAAGAGGAGGGATAGGTATAAAAGCTGCAGAGAAAGCAATGAGTGGAAGAGAGGCAAGCTTGATGTCTTGATCCCAACACCCCCTCGGACCCAGCCTGGGGGCAGCCTGGGGGAGCCTAGCCCAGGAGAGAGTAATGGCACTCACCATTCCCAGGGAGGTCAGGGCCTCTCAGTAGGTGTGACAGCAACTGCTACACCCAGAACTCCAGTCCCACTTCCCTAGGCTGTTTCAAAGGCCACGGGATCCTCCTCATGCCAACCACACACCCTCCATTTTAAATACCTGTCGGTGTCTAAATTCAAACTAACTCATTATAATCCTGTTGACGCAGGGTGTTTTTGATCACACTTTAAGCAATTTCAGGGAGAGCCTGGTAACCAAAGATAGAAAGTCTTGTTACAAAGTAACATTTGCTGGAGGGGCAAGGCCCGCAAAGTGGATTATCCTGAAGACCCCTCCCAAGACACCAGTCTAAGGCAGCGAGTAACGGCCATGGGTGGTCCAGAGGATGAGAGTTTGGGGCCAGCTCAGCTGGGGCTGGGAGGGAAGGAAGGTGGTAGAAGAAGAGACCTGAAAAAAGTGTGGTGTGTGGGTGGGTGGCAGTACCAGCCCTGGCCTGGCAGTTAGGAGTCCTGGGTTCTGCCATAAATTATGTACGAGGGGGTCAGGCCCCGCTCATCCCTGGGCTTTGAGACGGGGTCGGACTGGGATAACCTACCTCTACATTCCTCCTGGCTCTTTTAATCCAAGAGTTGCAGATTCAATTACAGAAAGGGTTGGGAGGAGAATTGTTAGAGTTCCTCATCAAATTTAGGGGTTCTGTAGGGCTTGGGCTGGGGTCCTCAGGCAGGAGGAGGAATGGGCCAAGGGATGAGGGCTTGTAATGGGAACTTTGCAGTCTCAGCTCAGGGGTTCGTGGAGGGCAAGTGGAGTCATGTGCTCTGAGGACCTGTCATTCCCCCGGGGGCCACTGTGGGACAGCCCCTTCTCAGCTGGGAGGGACGGGTGTCTTTGCAGAAAGGACTCTCTGGGGATGGGGCTTTTTGGAAAGCGGAACTTTGTGATTTGAAATGAACCAGAAAAGGTGTGAGTGTTCAGGGACAGTGGGGGAGGCAATCGGGGGGAGCAAAAAGGGAGTGATAGAGCAAAGGAGAGAGAGGAGAGAGAAGAGGTGACAGCGTGTTCTCACTCCACGGCTTGCCGCACAAGGAGCCTCTCGCTGGGTGGCGGCTTCTGCGCATGGGACAGATGTTGAATGCAAAGCCTGGCAGGTTCCTCTCCTCCCCACCCTGTAAGAAAAGCCTCTGGGAAACCAGAGAGCGTTGCCTCCCCTAGATCTTTGTCTCTTTCAGCTCCCAGACTCATGACCGTCCTCAGCCTAAAACCATCAGGCCCTTTGCCCATCTGTCCAGCTGAGGAGCTGGAGGCAGACCTTTGGTTTCTTCTTTGCTGTTCTATGCAGTCAAAAATCTGGGATCCAGGGAAAAGCAGTTGTAGCGACTCTTTGGAGGCCAGAATTCAAGGGCTTGCCTCGGCTGCATTAGCATCCTCTTTCGCCACGTGGCTTAGGCAGGGCTTCCCACCTTGTCGTGCTGCAGTTCTCCTTGACCGACACTGCCCAGGTCGCTTCCTATCACCCTGAGGGCTGGGGGAGCAATACTGGCCCAGCTGGCACCCACCGGAGGCCTGGGCATTGGCTGGGATGCCCTGACTGATGGCATGGGGTTCCCTGCCAGGGCTCCTGGTGAATAGAAGAGGGGTATTATCTCTCAGATGCTGCAGAATTATGTGGGTAGTTCAGAATTACCCAGAAAGTAACTGAAAGACAAGAGATGGTATCCGAGCTCCCTGAGGGCAGGGGACTGAGTCTTACTCATCTTTGTCTTCCCAGTGCTCAGCACTGTGCCTGTCCCCAGTAGGTGCTCAATAAGAGTGTGTGGACCCAATTCAAGCATCCTAGTTGGCGATTCTGAAACATGGTCAATTGCAGAAGTCTGATCCACTTCACCCTTCCTATCAGGTCCTTTTATTTCTATCTACATGTCTCCTTCCTCTCACCCCCCACCACACAGGATGGGGGCCCCCTTGCCCACCACACTTCCATTTTGGGGTGGGAGTGGGGCTCCCGGGTCTGGGACATAGCTCTCTCATTTCAATGAGAACGAGACCCACATCTGCCGGGCACTTCCTGTGCACTCTTGGTAGAAGGAAACAACAAACTTGAGACCCCGGTTCTGCTGTCAGGGAGCAGGCAGTTTAAACTGAAGTGTGGAATGAGGCTCTGGGAGAAAAGATCACATACAAGACACCTGTAAGTGTCCCACAGGAGGTAGAAGCAGGGATTGAAGAGGCTCAAGGGCCACTGCAGGCTTGGAGGAGGGAGCTGTTCAGAGCATGGGGAAGGCCTGATAGATTAGTGGACCTTGACCAGGGCCTTGGGAAGGGGCTAAGACCGTAGTGAGGAGGGGAGGGGAAGGGAGGGGAGGGGAGGGGAGGGCAGAGGGGGTTCCATGCAAGGAGCTAATTTTTCCCCTTCTCCTTATGTTAACTTCCCTGTTTCCATCTCTGAAACTAGAACCTATTAGCATTGTTCTCCCTCGGGGTGCCTGGCCTGGGCCTGATCATTGCTGTTTGGAGGGATGAGGACTCCTTGGGGAAAGGTGGGAGACAGAAGGGAGCCTTGGATAGACACCAGATCCCATTCAGACATTTGGGCACCTACCAGAAGGTGAGCTCCAGGAGGGCAGGGGCTTGGGTCTCTGACTTTCACTGCTATACCCCAGCAGCCAGAACTCAATCAATACTCCTTGAAGATGGAATGTGCCAGATACTCTCCCAGGCCCTGAGGCTATTAGCAGGAACTGGGAAGGGGGCTAACTCTGGGTGTGAAATCCTGGAGGAGGAAGGAGCCTGGCGGGGCCCAAAGAAAGGGCATCAGGGGAAACATAGATCCTAGGTTGGGGGCAGGGTTCAGATTAATCAGACATAAACTCAAGTGTAATAGCCCCGTTAATTGAGTGGTAATGATCCTTGGCATTTTTCATCTTCAAAGCCAGGAACAAACTGTAATTAATACTCCCGCCACCCGGGGGCAGGGCGTAGGGGGTGGTGTGGAGAGAAGCTTGAGCTACTGCTACCTAGTCGGGGAAACTGAGGCACTGGCAGAGAAAGTGTTGTTAGGAGAGTGGATTTGAAGCCCACCAGAGTTCGGGATCTTCAGGGGTCCTTCACACCAGAGCGTGGCCCCCACCAAAACCCAGGCACCTGGGGAGCCCAGGTCATGAGTGGGGAGACGGGGCACTGGAGACCCAGGCAGGCCTGACCAGGGGTGGCGGTGGGGGAATAGGGCTTGTGGGTGGCTTGGCTGGATGAGAGGAAGCCCAGGCCCAGAGTGTGCCTGGTTTCCCAGGGCAGACATCGGGTGGCCCCATGACTAGACCCCGTGGTCCTCTCGGCTCCATGCGCTCCAGAGGCGGCGCTGGGGCAGGGAAGGGGACCTGGGAGTCCTTCCCCCCCAGTGGCAGCCAGGCTCACAGCACTCAGCGTGACTCACTGGCGGCCCCGAAATGCCTCCGGTTTCCTCATCACAGTCTGGCTGCCCTGAGCCCCGAGGGCGTTTTTCATTAGGGTGATTACCCTGCCATCATTAAAAGCCGGTAAACAGCACCCAGGGACCTCAGGGCTGCCTGTGAACTGCAGTCCGGGTGCACGGGCCCTGGGCCCTGGGCCCTGAGCCGAGGGCGGCGCCGCTCAGCCTCCCCGGTGACCCGTTCCAGTCCCCACTGTCCTGGTGCCTTGGGGGGGGGGCAGGGGCGCTGTCCCTGGAAGCCGTCTGCCTTCGCTCCTGGGGCTGTGCGGTGCCACATTCTCTTTTCCCCTGGACCACGACCCCCTGGAGGGCAAGGGCTGGCTCTTCCCTGAGTCACACCCCCAGCATCTTTCAGTTCAGTCACCACGTGCTCAGAAAGCCTTCCTGCTGTTACCCAATTCCAGGTGATACCCCAAATACTTCTTTTAGGTTGCCGGTAATCCTTCCTACTTACACGTTTACATTTATTTGTGTAATCCTTTGATAAATGTCCGTCTCTCACCCTCCTCCCCCGCAAAGTTCGTTCACAAGGGCAGGAACTACTTCTGATTTTGTGTTGTATTCCCACTGCACCTCCCACCCCAACTCTCCCCAGCCCCCTAACCTGCCGCCAGTGTCTGGTAGATAGCAGGCCGCAGCATTTTTGAATTAACAGGTTCCCATGAGGCAATAGAGTTGTTTTCATTTCTCAGAGCTATGTTGCCCAGGCTGGATTCGAACTCCTGGGCTCTAGTGAGCCTCCTGCCCCAGCCTCCTGAATAGCTGGGACTATAGGCGCCAGTGCTAGCATGCCCCGCCACAGTATGTTTGATGACCACTCCTCCTTCCAATTTTTTTTCAACATTTGACAATTATTTATTTGCACCTACTGTGTTGTCAGACATTGGGGATATGGAATTGATGAAAATAGTCTGAGTCTTTGCTGTGGGGGAACTCAAGGTCTAGTGAGTGTTCGGGTGGGGGGAGAGAATAAACAAATAAATATACAGGAGGTGCTGAGAAGTGGTGTGAAGACAAATAAATCAGGATCAGGGCACAGGAGTGACTGGGAGCGCATGTTGAGATCCTGTTTTCTGTAGTAATTCTTCCCTAGTCCTTGCGTTTTGGCGCTAGCATGGGTACACTAACTTCCTAAAGTACTGAAGGTGAACATGTGGGTCTGTGTTTTAGTCCAGCTATGGCCTAATTTACTGGATGTGCTTTGAAAAATTCCGTGTAAACAGGATCTTTGTTAAAAAAAAAGCATCAAAATACACTAGGGAAAATCAGGCTTCTGAAGGCAAAGTCGGCTGCAACTTGGCCCCTTGACCGTGGTGGCATCAGCACATCTTCCCCTGGGTTGACGTTTGCCCCCTGCCACCAGGTGGCCAGAGATAAAATTCTGACAGTGCTTGAGGACAGGGTGGTTTTCAGAGGCCACCTCCGGGGAGAGATGGCAGGGGACCAAGGGTAACTACTACAGCTGCGGGCACCCCAGCCCCAAATCTCAGAGTGGCACTCCCCTCTCTCGCAAACGCTCTCTCTGGAGTGGCAGGAAAGCTTCCTCTAGACCCCAAACGAAAGAAAAAGTCGAAAGAAAAAGTCACCACAATGGAAACTCGAACTAATCCTCCCCTCTTGCCCCACTTCCCTCCCGCGGTCACACTTCCGGCGGCCGCCACAGGGTATTTCGGGTTCGAAAACAAAGCGTCAGATCTATTTGAGCAACTTTTGTTCCATTGGAGTAGAAGCCCAGGGGCCTGTGGCCGCCCTGGGCTCAGCCACTTCCCCAGGGAACTGACGCGTTTCCCCTTCTCTGCCAAGGTCCAATTTAGCAACTCAGACCGGCCACTTTTAGCTTCTCCTTTCCCTGGCCTGGCAGCGGGGAGAGAGGCCAGAGGTAGGGCTGCTGGGGGATGGGTGTTTGTCTGGGTGCCTTCCTGGTGGACTTCAGGGGAAGGCCTGGTTCTCCTCTTCTGCCAGAACTTCCCCCTCACCTGCTGAAACTCCCCCAACCCCCACCATGAAACTTCCACTGCCACCACCAAAAATCCACTTGCTGCATCAGAAGACTGCAAAGTGAGAGTTGTGGTTGGGTCTTGTCTAGTCCTCAGTTTAATCCAAACGGAGATGTGTCTCTCTGTGGATTGGTGTGTATACAGGTTGTGAACCAAGTGGGCATGTGTATATGGAGATTGCATGTTGCATGAAATCCCATGTCTGCGTTTGTGGGGGCTGGACAATGCACGTGTACACAGCTTACATGGATGTCTAGAAAGAGCTTGGCAGAGTCAATACCATGGAGTGTCTAGCGGGTGCATACACCACGTGATTCTGCGTGGGCTGCTGTATTTACAGTATGTGTGTGCAGGTTGCATACAGTAGAGATGTGTATAAATGTGTGTGTGCACACTTGTGTATGTGTGGATGGGCAGGGCCTGGCTCTCAGGGGGTGGGGAAGGAAAGCAGGTGAGCTCTGGACAATGGTGACCAGTGGCCATGTGTGCAAATGCTGGGCTGTAGGTGCTGTCTGTGCGTGGCTGGACTTGAGGGCAGGTTAGTGAACTGCAGGTGAGTCTGTGTACCTGCAGGGGAACCGGCTGGGGCCAGCAGCTGTTTTGGTCTCATGCACCTTTCTTTCAGGCCTTGCTCCTCAAGTCCCCTTCTACCTCCACCTACCAGCTTGGGACGCCCCCTCCCTACTTGTTAGCCAGTCTTCCTACCACTCTCTTCTGGTGCTCAAGTCCTGTGGGCCTCCCAATCAGGCTTCGTCTTTGGGTCTGCCCATGCGCTCTCCCACTGCACATGGAGAGCTCCCAGAGGGCAGAGACTGCGACTTTAGGCTTCTTTTCCAGCGCCTTCAATTCTTAGTGCTTGGCTGAGCCTCCATAAATCCTGGAGAAGGCCTGACTGTGCACTGGCTGCACAGCCACAGCATGTGTATGAAGTACTGGCTTCTTTACATGACTTGAACATGCATGTCCAGCTCTTCCGGTATGTGGGTGGGTAGGGGGGTCATGGTGGTGGAGGGGGAGGGTATTTGGACTGCCATGGCAGTGCCCATGCATGTCCCTGCTGCCCAGTCCCTAAAGGAGGCACACTCAGCCTGTTCCCCCGCTTTTACCAGAAGAATGGAAGGCAGGGTTAGAACTCGGGGCCCTGCTGCTCCCTCCCTTCTGATAGGTTTGGCCTCTTTCCTTCTAACCCTCTACTCCCTGCCCAGCTAACTTATGCCAGGGGGTGGAGTCCAGTTCATGAGGAAAAAAGGGGGTGCTTCTGTGTCCTGCTCTCTGTCCCTGAGTGGGCTCCTCCACCCCCCTTCGCAAGGTGCTGAGGGTCCCTGCATGGGCTTCCTCCAGCCAGGATCTGGGGTTGAGCTGGCTGCTGCTTCTGGGAAATCCCAGGGTCTTCAGCTCCCCATGTCTGTAAACTCCTCTTTAACCCGGGCCTCCCACTAGGTAGGGTTTTCTGGCTCTTGTAGTTGAATGCACTTGGCTCTTCATTCTTAATTCTGAGAATACTCGTTCTACCCTGTTCTGGTGGCTTCCACTCACTCCCAGCCAAAGGGACAGTGGTGGTAGCTTTCTTTACCACTCCTAAAATAACCACATAGAATCATAGAACATTCAGCCGGAGGGGGCCTCAGAGAACACCCATACCAAACTATTTCATAGATGAGAGAACCGAGGCCCAGAGAGGGTGGCTGACTTTCCCAGGCTCACACAGCAGTGAATGGTGGAGCTGGTATTAGATTCAGATCTCCACTCCTAGTCAGCGGTTCTTTTCAGACCAGACTGTCATGCTTTTGTATTTCCTTCTCTTTCTGACTCTTTCCTTTCTTTTACTATTGAAACATTTCCTTTTTTTCCCTTAAAATGTTCTTTCTGTGTTAAGCAGGACAACTTACGTCTGGCGGCTCCAAGGTGGTGCTTGGAGCTGAGATCCCTGTCTTGGCAGGGTTTCCTCAGTCCTTCCAAAATCCTTCCCCTTTCCTGTCCTTCATCCCCCTAAGATACCCAGGGACCTGTCCTCCCCTCTCCCTGAACCATCCTCATCTGCTCCTGTTCTCCTTCCTAGTACCGAGGAGCAGGCAGACAGAAACCCCTCAAGGAATTGACTCCTTCCTCTAACCTTAGTTTCCTGGTCTCTAAAATGGAGAGAAAGTCTTAGAAGGGGAAATATGGTCATAATTGTGTGTGTGTGTGTGTGTGTATGTGTGTGTGTACACCCATCTCACGTGTCTCTCAGCAGCTCCTGGGGGTAGATGGTAAAGTTAATTAGCACCAAGATGAAAGGTGTTCTGGGATAATTGCAGGTAATATCAGGACAGCTTGGAGGGTGGGGTGAGAGGCCCCTAGAAGTCCTGAGGGGTGATAGCCCCCAGCCCCACTCCTGCAAAGCCCATCAGACACCTGGGGAGGCTGGGGGAGGGAGCGTTCTGACTGAAGGGTCTTTGTCTTTACAGGGAAATTCTTGTTAGTTGCTAAGGAACTGGGTTGTCTTTCCCGATCCAAGCCTCCCAATGTTTTGCTTAGCTTGGGAGGGGGATGCTGGGCTGAGGCTGGAGGCTCCCTTGGCAGTTGGTCCTTTCCCTGGGGCTGCCAAGCCTCTGATAGGTCTCTTGGGAAGGACTCTCTTCTGGGAGAGCTGGTTCCTCTTTCCCATTACCCCAACCCTCACTGCCTGCTCCAGCCAAGCTGGGGAGAGCAGGTGAGGTGGAGGCAGGGAAGGAGAGGAAAAGGCACATTTACTGAACAGTCTGCCTGCCAGGCATTGTGCTGCCGCCTTCCCTGCTAGCTCATTTAACCACTGCAATGAAGCTTTGGAGGAAGACACTTACTTCCCTTGTACTGTTTTTTGCAGTTGAAGCATAAGTCTGGAACAGGTGCCAAGGTCATGGGGCTAACAAGTGGTAGAAATTCTACGTGAATTTAGGTCTGCTTGGTAAGAAAACTTGTGCTTTTATTATTATTAATTTTTACAGACAGGGTCTCGCTCTGTCACCCAGGCTAGAGTTCAGTGGCGCAACCATAGCTCACTGTAGCCTCGAACTCCTGGGTTCAAGCGATCCTTCCACTATAGCCTCCTGAGTAGCTCGGACTACAGATGTGCGTCACCACACCCTGCTAATTTTTCTTATTTTTGTAGAGCTGGGGTCTCACTATGTTGCCCAGGCGGGTCTTGAACTCCTGGCCTCAAGTGATCTTCCTGCCTCAGCCTCCCAAAGTGCTGGAATTATAGGCATGATCCACCACACTTAGCCTAGAAAACTCATGCTTTTAAAACTATACCATGTAATGCATATACCAGGCTTTCTTCCTATCCCCTGGCTGCTCTGCCCTCACACCTGCACCCACCACCACCACCATCATCATCATGGAGTCTTCCTAGTGGCTTTCCCTCCTTTTCTAACCTCTCTTCCTTACCTAAGAGAAGTCATCACACAGGCGTGGTGGGGAGGGAGGGGTAATTCAATGGATTGAGGGTGGTAAACTGTCGGGGTAGTGGCCTTGGGCAAGTGGGGAGGGATGGTAATGGCCTTGGGCTGGGCCAGGCTGTTGCCTTGAGTATTCAGGAGCCCCAGCCCCCCATCCCACCCCACAAGTCACACTTGGTCAGGGATGGCTTAATCTAGGGGAAGGGAAGACACTTGGGGAAGATTACCCTTAAATGCTTCTGGAACTTCCAGCCTTCCCTCTTTGGCCCACTCCAGCTCCTGAATACATAGAAGATCTGCCTTTATTTTATATACTCCAGAGAGTAAAATGAAGAGTATTGTTTACCTCTAAATACTATGCATGAGAAGGCTGGAGTTAACACCCGATTCCACCATTGTTATAGAACAAGGAGTAGGTTCCTTGACTTATGGGAATCTTAGTTTCCTCATTTATAAAATGAGAATAACACCTACATTATTAGGTTGTGGTGACAATCAAACGACAGAACGTGTACAAAGGCCCCCAGAAGGCCATGAAGCAGTGTAGAAACGCATTAAATGAGATACCACATGTTAACCATTTGGCACAGTGCCTAGTATACAAAAAGTGCTCAGAAAATTGCATCTGCATAGGATGATGATGATATAATGTCAGTTCTCTTTGTCCTGGTAAAGGGGTCACCAGTGCTCCCTTATATTTTTCTTGGCTGCTTCATTAGAGATCTCAAAGCAAGTTACATGTCCATTTTGTTTCTTCCTGGAGCAGGTAGAGCAAAGAGAAGGGAGGAGAGGCTCAAAGAGTTGTGCAGGCAGAAAGCTGAGTCAAGGCTAGATTTTCCCCGAGGTCCCCTTGGCCACCAGGTTTCCCCTCTCTGCCACTGGGACCTCCTTCTCTGTGGTTTCCAGGGATCGCCTGGCAGGCCTGGCTTTTGCCTAGAGCCTGGGCCAGCTTTGTTCTTTTTTCACGTTTTGGGACCAGGAGTGTGGGGGTCTCTCTGGCAGATGAACTAAAAGCCCAAAACACCAGGTCAAAAGAAAGGAGGGTGGTGGGGAAGGAAAGCATGCAAGCCAATAATTTCCTCGAAGGATAAACATCCGATTTTTTTTCCTCACCCAAAATAAACATGCTAGCCACAAGGAATTAAAAGCAGAAGAGGGGAGGATGTGTCCCGATTTGGGGCTGCTCTAGGAAGCTGAACCTTCTATTTGTCCTGGCCCTGGGCACTAACCAGAGCTGCCAATTACACTCTGGCCTGGTGGGGTGGGGGGCTGTGGGGAGAAGGTCCCAGGGAGCAGGGGTCCAGAGGGCCCCTCTGAGACTGCCTTCTGTGACACTGCAAACAGACACTTCCTTTTGCTTCTCATTTGAGGGCTGCTTGGAGGCTTGCCTGGCAGGGTGGGAGGGAGTAGGGAGGCCCAGCAGTCCCTCTTGCCTGAGCTTCCTTTTGCCCTGGGCTGGCATCAAACGCCCTTCTGGAACACAAGGATTTGGTGCCCACTACCTGGGCTGGGAGCTGAATCTCCCAGTGATAAGGGCATCATCCCATCCCTCCCCGTTCACAAACTCAATCTCCCGCCCCATTGTACTCTTCAGATCCCCCCCAAGAACAAAAGCTGTCCAGCAAGTTAAAAGCGTGCTGAGCGGTCAGCCAGGGCCCCCTGCCTTTCAGCTTACATGGGGCATGACTCTAAGAAGGTAATAACCCTGTGCCCAGCTGCGGCTGTCCCTTTCATCTGGGGATCTCAAAGCACTTTGCACACATGAGTCACCAACGTTGCTGCATCCTCGCCAAGGAGAGGGGGGTTATTAACTCTTGGAGGGAAACTGAGCTGAAGGGAATGTGTGTGGGGATGCTGAGGAGCCACAGTGTAGGCTGTGAATGAGACCGTAGCAGACAGGGGTCTCCAGGGGGTCCTTGGGCGGGAAAGCCAAGAGGCCTTCAGAGGAAGTCCAGGGAAGTTAGACGCTGAAAATCCTTTCCTTGTGGATACCAAGGAATCTCTTCGTAGCTTTCTGAAAGCATACATCTGATTATGTCACCTGCCCCTCCAATCTATTTATCATTCAATGATTTCCCACTGCTTTTGGGACACAATCCAAAACTTTGATATGGTGACAGGGACTGGCCTGGCCTGGCCTTTGCCCACCTCTCCAACCGTTCTCTCCCTTGCATACTTTGCTGCAGCCACACTGCTGGGCTTTCATTTCCGAGAGGATGCCACACATGCCCCTGCCAGCCACAGCAGCTTGGAGGAGTTTTGGGACATTCTCTGCCCTTGTTAAAGACCTGAAGTTAAAGACCACTTCCTATGAGAGGCCCCGCATAGGGCTTCATCCCTCCCTCTCCGTCAGGAGTCGGGTTCCCTTTACCCTCACGGAACTCATCACAATTTGTTGTAATTTGCTGTGGCTTTCTGATGCATATTTCCCTCCCCTGCTTCACTGGGAGATCCATGAGGCAGGTACCATGCTGTGTTTGCCCTGTCCTCCTCACCCACCCATGTGGCCCCAGCACCTAGCAGAAGGCCAGGCACATGGCAGGTGCCAACAATATTCGTTGAATGAATGGTGTCGAATGTCGGAGCTGGAAAGGTCTATGGCAATACACCAGCCACCCTCTACGGCTGCGATTTAGTGACAGCTATTTAGTGACAGTTCAGGCCTAGGGATCCCCACCTCCTTCCCATCCATCTAGCCCACCACCCTCCCCCACCTGCTTGCATTGACGTGAAAGCCCCGATCCCCAGTGCTGGACACTGGTTCATTTCTTCTGGTTGGTTTTCAAAGGAATACAGGTTAGGAAGCAAAATACCACACCCTGGATGATTTTTTTTTAAACTTGCAAGAGAAGGGGTTCCATACCTAAAGGGGGTCACATATACAGACCATGGGTGCTGGGCAATGTGGACACATGCCTGGAAGGTGGAGCCTGCAGGGTAGCAGACAGTTATCTCTGTCTGGGTTTGTTCTTGGACTCACTGTCCCCGCCTCCAGGAGCCTGGAGGTCTTGTGAGTCCTGGTAGTTCTGGGTTATGAACTGGGTGCTTGCTTCAGGTTCGTCCAGATGGAAGCGGTTCAGAAATTTGTTCATTTTCCAAGAGCCTAGAAGGATGAACAGACCACAGGGAGGTGGTGAGAGAGAACCATGGACTTGAGAGCTGGCAGGGGCCTGAGAGGGAGGCCAGCTTTGGGGGCATGGTGACAGCAGGGGACGCCCTCAGCAACCTGGCTGTGGGCGGCATGGTACCTGGGGGAGCCTTCTGCCTTCTGCTGCAGAGGCAGCTCCTGGATATCAGCAGAGCCCCTGAGCAGTGGCAGAGTTGCCTGCTCCCCAGGGGACAATGGAGACTAAGAGCCCAGGCACCCAAGGATGCTTTGGGCATCCTTCCCCGTGCTCTCCACTTATCATAACTGTGCCTTCTCACTCCTTTGCAGGAAGGAAGTGCCCAGGTTGGTGGGGTTCCTCCTCGGGGGGAGAAAACACAGGCATGTTGGGGGAGGCACATCTTCTGGGGCAAGTGTGAACAGGCCTCGTGGCAGGGCAAGGAGGGCACAGCCCTGGGCATTGGGAGAGGCTGAGGGAAGTGGTCAGAGACATCTTCCCACACTCTTGTTTCCCAAATCTGGGGCCTCAGGCACCCTGGGAGGATGGCTGCTGGGAAAATGCAGGACGTTCTGTTAAATTTGAATTTCAGATAAACAACAAATAGTTTGTTGGTGTAAGTCCGTCGCACATATTGTATACAGCATACTTATACTAAAATTTTTTTTTGTTTATTGGAATTCAAATTTATTTTTTAATTTTTTTTGTTTTGTTTGTTTTGAGACAGGATCTCACTCTGTCAACCATGATGGAGGGCAGTGGTGCGATCATAGCTCACTGTAACCTTGAATTCCTGGGCTCAAGTGATCCTCCTGCCTCAGCCTCCCTCCTGAGCAGCCGTGACTACAGGTGCACACAACCATGCCCAGCAAATTTGTTTATTTTTAAACTTTTTTGTAGAGATGGGGTCTTGCTGTGTTGCCCAGGTTGGTCTTGAACTCCTGGCCTCAAGCAATCCTCCTGCCTCGGCCTCCCAAAGTGCTGGGATTATAGGTGTGAGCCACCATTCCTGGCCTGGAGTTCAAATTTAACTAGGCATCCTGCATTTTTTTTTTCTTCTGGTTTTTTTTTTGCTAAATCCAGCAACCTTCCCTGGGTGGAGAGAGTGCTTGGGGAAGAGCTTGCCCAGAGCAGAGCTTGGCAGTGGCCGATATGCCATGGATATTCTCAAGGAGAGGACAATTTTTAATCCCAAAACCAAAACAATAATAACAATAATGCAAAAATAATAATAAAAGCAACAACACTGCTATTACAGTGCTTCCTGTGTGCCAGGCACTGTTCTAGGAGCTCTACACATATTAATTCACTCTATCCTCCCTCCAATCCCAGCAAAGGAGAACCGTTACTCTCCCCAGTTCACAGATAGGATGGCAGAGGCACAGGTGGGGTGCTGGTGAGGAAGCTTCTTAGGGGACAGAGATGGGTTCCCTCAAATCCTGTCTGACTCAGAGACTGCATGCTCTGATTGCACCTAGGAAGGCTGGAAAACACGGGGTTCCAGGAGTTCTCTTGCGGAAAGGGTGGCCAAGGCACTGACAGAGATTGTCCTGTTGGATGGTATACTGACTGCAATGAGGGTCCCACTAGGAGGCTTTGTGTCCTTTCTGAGGTGCCGTGCCTGGCTGGAGCCTCTGCACCCTGGGAGCCTGGCTGGCTGGAAAGGAATTATGGTATCATGAGCCTGGGAAAATGTGTGTGTGCATGTGTGTATGCATGTGCGCATGTGTGTGTGTGTGTGTGTGTGTGTGTGTGTGTACATGCCAGGAAAAAGGCTTGTGGGTGAATTGGTGTGTGGCAGGCACGGGGACAAGGGGGCCTTCCCCACTGAGTAGGGCAGGAAGGAACCTGGGTGGCAAGGAGGGAATTGAAACCTGTCACGGGACCAGAGCAAGCTGGCGGAGAGAAATCCCCTGTGCCCTGAGAGAGACCTGCTCTAAGCCTCTGAGTCCACAGTGCCCTGGGGGCCTCAGGGCTCCTTCCTGGTGCCATTTCCAACAACCCTGTGGTTCTCGGGCTCCTCGGGCAGCTCCTGAAACCCAGCCCTGTGCCAGCTGGCCTCCTGCTGCCTCCTCTCCTGGCTCGGCAATGACCCCTTACACCCCCTGTTTCCTGCCACAGAGGGCAGGAGAACTGACCCCGTGCAAGTTCTAGAAGGAAGAGGGGTGAGTCAGGCCCTCAGGGGTGTGTGGGGAGAGATGGGGAGCTGGGAGGCTGTGGCTTCTGTGGTCACGGCTCGGAGAAAAGCCCCTTCCTATATGGCACTGCTCTGTCCCCGAGCTGCAGAGTCTGCTGCCATGCAGGAAGAGGGTGGTGCCGCTGTCTGTGCTCCAGCCACTCCACTTGTACCCTGGACCCACCCAGACCGGGCTCTTCCTGGGATGAGGGCAGGGGCGGTGCACACACTTCAGAGGCCTGTGGTGGGAGGCCTCGGCTGCAGGGAGAGGGGGAGGAAGCTGTCTGCTGTGTCTCCTGGGCTGCCTGGCTGGGGCACTGAGGCCTGGGCTCCTCAGGGCAGGGCTGTGCTATGATGTGCAAGTTGGTCCCTGCACAACCCTAGGGGGCGCCATTCCCATCCTGCAGAACCGGATGCAGTGGCCCTGCCTAGAGGCCATTCTTTCACTGACTGGTCACTGCTGACGGGGAGGATGTGAGATGAGTGATGTTAGATGTCAGAGATGTTCCAGACAGGCGCCCAGGGCACAGGCAGGTAACCTTCTCTGAAGCCTTCAGGGGTTCTGAGCCACACCGTGTGCCTGCCCTCCTGCTAGACACAATGGGGGATGAATGTCCCCTGTCTTCAGCAGCTGGGAAAGGGGCTCACCCTCAGAGCTTCAGTCCCAGGGACTGGAGGACAGAAGGAATGTTTGGGAATGGCCCTGGGGCAGGTCTTGAGAGTCACTCTTTCCACCCCCGGCTTTCCAAATCTGCGGGGCTGGCTTTCCACCACTTGGTGTGTGGTTTTCACTTGCAACTGGACAGCTCCACTGGGCTGTTAGGGCTAAACAGGCGGCCAAGAGACTGGGAGAGTGATGCTTCGCCTCGTCCAGCCCCCGGCCCCTTGCAGGACTCGGGAGAATAGGGTGGACAGCTCCTCGGCTAGAATGTGCAAGCTCCGAGCTGAGCTGAACCTCAGACCCCAGGGACAGGCCCCTTAACACCTCCTGGGGCCTCTGCCGGGCATGGAGGGAGCTGCCTTATTCTCTCTCCTGCCCTCAGCGAGTTTCTAATATGACACAGTTAACACTGGACTAATAACAAACAGGTCTTTCGAAAGGTGGCCTTGGCCATCAGCACAACTTCATAGGCTGGGTCCCTGGAAGACAGGGCTCTGCCCCCAGTGACACCCCAATTCCCTTCAGCAGGCCCACTCTCAGGACTTCCCAACAGGATAGGACAGTGCTTCCTGGGTGACCCTGCTCCTGCCGAGGGACGTTTCCCACCTTACTTGTCACTTGGTCGTCAGTGGGCCCTGAAGTGTTGCCTTCTGAGCCTGGGAAGTGGGGGAGGGAAACTGAGGGAGGGGGCCCCCAACTCCTTTCTCCTGCTGGCCCCCACTCAGGAGTCCCTGAGGTCGGCCTCTTGCCCTGGGGCAGTCTCTGCAAGGATGGGGCACCCCCTTGAACAGCCCCATCCCCCCGGGCAGGTGACCTGCATCTCACCAAGGTGATCACCCTCTTCCCTGGCCTTGCTCTACTCTCCCCTTGGGCAGGGGCACCGCTGCCTCTTGTCAGGGGACAGTGGCCCTGAAGAAAAAAACAAAAATTCAACTCCATCCTAATAACCACCCCACGGAGGGCCCAGCTCAAGTCTGTAATTTGTCTGGTTCGTCGCAGGGCTGGCTGCATTGATAGAAACGCTGATGCCTTTCTGCTGAGATTAATGATGTCCTGGTGGTGGTAGGCGGGAGGCCTTAGCCTTTTATTTTTTGTGCCATTAAATGACATCCAGAGACTTCTACTCAGGAGCTGAAAAGCCCTCGTTCCATCACATCCAATTACACCTGGAGGATATGTGCTGAGTGGCTGATCCTGCAGCCGCAGAGGCTTTGGGGTACTGGGGACCACTCTGACTTCGGCGGGAGGCAGAGGCCAGGGAGGCCAGGCAGTTCCAGGTGGTGAGGGTTATCCCGTCGCCTCAGAAAACTGGCAAGTGGAAGCTGGTTCTAATCATCCAGCCAGTGCCCCACCCAGGGCCCCTTCCTCCATCCCGTGGCTGGAGGTGGGGGCGGAAAGGGGGAGAGAGGAGGCGAGACTCCAAGCTGCCAACTTCCCTCCCAGTTATCAATTCCAATATTTGGTAGTAGTGATGGTTGGCCGGAGTTTTGGGCAGAATTGGGGGATTATCTGTGGTTTCTCTGTGATCTATTCAGTGTTGCTCTGGACGGCTGATGTTTGGCTTGACGGGAGTATGCTTCCTGAAGAGGTCTGCCTGGAGCCCGTGGAGTTTTCTGGCAGCTCCTCGCCAGGGCGCCTGTCTTCGAGTTACCCAGGATAGCCCCCCAGCTGGGCGGAGGCCAGGTCCTCAGCTTCACCTGCTGGGCCGGGGGGTGGGGCCCTTTGAGGCAGAAGAGCGTCTCCTGCTGTCAGCCCACACAGGGATGGGGGCCACCCGAGGACGTTGGGGCTGGGCCAGGTGAACCACCATGGGAGGTCACTGGGGTGGGCTGTGTGTGTTTGTGTCTGTCTGGATTTGTGCGTTGGCATTGGTGGGAGGCAGTCTGAGGGCAGGGGGTGGGGTTGGCCTCCAGGCAGGGCCCCCTTTCCTCTCCAGCCTCTTTCCTTGGTACTTCCTGACTCCACGTGCACCCCTTTACTGCCACCAGGCCCGGTGCATTTCCTCGAGTTCCTCCCAGCCCCCCACTCAGTGTCAATGCCTCCTCCTGTAAGTGCTGCACGATGCTCTGCTGTTTTCATGCCCTTGGTCCCACAACACCCACGGAGCCCTGTGGGCCTCAGAAGCCACAAGCAAGACTTAAGCCCTGCTGTGTGGCAAGTCCCTGCCCGTCTCTCCTCTCTGACCCCTGTGGGTGGGTGGCTCCCCGTGGCACTGGGGAGTGGCTAATGGCTGTCTGGCCCAGAACCCCGAGGACCCTTCCCTGTCCGTCCCCTCCCGTTTTGCAATGGGAGAGCTTTCCCTCTGAAAGCCATCAGGCTGCCCCTGTGAAGTGGCAACCAGAGCCTCTCTCGCCTGTTAGTTCCAGGCACCGTAGCACCGTCCTGGGCTCGTGGCCCTGGAGTGGCTTCTGGAGCAAGCACTGGAATGTCCTCTCTTGGGGCAGAGAGGGGATTTCCCTGGCTTGCTCACAAGAGGAGCGTGAGGCTGGCTCATGACACCTCTGGGCAAGGTGGCTGAGGTGTGGTGTGGCGAGACCACAGCTCCAGGAGGCTCAGCCACGGCCTTCACCAGGGTAGGGGGAGTGTGGGGGGATCTTGGGTGGCTGCTGCTGCTGGCCAAGGAGGCCCAGGACAGCAGGATGCAACTGCTCCCTGTCTGTCCCTACACCAGCCTAGAGTCTTGTGGTCCAGGTCGGGGGAGAGGGAATGTGGGCAAGGTGGTGACAGGCACCATGAGCCTTTTAATGGAAGTCAGAAGAAAGCTGATTGGTTATTAACTGCAGACCCTTGATCAAACATGCCACTCATTGTTCTGGGCCTCAGTTTCCTCATTTGCCCTGGGGGTGGTGATGGCTGCTGTCCCCCCAACATGGCAGGGTCGGCAAGGTGAAGGTGGGGGAAGGCAGGGCAGGCTGGTGGAGACGGGCCTGCCTGCCCTGCTGGGACAGGGAGCATGTGGATGCGGAGACTGTCACTGTGGGCACGGTCCTCACACAGGAGGCTGCCTTTTCAGGTGCCGAGGGAAGCTGACGTGTGCTTGTGACCGCGGGGGTGTGAGAACGTGCAGATTCGTGTGTGTGAATGGCTTGTGGCTGTGCATACGTGGGTGTGTCCCCATACAGACACTCACTGATTGAAAGCCCACAGCGGGCTGCTGCAGGGACAGGCGAGAGAAGGGAAAGACGACAGAAGTGTGCGCTTCTCTCAAGGGATTTATAGTCTCCTGGTGGAGGGAGGCACAACGTGAGTGGAAAATGGCTGGGTGACACAAAAGAGGTCAAAGCAGATGTCTGGCGCTTACAGCAAATGCCACGGGGGGGTGAGGTTGGGGGAGACAGTAGAGATGCTGCCGGAGGGGGCCTGGCTGAGTGGAGACAGCCCCGTGGGTTGTTTTGGAGACTGTGGTGGAGGAAGGAGCCTGACGGGTGGCTCGAAGGTGGGTGAGGCATAGAAGGTCAGGGGAGGGGAGGATGGGCTGCCCAGATCAGCCAGTGACCAGGAGCTCAGGGGCGTTCTGGCAGCATGGGGTATGCAAGGGCGTGTGGCATGAGGTGCAAATGAAATCTGCTGGTGATGGCCTCTTCAGACATGTCCCCACAGTGGCATTCAGTGGGCTGGTCTCAAATCACAGATTAGCCAAGAGGCCAGATCCGGGGCTTTGGGCATGGGGTGGGAGGGTGGGGGTTGGTGCCGAGAGGGGGTGTTCACATGGAATCAGAGGGTGGCAGTCCAGTGTATCACAGGCCTGAGTGAACACATGCTCCAAATCTAAGAAGGCAAACTGTGGCCTTTGGGACAAATGTTGGTGACACTGGGCCAGCCCTTAACAGAGGTACTTTTGGCTTCGGGGGTCTCCCCTGCCCCTCCTCCTCTGAGGACCTGGTTACATGTGAGCTGTCTGACTGTCTCCCTGACTCTCTCTGTGAGCTCCACCTAGCCACAGAGCTGCACCAGGATGACACCATGCATCCATGAGAGCAGGGACACCATCCTGTGGCTCACTTCTGTTCAGCTGCCCATCTGCTACAGATGGTCCTCTACCTGGCTCCTGTAGGCTGACTTCTCCCCTCCAATCTCTAGAAGCGCTTCCTGGGCTCCAATCTCTAGAAGCTCTTCTGTCACCCGGGGGACACAAACAGCTAGTTATATCACACCCCCCAGAACACCCCCATCCCTCCATGAATCCTTTCCCATGGAGAGAAAACTATACCAATGCAAGTCCCTGGGCCTGTGTTCATTGGCAGTCCCCATGCCCCAGCCTCCTGAGCGTCAGTCCAGCCTGGGGCTCCATGAGTCCCCAGGCACTGTCCAGGTGCTTCAGAGAATACCACGCCCTTGGTGTTCTGACATTGTGCGAGGGCTGCCAGTTCTGCTTTTGCAATCACCCTGGGTTCATCCACACCAGGCTGGGCCCTCACTGCCTCACATCTCGGTGCCTCTGGTGAGCTCCTGTCCTCTTGCTCTGGTCAGTTCTGCCTACCACTACAGTTAGTCCTCTCTAAAGAGTGACTTTTGTATGTTACTTCTCTGGTGAACAATCTCTGATGGCTCCCCACAGTCAACCCGCTAGAGCCACTCCTGTGCCAGGCTTTCAAGAACCTTCACAACCTTCCTCTGTTTTCTCCTCTCCTCCCTATTTTCTGACTTAAAAAAAAAAAAAAATCTGTGCATCTGTGTTCTCTCCAGCCCAGAGCTCCCTCCTCCTTCACTCAAGGATTCAAATCTCCTCCTCCAGGGCCCAGCCCATGCCCCACCTCTGCCATGTGGCCTCAGGGCCACAGAGATCTGTAGATCATCCAGAGCCAACCCCTCATTTTCTAGATGAGGAAACTGAGGCCCAGAGAGGTTAACCGATTTGCCCCAAAGTCATATCACTAGCTAGAGAGTAGAAGTCAAGATTTCCTCACCCTGTAATACAACACCTTCACCACCCTCCCTGGCTGAAGAGGATGTGCTGTCCTGGAGGGAAGGGGATGCTAGGAAGGGAAGAGATCTGTCCCTGAGTCCACATGACAATCTCCAATTGTTCCCACAGTCAGACTCACACAATTACGTGTGTAATTACAAGTCACTCTGCATTGCTATTTAATCAGTTCCAAAGTTGACTATAAGCCCCTTGAGGGCAGAGAAAATCCCTGGTGCCCTCCGTGAAGCTCCTAGCACAGTGGTAGCATGTGGAAGGCATCACATGGAGGAACAGATACCCTAGCCAGAGCATTCATCTGGGGGGATCATTTTCCCGCCTTTGTTTCTGGCAACAAATGAAATGGCACAGGAGTCAAAGGGACTCTGCCCAGCTGCACGTCCAGTTTCTAAGTTTTCCGTGGATGAAAGGTGGGTCATAGGGGCTGGGGAAGGGCATAGGAATTGTGGTTTTGGCAAAGATCCAAAGGGACAAAAAATGGGTTTCTGGCCCAATAGGTTTCCAGCTTCCTTGCCTTGCTACCAGTGTCCTGGGAGGGGGGATCAGCCCTTTGCTGGTCACTTGGGCCACTATGTTTTCTGGAGGACAGGCTGCGGTCTAGCCTCAGGAGCCCTGGTGCGCAGATTCAGAAGTATCTTTGGTGTACACAGCTCCTTCCCTCCCTTGCCCCTTTTGCTGTGCCTGGTGTCACCTGATGCTCTGTCCTTCCCCTCCATCCTGCCCTCAGAAAGCACTTGCCCCTGTGAGAGGCTCCTGCCCAGGGCACTGGCATTGTAACCCTGAAGTCTACCGGTAGGCCTCAGAATCCCATGGATGGGGGAACGTTATAGGCTGAGGTCTTGCCATCTTTGGTACCACCAACCAGTCTTCCTTCTTCCTGACATCTTGGGTGAGATTGGTACCCAGGGGGTGCTGGAGAAATTTTTCGTGGCCTGGGCAAGATATATTTTTTGTTTCCTTCTCTCTTTGTATCCAAACTTAAAAGTGTGTCTTTGGCTAAACCGTTTAAACAGATTTACAGATTAGCGAGGTGCTGAGGGCACCTGGGGAGGGTTCACTGGGGGAAAGGTTGCAGCAGCCCCGCTCCCAGGGCGGCCTGGAGCCCTCTGTGATTGGTGGCCCCTGCTTGGCACACATCCCACAGGCTCCTTCACTCACCCTGTGCCTTTCTGGGCTCCACGCTCCTCTCCTCTGGAGCCTGGGGCATCAGGGTTGTAACAATACCTAGCCGGCTTCCCAGCGGGTGGGTGTTGGTCGGGGTCACTGGGCAAGAGGAACTGCCTGATGACACCCATGCTCCCACTTGCCTTCCTGCCAGCCGGGCGGATGTGCTCTTTGTACTCGCAAATTGGCATTGGGGCCTTCTTACATTATCTTCCCTTCCCTAAAATTGGGGAGGTGATGGAGTGCACAGGGATTACTTTATTTCCCATTTTTCTGAAGAGAAATCTAAGGCTCAGATGGGGGTGGGGGCACAGGGGGTGTGGCTCACACGGAGTCACCTGTGGTGTGTAGCAGTGGCCAGATCTCCACGGCTCCTCTTTCTCCCTGGCCCTGGCAGCAGGAGGACCGAGGCCACACAGGCTGTGTTTGCCATTAGGAGGCCACAGGGAGTGGGTCTGCTTTGGGGGCTGGGGAGGGCTGCTCAGAGAAGCTCGAGGGGTGGTATGGCTGGGCAAGTCTTTGCCCCACCATTGAGATGGCACAGGCAGCCCCGGCAATTAGCGACCAATGAAGCCAGACCGGCAGGGTGGCATTCCAGGGCCCTCTTGCCCAGATCAGACTCAATTACAGGGTATGATTACCTGCCGAGGTGTTCTGGGGTAGCTGCCTGCACATGCCACTCGAGGTTTTGGGGGTGCTTCTCTCCCTGGCTCCAGTCGCTCCCTTTGGGACCCTGCCTTATATACAGACGGGCTAAAGCCACCATCTTGGTCTAGGGGACTGACTTCTTGGAGGAGACCACATCTGATGCCCACATCTTCCTTAGGGCACTCACTCCAGTTCGCTCCCAAGAAGCACCACCCTTTGAGCCCATTCTCCAAGGCTCATGAGTGGGGGCCAGGGTCCTGACTGCCCTGTGAATGCATGAAGCATCAGTTCCACCCCAGGTTCACCCCGGCTCCGGCATGAAGGATGGGCAGGCCTTACCTCGGGTTTTGTTTTCTTTGCGAGGGAGCGAGATGACCCTTCCTTCCTGAAGGTAGACAAAGAACTGGTAGCGATGGAAGCCGCTGTGTGCTGGTGGGGAGGGAGGCTGGTAGGCTGTGGGTAGAAAAAGGAGAAAGGTGGGCACCATGTCCCATACCACCCAGGGCAGAGCTCTGTGTTGTCCCATGGTACTGCTGACCCTCCTGTGGTCCCAGCTGAGGGTTCACCCTGTGCAAACCCTTAGATACCTTCAGTATCTTCATTTAGGAAGTACATATTTTGAGGGGTGAGCGTGGGGGAGGAGGTGGTCCAAGGGGAAATGCCCTGGGCTGGCTTGGGCGCTGGCACAGCTCCCAGGCCTTTCTGGGCCCGTGGGTGTTGGTATTGTCCTGTTTTTGCTTTAGTCTGTCCTGATGGATTTCCTGCCTCAAGAGAAACCCATCTTCCTCTGCGAGTGCATTTGGCAGTGGATTTTTATTTATTTTTTCAGCATTTCCTTATGAACTCAATCCCCAAAGAAGCCAATTTCTTGGCTGCGTCTGGAGGATCTGGAAGTGGTTATGGGGGTGGGTGGGACAGGGTTCAAAGGTTTGATCATGGGAGCTGTAGGAGCTGGGTGCTTGGGGCACTGGGGAGAAGGCCCATGTCCAACCCTCCCTCCCCCTCCAGGATGCTGGCCTCTCCTGGGGGAAAAGTGGGGCAGGGGGGACACCTCTCATCCTTCCCCTACGTCTATGCAGGAGTGAGGGAGGGTTGCTGGCCCAGCCGGAGTCTTGCAGGTTGGGCCTCCTTCCCAGAGCCCTCTGCCCCTTCCCACTCTGCTTCCCTCTCTCCATCTCCCCACCTAAGGAGAGCCAGGCTGCAGGCAAAATTCTTCCTGGGGTGGGTGGGGAAGGAGTGTTTGCAATAAGGATGCTGCTGGGAGCGGGTATGGATGCTTTATGGCTGTCTCCCCCTCCTCTCCTCTCCTGACCACTAAACAAAAGCTTGACTTGCTGCTTGGAGCTGTTGGAAGTGTCCTCCTCATGCACTTCCGGCCACTGTGGCCTTCAGCATGCCAACAGCCAGGGGAATTCCTGACTATTCATTTTTCCCTGAGTCTTTGGATTGCAGATCAGATGTGTGTGTGTGCGTGTGTGTGTGTGCACGTGTGCATGTGCACGCGCTCAGCATGAAAACAGAGCAGGGTGTGCCGGGAGCTGTGTGAGTTTGTGTGGTTCAGGGTCTACACCCAAGGTAGATGTGTGCATGAGAACAGCTGCCATGTAAATGCCCTGACACTGTTTAGGAGGGTCTCTGTTGGTGTGTGTGTAAATGCGGGTAAGTCAGTGTTTCTTTCCAAACACTGCCAGTGCTGAGAAAGACCTCAGAGTGTGGGTGGGTGCCGGAGAGTCTCCTGGTGTGCATGGGTGTGGGGCAGGTGTGACAGGCCAGCTTTTGGGGAGTCTGGCGGGCATGTGGACTGCCAAGTGCATCTGAGGGTGGGCATATTCCCTGCTGCCAAGATTGGTGACTGTGCTTCTGTGAGGACACTTCTGAAGTGAGGACTCACAGGTTCTGTGCAATCGGGAATCCATCCTCAGGGGGGATGGAGACTGACCCCCTACCTAGGGCTCTCCTGAAGAATCCCCCCTTCAAAACCTCCAAAGGTAGAAATTCAAAGCCTGAGGTGGAGGGAAAGGGGTTCACACATGCTGAGCCACGGTCCCGGACCTGGCCCTGGGCTGCCTGCCTTCACGTATGATGTGTCCTTCATCCTCCCCACAGCTCGGTAAGGTGGGTATGATCTCCATGTTTTAGATGAGGAAAAGAGGCTCTGAGAGGTTGAGCCAGGCTGACAGTAAGTGTTTGTGCTGGGATTTGAATCCAGGCCTCCCTGGTGTCCAAGCCCACGCTGCCTCGCCAGACCGTGAGGCTGGGTTTGGTGCCCAGTCCTGTGCCAGGGCCAGCTCAGCATCTGCGAATCCCCTTCAAGTGGAGTCAAGGGCATATTCGGGGGAGGGGATCTGAGAGGGAGGGGAGCTGGGGGGAGGATGGGGGTGGGAAGAGGCTCCAAGTGCTCTCCAGCCGGACAGACCCCTGCATGGTGATGCTGGCTCCACCCCTTACTGGGCAGCTGTGTGACAGGTGCAGCTTGGTCAATGCCTCCGTTTTGTTCTCTTTAAGATGGAGACACTGATGACACTGACCTTAAGAGGCAGTTGTGGAGATGAAATCAGGGCACACAAGTAAACTCTCGGTTGGTGTTGGCACATTGTGAAGCAGCAATATGAAATTATAGTGTCAAGATTTTTCTTTTTTTTTTTTGACAGAGGGTCTTGTTCTGTCACCCAGGCTGGAGTGCAGTGGTGTGGTCACAGCTCATTGCGGCCTTGAACTCATAGGCTCAAGTGATCCACCTGCCTCAGCCTCCTGAGTAGCTGGGACTACAGGTGTGTGCCACTACGCCCAGCTAATTTTTAAACTTTTTTGTAGAGACAGGGTCTCGCTGACTTGCCCAGGCTGGTCTCCAACTCCCCAGACTCAAGCGATCCTCCCGCCTCGGCCCCTCAAAGTGCCGGGATTACAGGTGTGAGTATGGCACCGGCCTGCAGTTAAGATTCTTGGGATCATCATTGATGTCCCGGCTGGGGGGAGGGGCGCTGGAGGGTCTTACTCACCTGATAACTCTTGGCCCTGAATCTTCCCTTTCTTCATGTCGGCGCCCTGAAATAAGAGGCAGGCAGGGCCATGGGTTACTCCTGGGCACACTTCAGTCCTGCTGAGCTGTTTCTGTCTCTGAGGGAGTGGGACGGAAGAGAGGGGGAGGATATATGGCTGCTCCTGGGAGATGGGGCTGTGGGGTTTTGGAATGGGTACCTCAGGGGCTTCAGGGAGAGGGGACATAGATGTTGCTGAGGGTGGCCTGGAGGTGAAGGATGGACCACCCAACCTCTGGGCAGCCCTGATATTACACTTCCCCAAGAGCTGCCCTGTGATCACCACCTGCACCTGAGACTGGGCACAGGACACAACTGTCAACCTGTAGGGTCTGGTCAGATCTAAGGGAGGTGCTGACGGTTCTCAGGGGCTTGCTAATCAGCCCATTCTCTCAGGAGGGAGGATCAGCTTTCTTTGGAGCCTTTAGACCTACGGTCCCCAATCCCTGGGCTGCGGACCGGTACTGGTCTGTGGCCTGTTAGGAACCGGGCCGCACAGCAGGAGGTGAGCGGCCGGCGAGCAAGTGAAGCTTCATCTGTATTTACAGTTGCTCCCCATTGCTCGCATCACTTCTGAATCATCTCGAAACCACTCCCACCCCCCAATTCATGGAAAAATTGTCTTCCATGAAACTGGTCCCTGTGCCAAAAAGGTTGGGGACTGCTGCCTTAGAACATTAGGCCAATGGCCATCTGAGCAACTGGGAGAGGAAGGTGGGCAGGAGGAGGCTGGACCGCCTGATTTTGCATCAGCTTCTCCCCCGGCCCCTAGCTGACTCAGCCCACAACCCCGGGGCAGTTTCTTTGGCCACTGGGACAGCCTGGGTTTCCCTCCTTCTCTTCCTTCCCTCCCTCCTTTCCTCTGCTCAGTGTCTGTGGGATAATGAGGTGATCCCGGGGGCGGGTGCTAATTACTGTTTGTGCAGGACTGGGAGATGCTTGGATGAAAGGGACTGGAGCCAGGGGCCTGGGTCCATGCCACGGCTCAGGGCCCTGGGCCATGCCAGGGACCCTGCGGCCCCTAGGTGTGGGGTTTTATAGCCTTAATGAAGGTGATTAGCGTGGCTCTTAACTGAGTCTGCCAACACCTAACTGTGCCCTGGCCACCTTTCCCCCAAGCCTCCCAGAGGTGCTCACGGGGTGGGGAGAGGATGCGGAGAGTGTGAGTGGCGGGGGAGGGGAGGGGAGGGGAGGGTGAGACCCAGCCCCTAGCTTGGGGCTTCCTTTTTACAGAACTGAAGCCCCACTTGCCCGTCCCAGAACCCACCTGGTCTCCTCCCCTTTGAGCTGCAGCTTGTCTACTACTGTGCTCACTTTGGGCCTTTTTGCCAGATACCCCTTTCCCTGGGCTGGTTCCTACAGGTCCAGGTCCCCTCTGGCTGGGAGAAGGGGCAGGCGGCTGGGGGAGGGTGGACGCCTCCCCCATGAGAGCCCCTCGTACTTTGCTTTTTTCTCTGATGGGGGTGAGATCGCTTTCCTTTAACATCCTTCCATTTTCCCTAACCCTGTTCTTTTCAGCTCAGGAACATCCGGGCAGCCTTTACATTCAGTCCCCCCCACCCCTGCCACCCACCAGCGGCGCACACTCCGGCCCTGGCTTGCCCCTCTCTGAGCGCGGTGCCCTGACCTCTCCACCACTGCCCCATTTCAGGCCCGGCATTACCCAGGGCTGCCACTGTCCAGGCCAAGGTGTGGCCAGGGGCTGAGAGGCCGGGCGTGGGATAAGGACACAGGGTTGAGGGGTGGAAGCCCCTCTTCTCTATGCCATCTCTTCCAGGACAGGAGGTGAGACACCAACAGAGGCCTAGCAGCCTCACTCTCCCCAAACAGCTCTTCCGGCCACCCTAGCAAGACAAGGTCCAGGGCTGCGCCCAGGGAAGCCCGGCCAGCCCCGCCTGCTCTGGGCTCCTCAGCCTTCCCTCATTCCTTTCCAAGTCAGCCCAGCCAGCGGTTTGTTTAAACAAAACAATAGCAACCTAGGCTGGCTGTTTCTTCTCAATTCCCCACAGGCTTGGGTCCCACCCAGAGAGAGGCCAGGGAGGGGGCAAGGGTGGGGGCTGGGGCCCTTCAGGTCAGGGAGCTGGTTTGTGTGGAGCCCAAGCCGGCTGGAAAGTCTGATCTGGAGGCTTGAGCAGGGTGGGAAGGCTCTCCTTCCCCTCCCCTCCACCCTTGGGAGCTTGTTCTCATCAGCTGGGGCCAGCTTGGCAAACACTGTGCAAACCCTTGGGTTGGGCTCACGAGGCGAGCCACCAGCCCTCCTGCCACCTTCCCCAGCAGCCCCACCGACCCTGTGCTTGACTGGGGCACTGACGGCACTTAGGCTGTTCCGGTCCCTCTGAGCTGGTCCTATGGACAGGCGCTGGTCCTTACCCACAGGAAGAGCAGGAGAGGATCTGGTGGCAGAGGGCCCCCACATGGTGTGTGGTCAGTGTGGCTGTTGTTTACTCGGGTTGGCTTGCAAATTGGCTAAGCTCTCTTTGGCCATACACCTTCCCTCATTGGCTAGTCCTGGAGGGGCTGACATGTCTACCATATAATCAACACCTGGTAAGGACCTTAGGAAACTAAATTCTAAAAGGTGAGAAAGTTGGGCTCCAAAGAGGTCAAACTACTTGTCCTGAGCCACACCAGCCGTGAGAGGGAACACCCAGAATGTTCAAGGAGGAAGGGGCCTTAGACCCTGAGGCCTTTGAGACGGGCTTGCTCAAAGTCTCATGCCTTTAGATCTCAGTGCTGTCCTGTGCTCTATGACATCATGACAATCCCCTCGTTTCTCTGGGAGGCACTGATACTAAAATACACAGATATTATCTGGAAGGCTGGAGCTGCAGTGGAAAAGGGACCCCCCCCCAACTGATATCAGCCCTTCCAAAATACCTTCATGGATTAGAATATCACATCCAGCTTGCGGTCACCCGAGAAAGCTAGAACTGTCTCGGGCGGATGAGATTCAGGGAAGTTTCAGGAGGTAGAGGGGAAATCTGTAGCCCACGGCACTGCCCAGGGCTGCCGGGCTAGGGAAGTGCCCTGCGGGGCTGCGGTACGAGCCCAACATTTGAGGAACACAGACACCAAAGCTTTGGGGTCCAAGCAGAGGCAGCTCAGGACTGCTGAGGGCTCCCCCACACCTTGGGCTTCCTCCCCTCAGCCTGCTGCCTCTCCCATGCCTGCCCCGGCCTTCAGGTGTGCTCGTTCCTCCTTAGGATGGGCCGGGCACAGACCAAACCTCCTTTGCCTTACTATAGCTAAGACAGCCTGACATTTTCAAAAGGAACTTGTCTAAATGCTAAGGTTAAAAAAGGAAATACAGTTGATTCTTGAACAACACGGGTCCACTTATACACAGATTTTTTTCAATAAAATTCACATCGTGCTTGCCTGACTCTCCTGCCTCCCCTTCTACCTCCTTCAGCTCTTCCCCCTCTGCCACCCCAGAGACAGCAAGACCAACCCCTCCTCTTCCTCTTCTTCCTCAGCCTGCTCAAAGTGAAGATGATGAGAATGAAGACCTTTAGGATGGCCCATTTCCACTGAATGAACAGTAAATATGTTTTCTCTTCCTTATGATTTTCTTAATAACATTTTTTCCCTAGCTTATTTTATTGTAAGAATACAGCATATAATACATATAACATGAAATATGTGTTAATCCACTGTTTATGTTATTGGTATAGCTTCTGGTCAACAGTAGGCTATTACTAGTTAAGTTTGGGGGAGTCAACATTTATATTTGAATTTTTTTAAATTTAAAAATATTAAAGGATACAGATATTTTTGTTACATAGATATATTGTATAATGCTGAAGTCAGGGCTTTCAGTGTGCCCAGAACAGTGTTCATTGTACCTGAGAGGCAAGTTTTTATCCCCCCCTTCTTAGTTTCCAATGTCCTTTACACCTCTTTGTGCCCATGTGTACCCATTGTTTAGCTCCTACTTATCAGTGACAGCATGTGGTGTTTGTTTTTCCATTGTTGAGATACTTCACTTAGGATGATGGTCTCCAGTTCCATCCAAGTTACTGCAAAAGACATTATTTCATTTGTTTTTATGGCTGAGTAGTAATCTGTGTGGGGGGGTGTGTGTGTGTATGTGTGTATATATATATACACATTTTCTTTATCCACTTGTGAATTTATGGGCACTTAGGTTGATTCCACATCTTTGCAATTGTGAATTGTGCTGCGATAAACATTCAAGTGCAGGTGTCTTTTTGATAAAATGACTTCTTTTCCTTTGGGTAAATACCCAGTAGTGGGATTGCTGGATCAAATGGTGGGTCTACATTTAGTTCTTTGAGGAATCTCCATACTGTTTTCCATAGAGGTTGTACTAATTTGCAGTCCCACCAACAGTGTATAAGCCTTCCTTTCTCTCTGCATCCACGCCAGCATCTATTGTTTTTTGACTTTTTAATAATGGCCACTCTGACTGTGGTAAGGTTGTATCTCATGGTGGTTTTAATTTGCATTTCCCTGATGATTAGAGATGTTAGCATTTTTTCACGTTTTTTGGCCATTTGTCTATCTTCTTTTGAAAAACTTCTGTTCATGTCTTTTGCCCACTTTTTAATGGGGTTGTTTTTCTCCTGCTGATTTGAGTTCTTTGTATATACTTGAATTTTTGACTGTGCCCCTAATCCCCGAGTTTTTCAAGGGTCAGATGTAATTACAGAAATTACAAATCAGCACGGATGTAGTTGGATAGCGATCCGACTGATTGATCTCACATCCCGTGCATGGGAAGGGCAGAGGTCGTTAGCCCCGGTGGACTGGAAAGAAACCAGAGAAGTTTCAGCTCCACAAGGGCAGGGGCTGCATCCTGCCCATGTTTGTAGCCCATGAGATGCGTGGCACACAGTGGGTGCAACAGACATTGTGGGCACCCTGGCCTGTCCCCTAGCCCTTGCCACTTCAGTCAACCCCACTTCCAGCCTCTATCCTTTGTGTCCCCATGGGGAAAGCCAAGGCTGCATTTTCTGAGGCCTTTCCTAGACCTGAGGGTCCAGAGACACCCCTCCCTCACCCTGGGGAACCCCTTAGGTAAAGGCTCTTTGGCTGGGGGTGGGGAGGGGCCTGGCTCGTTGCTGGTCTCTGCAGGGATGCTGGCATAGTTCCCTTGTTCCCCTTCAGTTACCTGCAGGCAAACGCCTGCCTACGTGGGGCGTTTGCAAAGGCCCTAGGTACTCGCGGTCCCCCAGAGTGCTCCCCAGGTGCTTGCTGTCCCCCAGAGCAGAGGGTCAGCAGCCCATTTCCTCGAGCAAGGGAGATGACTTAATCTCTTCAGCCACCTCTTCCCATTGGACAGGAGGATTCAATCACTTCTGCCTGGCTGCAAACTCCTGTCCAAATGGGAAGTTTCACTTTTTGATCTCTGGGGGGTGGGGTGGGGTGAGTGGGGGGGGGGAGGATGGGCATCGGAAGAGTCCCTAACTTGAAAGGAGAAGGTGTCGTGCACAGAAAGATGTCGTGGAGACAACGGGGAGTGGAGGGAGAAATGAGCAAAACAGAGCACGTGGGGGAAATGGGAAAAAAAAAAAAAAAAGGGAAAACAGAAACAGAGTTCCAGGCTCTCTGACACTGGCACCAAACGAGAAAGTTCCTTGCTGTTTTGCACAGCTGCCTGCAAGCTGCCAAGTGGCAAAGGATCCAGGAAAAGGCACAGGATTGGAAAGTGCTACCCAGCAATCTGTGTATTCTGCAATTAACAAAGGGTAAGTGAGTGGAAGGCCTGACAGCTCCCAGGCTCTGAGATCCCCAGGGGCCATGGCTGCCAGGCCGCCCAATGCCAGCCTGGAGAAGACCCAGCCGGGAGATTGGTGCCTGCTTCTAGGGGAGGGCTTCCAGTCAATTAACCCCTTGGCCTGCTTGTCTGCCCTGGGGCTGGGGAAAGGAGAAACGGCCACTGAGGTGGGTGGAATGAAGTCCGTGGGCAGTGGTAAGAAGGAGGCACAGATGTGAGCCCTCCTGGGAGCTGAGCACTTCTAGACTCCAGGGTATAGGATAGCCAATTATTTTGTGCACCAGTTTCCCTCAAGAAATGTCAACATCAAAGACCTGAGAGGCTTCTTCCTGGCACCTTTACGGGCAGTGGGGACAGTGGGGTGAATACTGTCTTTAGAAGATGCCAACGGAATGGATGGGCAGCAGAGCCTGGTATCTTGGCACAGATTGGCAATAGGACCCCTGGGTTTTGATTCCTAGTTTGGCTTCAAATCTGGAGTTAGTTACTTCCCCGGGTCTCCAGATGTCAAAGTGGGGTGGAGTGGGGTGTGGCTGAGGGAGAATGATTTGCTTCTTGGAGTAAGTAGTTTCCAAGGATGAGAGGAGCTTCACCCAGAGCCTCACCACCCTCCATGACACTGGGTTAAGAGGGAAGATTTCCCAAGGCCAAGGTCAAGGTTATCTGTGGCTTAAAAAATACAGGCTGTCCAGGCCCTTTGTCCCAGGCCACATGGAAGTGTGTGTGGTTGCTGAATAAGTCACGCTGTCTTGTACCTCTGTGTATGTGACAGTATCTAGCACAGAGTTGGCTCTGAGGAACGGTGGCTGGGGAGGGGGGCAGATGAATGAATAAGAGGCTCTGTGTTGGAGACAGAAATATAAATAAGACAGTTCATGGGATCGGGGAGCTCATGGCCTAGTGGGGCAGATAGGTTAACAAAGAAATAACTATTACAGGCCTAAATAATTGAGATCTTATAGGTGCTGCTGGGAGAGCACAGGGGAAGGAAGATATAACTGCTTGGGGCTGGTGATCATAGAAAGCTACTGAAAGAAGGATATACTTTGGGCCTTGAAGGATGTATAGGAGATCTTCAGTTCCCCAATGGACAAGACAGGGGAAGGGAAGAGCAGCTTAAGTTGAGGAAGCTGCCTAAGCAATGCATAAATGTGTAAACAAGATATGAGAAGATTTCAGATGACTTGGCTGTCTGTTGGAGCCAGAATCAGCGTGTGTCTGCAAGAGACTCAGATAAGGCTGGAATGCTGGCTGGGGTTAGGTGCGAATGTCAGGCAATGCTTCTGATTTCTGAGAATCAAAGCTATCAGCAACCTAAACCTTGGATCCATGGATCCCAAGCAAGGCTTTTTCTGTTTTCCAAATGCTCAGCAACTGTGTCCCAGGAGGGTCACCGGAGCAGGCCGGCTGAGCTGCCTCTCCAGTCCGGAAAGGATGTGGGTGGGGCCGGGCCCACGTGGCAGGTCAGAGCAGGATGCAGCTGAATTTCATCATTCACAGCCTCACTCACAGCAGGTGAGTCTGGGACCCCCGACCTCAAGCACCTCCCTTTTACAAACAGTAACCTTTTGTTTCAGGTCATAAAAGGACTATATGTTGTTCATTATAGAAAAATTTTAAAACAGAAAAGCACTAGAAAGAAAAAGAATCCCGTGGATCATACCACACAGAGATACCTGCCCTGAGAACATTCCTCCTTTCTTTGCATTTGGATTCCAAAGCTTCTTGTCACACAGGTGCCAGCTTTGAGCCCCTGGCCCCTCTGGGACCTGCACTGTCTCGGACTCCCGTCTGTCGGCCCTCACTTCGGGGACCTTCTGCTTGGGGAAACTCACCCAAGTTACTTTCAGTCCCTGAAGCGCAGAGAGTGGGTTGAGCCACAGGAAACTACCTCCCTTTGACACTTGCCTGCCATGGGTCACTCATTCTCTGGATGTGGCTCAGGGGTAGGGGGAAGGTGAGGGTGGGAAGAAGGAAAAGGATAAAGAACGTGATGCATGGGCTTATCAAACCTGTTCCACTTAGAAGTAGACAAGAAATAGTAAGATAGGTTGAAAGCAAATATCAAGAGTTGGTAGCTAAATATGATTAGTATGCACTGGTGTCAGTTTAGACTAAAGGCTGCTCTTTCTAGCTACTCGGAACAAAAGCTGAAGCTTCTGGTAATAACATCAGGTCGCCTGAATGCCTCATTTATTTGGAATCATGTAGGGAGTTGGGTATCCCGCATAAATACATTTCCCTAATATCTTGAATCTTATATTTTTAGCTCCCCAATTCTGTTTATTTTAACTATGTTGGATGGCCATCTTATTAGAACATTAGTTCTTGTTTTCTTAAACATACTACATGGGGTGTACCTTATGTAATTTTAAACACCATTGTCATAGTCAACACCAGTTTTGCACTTTACTGTGCGGCACCAGACTGCAATGCTGAAAACCAAATAAAAAGAATGGGCCATGCAGACTTCCACCTGCTCCAGCCTCCTTAGGGGCTGATGATTCAATGTTCACATAGTGGTCACCAAGTAAAGAAAGGGGTACCACCTCTCGTGGAGCATCGGCTGTGTGGCAGGCATCTCGCCAGGGTCTTTACATGAGTTTACTCACGCTGGTCCCTGCCTTCCAGGAAATTCCCCTAAGGTGCAAGGTGCAGGAGACCGCCCCCCCCCCCCCACGCGCCACTTGGAGGGCAAAGGCCCGCTGCCCTGCTTGAGGAGTTGTGCTTCATGCTGATTTCTGGCAGCCACAAGAATTAGGGAAATGAAGCCATCCAACTGAAGCAGCCCCACTTGAAGTGCGACTCGGCATCTAACACAGCCGTTCTCCTACAGGGCAGCCTGGGCTTCCGTCCAATGTCATTACCAATTAGCTACATGACTTTGAGCAAGACTTAATTTCACAGCGTCTCAGTTTCCATACCTATAAAGCAGCGATGATAACGATACCTGCCCTGGTTTCCTCACAGAGTTGTTGTGAGGATGCAATTAGGAAATGGAATGTTCTAAAGGCCCACAGCGCCGCCCAAGTGTGAGGGCCATTACTGAGCTGAGCTCCTATCTGAATCTGGAGTGAAAGGTCTGGTGTCTTCCGGGGGAGTGGACAGGGCCGGGGCTGAGGATGGGGACGCTGCCTCTGTCTAGCCTCAGAGCCCTGGAAACCATCCTGTGAAGCCTCCTGGCGGGGCCAGCCTCGTGAGGCTAATGGCTGTGCCGTGGGCTTGGGGGTTACTCAGCTGTGAATGTGGGGCCTGTCCCGCTGGGCCTGTACTCACCCAGGGCGCGTGGAGCGAGTGGCACATCATGTTTATTAATATGCCTTGATGAGGGGCATTAATATCTCTTAATGACACCATCTGGGCCTGGCCTCCTTCCTTTTCTCGTTCCCTTTCTCTGTGCCTCCAGCCCATGGAGACACACACTGTGACAGTCAGAGACCCAGGCGCGCAGAGGAGGTCCAGGAGCAAGAGCTGTTGTCCCAGGAGGAGGGGCTTGGGATGGGGGTCTAGCCTCAGCGGTCAGACAGGGCACCCTGGCGGGGAGCAAGTAGGATGCCGGTGGCGCTGCTGTCAGGTGGAACCGCTTGGTGATGGGAGCAAGGGAGCACAACAGTGGCGAGACTTTTCCAGAACCGGTGGGAATGGGAGCAGCAGAGGGTGAGACAGGAGAAGCTGGGGCGGGAACTGGAAGGAGGCTAAGGGGGCTCAGGGCACCCTCGGGCTGCCTCTGAGAGGGCCGGGGCAGGGAGAGCTCGAGTCACAAACATCCATGCACTTAAACTCACAACACACTCACACACTTGCAATATGCTCACCCGGTGCTCGCATAGCCACACACATTCACATACATGCTCGCACACTCCTCTCCCAGGCAGCCTTTCACTGCGTGTGTCAGGGGCTGAGTATGGTGGGGAGCACCAGGGGAAGGGGGCAGTTGGGAAGGGGGTCCGTGGTGAGGCTGAAGCTGGAGCCATGGGATTAGGCAAAGCGCCTGTGGGGCTCTCCAGGCCCTTGGCAGGGGGCTGGGACAAACAGATGACTGTTAGGGCTGAGGTCTGTGAATAAGGCCTGAGGGCTCTGTTACCCACCTGGGGTCTGAGACCTGGTGGGCTATGCTGGAGGGGAGAGGGGAGTGGAGGCACTCCACCAGGAGGCAGGGCCTGGCCGGTATGTAGGAGGTAAGACACAACAATTAGGAGAAGGTGCAGTTAATCCCTAAAACAAACAGGGCTTGGGAAACTGCACCCCAAGCGGGGAGGAGGGAGCTGCAGGGCTAACTCCTCAGCCTAGGCCCTATCTTCCCCATCTCTCGTCTCCAGCACCCAGTCTTTCCGGCTGGGTGGCTGCACCCCCAGAAGGGGTGAAGGGGAGGAACTGGGGAGGCCAGTGTGCTGGGAGAGGCAACCCCACCAGACCTTTGCTCCCTAGCTCCAGCTGGACCTGGCCCGGGGAGTTGCACCCCAGGGCTGTGGGTGAGCAGGGGGCACCAGTGTCTGGAATCCCACACCCCTGGGCTCCCGGAGTGGCTATGCTTGCTGTAGGGGGGCCCCCCTAGTTTTGCAGAGCATGTGGCTCAGCAGTCTCCTCTTGCTCCTGGCTCCAGCAATCCTTCCTTTGCACCTCTACTTGGCTAAGAGGTGCCCCTCAGCCCCCACCCCCGACCCATCCTGCTCTCTACTGCCAACCAGGAAACAGGCTACCCTGCCCTCCCTCTGTGCCATCTGTGAGATGAGGCCAGTCCTGGAGAACCCAGTCCAGGACTGGGATGCAGCAGGGAGGGAGAGTGGGGAGGGGGAGCCCAAAAACCATGAGCCTCTACCAAGGGCCCTGGTAGCAGCAGGTGGGGGTCAGATTCCAGGATCCTGTTCTCTGCTTTGTCTCCGTCCTTTGCCCTATTTTAGGTTTCCATACTCAGCTCTGGTGGGAAGAGAAAGATAATCCCCCCTTTTGAGCCTCTTCTTCCCCTCTCTACCAATGGGCCCAGGTCTGGGGCTGCCCTGTGAAAAGGAAGGAAGGAGAGAGGGACTCTCTGGAAGAAAGGTCAGGAGTTTTGAACAAGAAAAGATGCTGGCAAGATCTGGAGGCTCTGTGAAACCCTGTGCTCCTTAGGAAGTGTGACAATGAGCAGAAACAGTCTAAGTCCCACTCAAACCATGTCTTGCTCTTTCTGGAGGCACCCACAGTGAACCTGGCTCCAGTCCCCTGGGCCCTGCTCCTCCAAGTGGGGGCCTCAGAGCAGCAGCACCTGGGGGCTCATTAGAAATGCAGAATCTCCACCCTAGACCCAGTGAATCAGAGTCTTCCTTTTAACAAGCACCTGAGATGATTCATATACACATTAAAGTCAGCTCTCAGGACCTTCCTGACCTCCCTACCCGATTCCCCTGAGGTCTCTGGGCCAGGGAAGGGGACTCCTCATCAGACCTGTGGTAGCAGCAATGGTGGGAACCATCTGAGCTCTTGTCCCTGGAGGTGTCCCCTTCCCTATCTCTTCCAGGCCCTGGAGTGCCCGTGGGATCACCCTTCCCCGGCCCAGTTCTCAGGGGACATTGTTCAGACTAGCTGGGCCCCTGGGGGGCCAGAGGGGCTGGGCCAGGACTGGGAGGCATGAGGCCTGGTGTGCACAGCCTCTTCCCTTTGTCCCCGCTTAAAGCCACGACAAGTGGTCCCCTGACTCTGGGCATGCTGTTCTGAGCCTTCAATATCCCGGGGAGGAGGGCAGGGGTAGGGGCTGGGCATGCAGCCTATGCTCTCTGCTGCCGACCCTATGTGAGGAGGAGGGTGCTTATTCCCCAGGCGTCCAGGGACCCCAGGGACCCAGGGAAGAGATGGGACGGAGGAGATAAGAGAACTGTGGTTCTCCCTTGTAGCCTGAAGACCAGAGGAGGGCATGTGGGGCAGCCCAGGTTTGTGGGTCCCAGGGCCCTGGTCCCAGCGGGAGGCCTGCAGCCAAGTGACTTCCTTTGTGTTCTCTCCTCAGGGATGCCCAAGCGTGCTGCCATCTCTGACAAGCTGCCATCCTCACGGGCCTTGGCTGTGCCAGGGCCCTTGTGGTGGGCCTTCGGGTCCCTACCTGCCTATGTCAAAACCAGGTTCCTTTGTCTGCACCAAAGGAAGAGCAAACGTGGCCCACCAGGACCTGCCAGGGTCCGGGGCCCCATGGCCGTCAGCCGGCACCAAGGCTTGTTCTCACTCTGTTGTGTCACTTTTTACAGCGCCCAGCAGGCAAATGCCAATCTGGAGAGCTTGGCAATTACAATGAGAAAACAACAGAGACTGAGCTCAGTAAACTCCACCCTGAGCTCACAGTTGGTCCCGTCATCCCTGGAGTGCTTCGGGGACTGACATAACCCCAGGGAGAGGAAGGGGGGTCCTGACCCACCCTGGCAAGGCTGGCTGACCCTGGGTCACTGCACTGCCCCTTTAGCAGGTGGGCGTCTGTTAAGGGCCACTCAGCAGAGCCCTTAACAGATGCCCTTAACAGGCGATGGGAAGGTTCGTGTGCAGAAGGAGAGCTGGGCTGGGGGCAGGCCCCGGTGCTTGGCTTCCAGCCCCCCAGGGGAACATCGTCCGTCTCGGAGTGTGTTGAAATGGGTCTTTGCACAACCCTGAGCAGGGCCCAGGTGACAGTGCCCAGGGGCGTGAGGAGATGGGGGGAAAGGGGATGGGGTGACAGCAAGCAGAAGCCCAGAGGGCGTCAAGGGACAGCCCCAACTCCCCAGGCCTCCCAGCATGGGGCTCACCCTGCCTCCTTCCCATCAAAGCCCATTGTGCTCCAGTTTAGGGCAGGGCCCCCCGTGTGGCTGGGCCTCAGAGGCCTTCCACCCAAGGAATCTGGGATTCTAGAATGCCAGGCCCATCCCTAGGCTGTGCCACAGGGAGCCAGGACAAACTTCTCTCCAGAACTTTTTGTTGTGAGCAGTTAATTGCCCGGGCATGTGAGGCTGCAGAGCACACAAGCAAGGGGCCTTTAATGAATGCAAATGACAACTGATTAATCTGCCAGCTCTGGAGCCCCTGCTCCTCTCTGTGGGGTCTGGCCACGCTCCATTCAGCCTTGATGGCCTGCACCAGGGGGGTGGGCGCCAACTATTATCACGGGTGCTTTGGCCCTAATGGGGATGAGGGCAAGCCCCTGCCCCTCCTCGGTCCTGTCACTCATGAGGTGCTCTCAGGGCTGGCCCTGAGACAGTGGGCTTGCCCCTACTGGACTTTGTCACCGGGTGTTCCCTACAGTGATTGGTCACCTCTCTGGGGACAGGAAGGAGGAAGATTGCAAGGGGAGACCCAACTAGCTGCCCAACGGGATGTGTGTGAAGGGATTAAACTTAGGAGGTAAGCGGGGGTACTGCCTAGCCAGCAGCAGATGATTTATTTTCCAGTCTCTCCCTGACTGTGGCCTTGAGAAAGCAGCCAGGCCATCAGCTCAATCGCCTTGTGGGAAAAGGCAGAGAGAGAAGGGTTGGGGTATGAGATTGTCCCCTCTTTCTATCCCACTTCACATGTGCTGCCCCGGTCCTGGCTGATGTTAACTCAGCCCAGATCTCTTGAGCTCCTGTTGGGTGGCATGCTGTGCCCCCGTGAGGGTGGCTTACTGTCAGAAGGGACGGGAGAGCCGGGAGATGAACGTAACTGTGGTGAGCACCAGGAACACGAGGCGGGAGGGCTTCCTGGAGGAGGCTGCATGGGCTCTCCACCTGCTAATGGTACTTGGGAAGACCTGTATGCTGGGGTGGCATTGCCCCTTATGCCAGACTCTGGCTACCAGGCCTGGGCTCTGAACAGGGACTCCCTGTCCCCAAGAAGCCCCAGGCCCTTATCACGTCCTCCTTGAACTAGTGGACCCTCCCCTTGAGCTGCCGGGCTGCTGGGGGTGGGGCATGGAAGGGCAGTGAGAGTCAGGCCTGGGAGCAGAGGCCACTGACCTTCTCCTGGGTGGGACCCCCGCTGCCCGGAAGCGGAAGCAGAGCTCCCTTTGGGGGAGAAACCCCCTCTGTTTCTACTGCAATAAAGAAGGGGACCAATCTCATCGGAGCCACTAATGACGGGGTTGGGGTGTAATGAATATCTGTGTACTCATAAAACAGGCTAATGACAGCCCTCATTTCATGGACCCCTTTCATCCTCACCCGTTCCCAAACCAGAAGGGACCATCCCGGGGGCTGAGGCCTGGAGCCTGGTGGCAGCCACAGACCACAGCTGTTTGCGGTGGGGGCCCACTGGGTCCTGAGCCCAGACCCTGCAGGAGGCTGCCTTTTTCTCCCTGTTCCTTATCTGGTTGAAACAGCCTGAGGAATGTAGGTCGAGGGCTGACAGTGACCAGCCTTAGGAATTGGGCAGGGGATGAGGAGGGAGTGATCATACACCCTGATTCTTAGGAACAGTGTCGACACTTGTAACACGTGGAGGCAGAGGAAGAGCGTTCATTCAGCACTGCTGGCTGCACCACACCCCCTTCCTCTGCCCAGGTGCTGATAGGAGCTCCCTGAATCATCCCAGCCTCAATTCTGACACCTGAGAGGAACTTGACTCTGAGGAGGGCGGGGCTGGCGCTGAATCACCAGCAACACCTGTGTTTTGCTTGGGAGGTCTCCCGCTCAGGGACCAGCCAAGCCTGACCCTGTTTGGCTTCTTGGAGCTTGGTGAGATCACAGCCTGGGGGTTGTGGCTGCAGGCCAGTGTGACCTGCTATGCAGGGAGTATTTTTAAAGAGATACTTGTCCCTGTGTTCCCAGGACTAGCTCCATGAGAGACTCAAGTTGCTCTTTGAATTCTCCCCCCCACCCCCCACTTAATTATAGAAATTGGTCAGGGGAACATACAATCACTTGGGATAAAATGTGTACTGGAAACCAACAGTCCAATCCACTTGCCATAGACAAGTCCCTGGGAGTGGCCAGGGGGTCTTGGTGACCAATAGCACCTGAGGGAGGTGGGATGGACAGAATCCGAGCCCCTAAGCCCCCTGAAGATGAAGAGACAGGGTCATCTGCTTTCTCCAGAGTTCTGGAACTGCCTAACTGTGGTCTTCTGGTCAGAGCCTGGACGGGAGCCAGGGCCACCATGACAGGGTCTGCCAGTGGCAAGAGACTCATCCATGAGTCAGCCTGCAGCCTTGGTGTTCCCACCCCGGTGCTGGCTGCCCCTGCCTCCAGCACTCTGCAGATAGCCGGGGTCAGCAGAGGGCAGAGGATCCCAAGGATGCAGGCTCCCTGTGCCCTAACCAACCTCCCCTTCTCGTGTTCTCCCTCCTTGGAGATGATCACCCTCTTACAATGCAGGGCAGACAAAGCACCGTCCTTCGGTTACACATAGCCTCCTATAGGGGCACGACGGTAGGAAAGGAACATTTAGAGAGACACAGCTCCTAAATCCTTGGTTGGGGAGAGTGGAGAGCAAATAGGCCAGGTGAGTCACTCAGAGGTTGTGTCATGGTAGTTAGACAGTAACAACAACCGTCCTAGACCCGTATCCAGCACTCTGCACTCCAGGCGTTTGGGCACTTGCGCACCACCATACCATGTAATCCTCCACGAGGAGGCAGAGAGGGCAGAGCCTATCGCCCCAATTTGCAGCTGGGGAATGCAAGCGTTTGAGAGGTTAAGTGACTCGCCGGAGGTCAGACTTCCAATCGGCTGCAGATCTGTGACTAGAATCCAGGTGTCCTGGCCCGTGATCTGAGTCTCCTGATTCACAGTGCGATGTGCTTTTGCCTGTACCTCAGAACAAAGGGGCTGTGTTAGGGAGATCAGTTCTGAAGGGAAGAGATGATTTCTTTCCCCTTTGGTGGAATTTCTCTGGCGACCCTGGACTTGCTTAAGTTGGATGGAAGGACCAGTCTAGATCTTCCTAAATCTCTCCTGGATTATGCCCAGGCCCGGGGGCAGAACGCTTTTTTGAGACAGGGGCAGGCCACATTCTCCAGCACCCTCTTGACTTAGGGGACCCCAGCACCACGGTGGGGAGGGCCGAGAGGGGTGTGGGCTGTGATGAGTCAACCCAGCCTTGGACCCCACAGTCGAGGCATTGGTGACCTGAGGGGGAGCGAGAGCTGGACGGATATGGGGCCGTCCAGGGCATGGATGGAAGGGGGCCTGGGGACAGTGGCTTACTTGAGGAGGGTGACGGGCGGTGTGTGCGTGCTTCATGGCCCCATTCAATTGAGCTCAGGTTTCACCCATCCAAGGCTCAGACTCCTCTCCAGGGCCCTGTCTAGCTTCACCAATCAGAGTTGATGACGTTCCCTGTGAGCTTGGCTCAGGATCTTCTCAGTCTCAAGTGCCCTGCTCGGCCCAGTTCACCCTTCTCTTCCCCTATAAAGGCCTCCTCAATGGCCCTTCTCCCAGCGTTTCCTCCCCTCACCCTCTGTGCTTGTCTCTCTGTGGTGTGGGCCCCACTCGGCCTAGAACTGCAGCTGTTTGGCCTTCTGCCTCTCCTCTCGCTGTGAGCAATTTGAGAGGATCTCGTCCCTGTTCTGTCTCCTGCCCATAACACAGGAGGAAGACATGCAGTATTTGGGGCACGAGGGGAGGAACACACGCACACTGAGAGCCTGACTTTGCCCGGGAGTTCTATATCCACCGGCGTCCGTAATAATCACAACAGCCCTGCAAGGCAGGAAACTGAGGCTCAGGGAGGGTGGTGCCTTGTCCACGTCATTAGGCAGCGCAACTGGAATTTAACCCAGGTATTTCTGATTTCACAGGTGATATTCTTTGCGGGGCTCGATGATGTCTCTCAAATGTTTGTTTGGAAGAATGTGGGAGAAAGTGACAAAATGGATTGCTCATGTGTCTCTGGAATTGAATCATAGTGTTATTCCTTGGTTTGAAAAATGCACCCAATTCATGACGGGAGAAGCCTTTTCTCATTACTAGATTCACCTTTCTTTCTTTCTTTTTCTTCTAAGAGACATTTTTTGCTGAAGGGAACTGTGAGAAGGATGTCAGGGTCCTCCTGGTTAGATGTGCCCTCCCAGTGGAAAAGAGCAAGGGGCATCTCTCTGCCATGCCAGGTGCTCAGGTGTGGAAGCCACCCTGGGGCTGGAGAGAGCCCAGGGCGCAGGGCTCACCAACTTGGAAGCAGGTGGGCTCTTTAGGTCTGGCAACCACCAGATGCTGTCTCATTGGCCCCTGGCTGGTTGTGGTGTCTGTGATTCTGGCCTCTGGCCGTGCTGGAGTAGGGTGGGGGAGAGTGTTAGTCTGCCTGGGCAGGGGCCAGCTGGTCAGATCTTTGCCAGAGGCTGTGTCTTCTCCCCAACTCTTATTCCAGCCTCTCCCCCTTCCCTCCTCTATTCTGCTCTTGTCCTTCCTTCAAGGGGACCTCAGTCCTCTATCAGGGGACAGATGTCTTCAGGCCATGTCATTCCCAATCTGCCTCCCTCCAGATCAGCGTGGGCCAATATGCTATTGTGCGACGGTGGCAATGTTCTCTCTTTGCATAGTCCTATAGAGCAGCTGCCAGCCACCTGTGGCCATCAAACACTTCAGAGTTAGCTAGTCCTACTGAAGAATGGAGTTGTAAAAAAATTATTTAATTTTGATGAATTTAAATTGAAATAGTCATATGTGGCTGTGGCTCCTGTACTGGACATCAGAGCTCCAGGTGATACCAAGTGCTGGACTCCCAGGAGGTACCTGGGGGCCCCCTACACCCTTCTTGAGGCCCTGCCGCCTCCCCCAAGTGCCTTTGTGTGGGTCCAGCATCCATGCATATCATGTCTGCCTGCTATGATCAGACCCGAGTGAGCTAGTGTGTGCAGCAGGGCAGGCAGGGCGTGTCCGTGTGTGTCATGGGTGTGCACACACGTAGGGGAGGGGGTGTGGGAGGCAGCAGTGGGACCCTAGGGGAACCTGCTTATCAGCCTGACCCCACCATACTGAGCAGCCCGAGACTAGGAAAAGGGTTAAAAGCTCCACAGTCAGTGGGAAGGTTGAGGCCTGACTCCACTCCTGGCAGGCGTTTGCGGCTGCCTGGCCCGGGCTGTTCCAGCGATGCCCAGATTTCCTCTTTGGCCATAAAAGTCTCCCGGAAAGCCTTCCCACGGAGGCCCCAGGGGCTTTCTCAGGGAATGTGTGAGTGTGCGTGCACACAAGCACTGTGGAGCAGAAGCCCAAGGCCTCGTGCATGCAGGGCCAGGAGCCCTGGCACTGGGGGAGAGGTCTGGCCCAACTTGGGAGAAGAAAGGAGAAAAGGCTGGCCTTTGCCTGGACTCAGGCCCTGGCTTATGCAGTGCTCAGACTTGTAGTCAACTTGAGCAACTGGGGCACACACACGTGCACACGTGCACACACACACACACACATGCGCACACTCCGTGTAGGGAGATGTGAGGAAGGCAGACAAATTAGCCATTGCTGCTCTGCCCTCCCTCCAAGCCTCTGCCCGCAGAACATCTCCCTGGTCTGGAGGGAAGAGGGGGATCGCCCGAGAGAGGGGTCCAAGCCCATGGCTGAGGTCGCATAGGCCATCGAAGAAGCCCCCCAGCCAGTGTTTGATGGGACAGAGCCACGGCGTGGAGAGAAGAGGAGGCTTTCTCTTCCTGCCCCAGAAGGTGCCCAAGCCTCAGGGATCCTGGGTCACAGAACCCGCCTGGCGGAGAGTTGCATCAGAGCGAAACTGTATGCTAGTTATCTGGGGGAGAGGGCACTGAGGGCCTGTGATCCTAACTTTCCAACCTCCAGGTGCTCAGGGTCAAATCCTTGGGCTCCACCCTCTTCTCCCGTCCCCAACATTCTCCCGCACCAGACTGCACATGATGGAGGTGGTCTTGGGGTGAGTGGAGAGTGGAGGTATGAATCAGAGGCCACCAGGCTTTCATCAGCTCTGAGTCAGAGGGAGGGTAGGGAGGTGGGTGGGAGCCACTTCAGGTAGTCCTGGGGCTCCCTGCAAGCAAGAGCACCCCGGGAAAAGAGAGCCCTCCTGAAAGCTGTGAAACTCCTGACGCACGGACCAGGCCTTTTCTCGGCCATCACTATGCACCCCAGGAGGATAGGAGAGGCCACCCCAAGTCTTGGATGATTCAGGAGCAGACCTGCCTGGGGGCGGCAAGTTGGCCCAGATGATCCCACGGGTCCCCCTGAACTCCGGGATTCCACCCAGAGACCTCACCACCTTGACGCTTCTTTGCCCTATGGGCCCAGATGGGTCCACTGAGAGTTTGGGTGGTCCTGCTGTTGGCACTGGGGAAATGACAATCTGGGGTCATGGGTCTGAGACTGGTGTCGGGATGGGGGTACAGGAAGGGACAGCCCACAGAGCTTTCACGGAGTTTCTGTGTTTGCTCAGCGTTCTTGCTTGCGTGGAACTAGGAAGGAGAGTGGGATGGCTGGAAAGGTCTGAAAGTTGCTTTTCGGTTCTGCATGGTCTTGGCAAGGAAGCTTTGGGTATGTTGTCCTTTATCACAGCTGGCAGCCCTGACTTCCCGCAATACAATGACCAGGAGGCTGAGGCCTGGCTGCTTGGTAGCCCCGTGCCTCACTTGTCTGTGTGGACCTCTCTGTAGCTCTTCTTGCTGCAGCTCTGTGGGCAAGAGGTCCCTTTGGTGTAAGGTCAGCCCCAGGAGCACAGCTGCCTTCTGGGCTCATGGCCTCCACCTGCCCTGCTGGAGCTGGAGACCCATGCCTGCTCCAGGCCCTGCCTCTACCCCTCTCCTCCCTCCTTGGACAGGGGTCGCCCCCTAGGGCACAGCCACCAGACACAGCGGGTGGATCAACTCTCTGAGATGGTCCCCGTTTGCTCTCTGTCTGACCAGGACATTGCCTCTCCTTCCTGTCTTTTGAGCAGGCTCCCCCTCCAGGGTTGTAGCTGCAGACAGATGTGGAGGCACAGGTAAGCCACGGACGCTGAGAGCTACCAGGGAGGCCAGCAATCCTTTAGCCAGGTCCACCCCTTGCATTTCACAGAGGAGCAAATTCAGGGCCATGGCATCCACAGGACCAGTTACAGACAGCAGCTTGGGTCTGGAAGCTAATTCTCCTGACTCCCAGTTTGTGGCGATTCTTTATAACAAATTAACACTTTATTTTCCTAGGGGCTTAGATGTGCACGGGGCTGGAATTGGGAAAAATTTATATGGGTAGAATTTTTTCTTCTTCTAAAATCGAGGTGGATGGTTCTGGGCACATGGCTGGTGTTTAATAGATATTTGTTGATCGACCTGCTCCTCTGGGTGACTCCTGTCTCACCTTCTATGGGCAAGAAAGGGACAACCTGTAAGAGTTTGGTTTATTCCCTCACTCTTCTTATCCCTGCGATTGCCACTCCTGCCGGGCAGTTAGTTAGAAAAGAAGATGCCAGAAGACCCATTCCCCCATCCCTAGGGTCTCACTTGGCTGTCTCTTAACTCCCCTCATTACTAAGACCCGAGTGAAGGAGTCAGTCTGTGCTGTGCAGCCATGCTGACTGACTGTTAGAGAAATAAACAAGATGTTATTGTGCCGAGGAGAGAGGGGTTACATCAAAAGTATCTCGGAAAGGAAGAAAGCCAAATTTTTTTTATATGAGATGCATGGATAGGGGGAGAGAGAGAAAAAAATATGCCTGGGTAATTAACTTAATAGGTTTCTTAAAGAATGCCCTTGTGAGTGATGTTCAACACATTCAAGTGTTGACAAGAAGGCATTGAACTTGACGCCCACGCAACGGGCAGAAGCATGCTCTCGGCTCCGACACACCTTCTTTGTCTGAAACTTGTAGTAAAACTCAGCTCTGGGTTGTGAAATCTGTCCCAGAAAATCCATGCTGCAGGGGTTCCAAGGTCAAGCCCCCTGATTCTAGGTAGGGTTGGGGTGGGTGAGGGTGGCCACCCTGAACTAAGATCCCATGAGTAGGAGAGCAGAGGCGAAGGTCCTCTACTCAGAAGTCTAGAGATGCTGTTACGACTGTGAGAGACCCGGGGAGCTTTGAGGGCTCCCAAGACAAGCTGCTACTCTTGGGGGTGTCAGAATGAAGCTTTGTCCCTTCCTTCCAAGCCCCGGTTGCCTTGAGGAACTTGGGGCTGATGCCCAGGAACATCTGTGAGACCCTAGGGCTTCCCCATCTTCATGAACTAGGGGAGACTCTAGGTCAATATGTGAATATGGGTTTTCCCTTTCTCTTAAATCTGTAGTTGGAAGACAGGCCCCAAATCATTGGTGGGCTGGTGGAACAGGAAGCCTTGCCTTGGAGGAGGAGGAGGGGTATGTGTGTGTTGTGTGTCTTTGTATCTGTATTTACAGAACACTTTGGGTTGCTTTTGGTTGAAACCACAGAAGCATAAATTATTGTTCCTAAGACAAAGAAGCGTCTCCTTTGCCCAGCAGTTGCCTCAGAGGCCCTGGATGAGGACGGGGCCTTGGACTCTGCCTGCTGCTAGCTTACCCGCCTGCCCTCCTGCCGGGCCTCCACCCCTCTCGTCATTAGCTGTCCACTCATCCATCCTCTCTTGCTGTTACATTAGGCCCAGGCTTCTCAGGAGATCAGAGTTTTCAGGCTGGGACCTGAATCTCAGGGACTCTGTCACGATTACGATGGCCAGATTTATAAAATGGAAAAAAAAGGTGACATGAATGCTTTGCAAAGGAACTTTTTTTTCTTAGATATTTAACCAAACACTTTGAAAATAAAGTAAGCTAAGTCCACGGTTGCTTGGGGGTAGACCCTGAAGCAGCTCATCCTAAGGGAGCGATCTATAAAGACCAAGCACAGCCTTGGTTAATGGGTTTCCAGTGTGGCAGAAGGGCCAGCACTGCCCCTCACCTAAAGTCACACACCAAGACCACGTGTGTCTGCGTATGTGGTGGGGAGAGTGGGCTGGATTGGGAGTCCCCTCATTTACAAATGGCGGTCACGGAAAGGAAAACCCCTCTCGCAACTGGGAAGTCTGGCTTAGCTCTTCACTCCTGTTCTTGGCATCAGCCCTTGTTCTGGGGGCTCATTTCTGCCTGGAGAGGCCAGTTCCCACCCAGGCAATGCCAGTATTTAGGAGATGTAGGATTCTGGGGTTTGCACACAATCCTAAGGCATTTCTGTTTCTAGGAAGAGGGAATAATTTATCATCTTTCTGCCTAACTCCCCATGTATTAGGACACGGTATTAAAGAAAAGGCTGTGAGTTGAGTCGGGGACACCTGTTAATGTTATAGTGCAATTTCCCATCCCCTCTCCATCATGGAGACACATTGCTGTCATCTCTCCTCCCCTGATTGCCCAACCTGAGTTTCCTAAGGGTAAACTGAGAGGGTTAATCATTTTGCCCCCTTGCCTGTTTGACCCAGGTATGTGACCAGGGGAAAAGCCTGCAGCCCAGTTCAGCACACACTTGTTGAGTGTCTACCATGTACAGAGCCAGTGCCGTGTGCTGCAGGGGACACAAAAATTAATAGTCCCACAGTTTCTACCCTTCAGGAGTGTTCAGCCCTTGAGAAGCACACAGCTGCCTGCACCATCCCTTTAGTCCCACAGAATGGACGCTCCCTGCTCAGGAGCCAGGAGAGAGCTGTGAGCATCCCAGAAACAAGCAGGTTTCCAGTGATGTCACTTCCTTTCAGCAACGCAGACACCACCTCCCAGCACCAAAATTGGGGGAGCCACGTGAACTTTGACGAGGAATCGACCATCAAGGTGGGGCATTGAGTGAAGCAGACTTCTTTCAGTCTTGACAAAATAATGAACTCAGATCAGTGATGTTGTTGGTGTGTTTCATGTGGATACACGACGCTGGGAGAACTTCAGAGCTGAGCAGCTCCCAAGGCTGCCAAGAGACTGAGGTTGAACTCCAAGGCAGAGCCCCCTGGAGTGGCCCAAGCCAAGGCCCCACCTTCCCGAAGTTCTTCCTGGGCCACCGCTCCCTGTGGGGGAGTGGGGTGGGTGGGATCCAGGGTCCAGGGCTTTGCAGTGCTGGTGGCTGCCTCAATACTGGCTTTTGGACATAGAGGAATCTCTGGACCAGACTTCCCCGCCCCTGCGTGGGAGGTGTGAGGGGCTGGAACTGGGAGGCAGGAAGTGAGCGCAGATGGGCTGCCTGGACAGCTGTGCAGGGAACAGAGCACATCTGTCTGGGCGTGAGTCTGGTAGGGCCCCTCCCTACAACTTCTGTGCTGAGTCTACACGTTCATCGATAGGGTGTGGGCTGAGTTTGGGTCCCAAATGGGGAAAAAGATGGGAAAGGAAAGTCTGAAGATAGAGGCTGGAGCTAGGGGTTGCTGAAGGGGTATGTTCAGATGGAAAAAAAAAATGTCTCTGAGCTCTGGGGAGAGAGGAGGGACAAAGGGCAAAGCGAAAAATGGAAGCAAATACATCAAATCGTTCTGCTCAGGAGGGGCTCTGAGCCTTCAGTGGCTCCTAAAGCCCCAGGGTCTGATGTCTTCTCCTCTGGGAAGCTGCCCTGGCCCCCTGGCCCCCACTCCACATGATCCTCCCTCCTGGTGCTCCCAGTATCTTACATCGTAGCTTTAAAGTCCCCTAGGTAATTAATTACTCATTTTTCTTTCTTACCTACTAGACTTTGAGTGTATTAGGATCAGAGTCCTGTCTCCTTCATCACTGAATTCTCTGTCTGTAGAAGTTTGTTGAACGAATGAATGATTTTATGGCCTAAACCTACCCAAGTTTTCCTACTTAATTCCTTAATTTTCTCTAATTGGCTTTAAATATTTCTGGGAAAGCTTATCCCAAGCAGACGCCTGGGAGAGATCTTTGGGAGATAGAAATTGGAGCAGAGTTCTCTTACCTGGGGGTAAGTTTAGCCTTTTTGCTCTTTTCTAGGGAGCAGAGCAGAAAGGAAAGACTCATTGTTTTAGAAACTGCACACATTGACTTGGCATCAGGGCCATTTGTGTGGCCTCCTCGGGGCTGTTGTTCCTCCCTCTGTGTGAAGCTGTCACCTGCCTGATATGGAGCCAGACAGGCAGGAAGTCTGGATCACACAGACCTCTGCAAGCCCCAAGCCCATCCCCTCTCTCATGTTTCACTGGTTTTCACAGCGTAATGAAAGGAGATGGGAGTTTGAGTTCCAGCTCTGCTGTGTGGCCCTGGGCAAGTCCTTTCTCCTCTTTGGGCCTTGGTGTTCTCATCTATATAATGGGAAGTCTGGACTAGATGACTCCTGAGACCCCTTCTAGCTTTGAACTACCATGAATCTGGTGGGATAATGAGTAGGGAATGTGATTCTTGGTGGTCATCACTGTCTCCTGAGAGCCTGGGCTGGGGACTTGCCCTTAACCTAGGCTTGGGAAAGGGAGGAAGGGCCCGGGAGCCCCTACCCCACTCACTGACCCCTGGGTTCACCCACTGCTATAATGGTGACTCTTCCTGGATGATTTGGTCGAGTCCTGCCTGGAGTCAGAAGGTCTGCTTGAGTGATTCTTAAATGTTTCTCAAGCTTCTCCTCCTGGTTTTCTATTGTCTAGTGAGTGTAACAGAAGTGCCAGTAGGCTGGAAGGAAAAACTGAAGTCACCTAGGCTTGGGGCCAAAACAGGACCTGTACACTCTTTTCTAACATCATTTTTGTCATCATCATCCATTATTAATATTGTTAAACATTCACTGCTCTTTATTTAGCCAAGTGCAGTGGACAAGTAGATGAGCAAGAAAACTGGCTGCAAGAAGCTTATCTTACCCTGGGCATCTCTCAGTTTGAGGCTGGTTACTCCAACCTTCATACAGAGTTTAAATTTGACCCCTAGCAGGACATGGAGCTCCTCTATTTGAAAGTGCTCGCCTCCCTGAAGGAAAGGCATTGTAATTCCAAGCTACTACTGCTGCTGTACATCTATGTCTTCATCTTTGTAGCGTCTACAATGCCTTGAACAGGGCCACTACAAAAGGTGCTCACTAAATGCTTACTGATAATAGTTATTATAATGATGTATTATAATCATGGCCAGAGTGCTACGAAGCTGCCATGAGCTTGGAAACATATTTAACTCCTTGTCGGGGGCACCTTTCCTGCTAACGCTAGAGCTGTAGGGTTGCAAGACTAGCGTGGGATTGTTTTGGAGGCAGGGTGGCAAGACTCAGACAGGAGGTGAACAGCTGGCGCCTCCTTCTGGCCCTGCAGGGCTGGAGCAGGCCTGGGGAGGGCCGGAGGGCTTGCGCAAGAACTTTTGCCCCTGGACTTGCAGAATGTGACCCTCCTGCCTGAGACCCTTCACCCCTGGAGAGGCCCAGCTCAGCAGAGCCAACCAAGAGCAAGGGAGGTTGTTATGTAACCGATTTAACTCCTTGTCAAAACTGGTGACTAATTCAGACAGTCTCGGCCAGATTGGCTCGGCAGCTTTGCTGTTAGCCTGGATCAGTTTGTGGCTGACTCTCACACCCTCTGCTGGATCTCTCAGCTTCCTCACTGGGCCCAGCCCCCTCAACCACTGTCCCATGCCCACCCCTCCCCACCTAGACCAGGGATCCTCTTCCATGTGCTCTGCTCCCCCATCTTTGCGTCCCTTCCTGCCTTGCAAAAAGAGGCCAGGAACAGATGGTTCATTTATGCCTGTTCTAAGACCTGTTTGCCTGTGGGCTCACTGAGGCCTTGCTTTTGCGCTGGGTGAGGGAGAAGAAAGCGATGGCCCTCAAACTGGGAGTTTTGGCTTGCAGAGGCTGGGACTGCCAGGTTCAGAACTCAGTGGCCAATTTCTACCATTTCCCAAGGGGAAAGGGCTCCAGGGAATACCTGGTCTCCTCCCAGTCCCCTGACCTTGGACCCCTGGCCCTGTGGGTCGCAGGTCCCCTGGGTGCTGCTGGGGGGAAGGCCTGTGTTCACTGCCTCAGTTCCTACTTTTTTTTTTTTTCCAAAAGAAGGTACGAGGAGCGCCCATCCCATCCCTACTGCAGAAGGCTGTTCCTAGGGAGACACGGGTGGAGGGCATTTGCGTTTATTTGGAGACAGTTCATGGAGAAACACAACGAGGTGTCCTGACAAGACGACAGGCCTGCAGCATTCACCATAGCAAGCACTCACCATGTGCCAGTAATCATGTCATTTAATCCTTAACCAAACGACCCTCTGTGGTTGGGATTGTGCTCATTTTATAGGTGAGGAAACTGAGGCTCAAAGCAACTGGTGGTTTGCCAAAGCTGGGAAGTAGCTGAGCTGGGATTTGCACTCACACTGCAGTGGCTTGGAAGCCCGAGCTGGTTCTAACACACTGCCTTCCCATGGCATTCCCGGGACTGGATGCTGAGGTCCCAGGAATGCTTACACATCTCTGCAACTTCATGGCAATAGCCCAGCTCGACCCAGAAGATAATACTACCTTGTCCTCCTCCTGCTGCTTCCTTCCGCCAGGCGACTCACAGACGTGACCTCATTCCCTCTGACAGAGTCCCATGTGGGCTAAGCAGGGATTGTTAATGCTGCTTCCCAGGAGGAAAGGGAGGCACAGAGAGGGACAGTGGCCCACACCGGGTCACCCTGCCAGCTGGCAGAAGAGCTGCAACCAGAAATCAGGCTTCCTCGCTCTCTAGGGCAATTATTCAGCATGATGGATGTGGGCTAGAATCACCCTCTAGATCCAGAAAATTGGGGTGCTCCTCTTGGGGGGTGACTCAGAGGCTGAAACAGCTCCAAGAGAGTTGGGCTTGTGCCGAAAAAGGAAATCTGAGATGCATATAAATTCAATCCATGTGAAAAGAGGGGTGTGGCCTGGGACGCTCCCCTCCTGCCCTAGCCTGCAGGGCTGCTGTGGCTCTCCCAGCCTCTGGGCAGGCGCCCCGGCCGGAGACAGCTGTGTGGACATGGAAAGAACACTGGCCGTGCGGTCATGGGACCTGGGGAGGATATTCACCAGGGGCCCCTAAGTTAGTCATTTTGCCTCCGAGCTTTTGCATTTTCCATTCAAAAACTGGGGATCCTCCATGAAAGAGACATTGTGTGTGAAATATTTCATCATAAACTGTAAAAGCCTGCACAGAGGGAGACTACTGGTGTTCCCTTTAGCCCGATTTCATCTCTACTAGACACATTTTATCAAATGGTTTGGAGGCTGGCGGGTGGCACTGGACGGCCTGGGTGTCTGTCTGTCTTTCTCATTGTGGCCTTCTCACTTGGTATCTGTGGTACCTGATGCCTGGTACTGAATGTTCCCTGGGTGGCCCCATGGGGCGGCAAACTTTCTGGAAAGGCCCAGGTAGTAAATATTTGAGGCTTGGTGGGCACATAAGGTTTTGGTCACATGTTCTTGTTTGTTTGCTTCTTTTCTTACAACCCTTTAAAAATGTAAAATCCATTCTTAGCTCACAGGCCCTACAAAAGCAGGCTGATTTGGCCCGCAGGCTGGAGTTTGCTGGAGGCTAGTTTACCTGGTGTAAAGTGGGTGGGTGGGAGTTTGGAAATCCACAGAAAGGCCTAGCCCCCCCAGTTTCATACTCACCTCGCTATGCGCCTTTGGACCCCTCATTTAGCCTGCCCCGGACTTAGTTTAATGGTCTGCCTGATGGCTGTAATAATGCCTACTTCAGAGGGCTATCATGAGAGTCACAGATACAAGTGACTACCCTGGAGCAGGTGCCCAACAGAGGGGAGCTGATGTCATCGCTACTGCTCAGTGAGCGAGGGAATGCAGGACCCAGGGCTGGTGCACCGTGTTTGGGGTATGGTGCCATGGACAGCGCTCACCCAGTGTCTGGGATATTCTGTAAAGTGGCCAAAGCCTTGCCTTGGATGGGAAAGGCCCATAGGCTGGAGTTTCACAAGGAAAGGAGGAGTGAAGTCTAGGGTTATGTTGGGGGCTGCTCAGTGCAAACTGGGGGGTAGCATCAAGGAGGGGGAGGCAGAGGGGGAGCCAGGATGGCTATGGGAGCAGCTCTTCACCTGCTTCAGGCAGCCATGGTGGGCTCTGCTGGCTGGGAGCTGGGGGCAATCCCACAGGGCTGGAGCGGCCACAGCAGCCTGGTGGGGCTCGGAGGGAGGTGGGGTTATGTGGGGGGCTGGAAACCTTAGCCCTGACACCAGCTCTGTCTTGGGCAGAGGTAGAATCTGGGAGGTCTGCAGGGCTGGAAGAGACCTACATAGCTTGAGGGCCAGGGAGGCCCAGGGCTTCGCCAAAAGAGAGGACACCTAGGGAATTCCTGTCCTCTTGAGTCCTGGCTTCTTGTCAAGGGAAAAATTAGAGAAGGTCAGTTCTGAAAAAAGGGTAGACTGGAGTAAGTTCTTTTCACAGTAATAAAATGACCAGTGTCCTGAGTGCCTTCTGTGTTCCAGGTGCTGTGCGGGGCTTTGTGCACCTTGGTGCCCATCCTCCCGAGGAGCCTGTGCCTCGCTGAGGGGTTGAGGCCCTCGATATGTCTCAGCCTGTGGGAGCCGAGGCTGGGGTGAGAATTGACCCGAGTCAGTGGCCTTGCTTTCTCTGCCATCCCACCGCCTCCCCTTGTGCCTAGCTCCACCCACAGGTTCAGGTTGGGGTAGGACTCCCAGGCCAAGGGTGTTTCATGACCTTTACTCCTTTTTTGAGAAATACAGGGAGAAGTGGCTGGTTCCTCCAGTTGTCAGAAGCCCCCATCATCACCCAGCCACGGAGACCTGGAGTGCCCCCTCTGCATACCCATGCCATCTCATGGCTAATTCTGAAGGGCACAGCTGGGACCAGCCTCCCCAGCTGTAACCCAGCAGCATGACATGGAGCACAAGGGTAACGTTTTGGTGGTTCCCAAATACCCCGCTCATTTCTGCACCCCCTTGCATCTGTGTGTGCTGTTCCTCTATCTAGAAAGCCCTTCTGTCACTTCTTTCCTGGTAAACTTCTACTTAGTCAAATCTCACCTCCTCTGGGAAGCCTTCCAAGAATACCGGGGCATTAGTATCTCCTCTGTCTTCAGGCATTTTGATTGTGTTCCTGTTGTTGCACTATTTGGTGGGGACAAACGTTAGTTGGGTGCTTATTATACCCTAAGCCTGTGCTAGGCACTTTACTGCATTGTCTCATTTAATACTTACAAACCTATGAGGGAGATGTTCTTACCCCCATTTTACAGACAGGGAAACTGGGGCTCAGAGCAGCTAACTAAAGTGCCAAGAGTCACCTAGCTGTTGAGTGGTGAGGCTGGGATCTGAACTCATGCAGTTTGACTCCAGTGCCCTTCCTCTTAACCACTAAATTATATTGCCTGCCTTAGATTACTTATAATTGCCCCAAACTGTAATTATAAGTTTATGGGTCTGTAAATGCCTCATGAGCAGAGATCATGACTTACTCATTTTTGCTGCCCTAGAATGGAGAATACAGTATGATACACACAGTAGGTGCTTAGTGGATGCTTATGAAATGAATGGTGAATATAGAAGCTATGGGGCTGGGGCCACTGAAGGACAGTGGGGTGCCTGAGAGCAGGGAAAGGAAGACACAGGGCAGGCAGCTGAGTGGAGCAGGGGGAGGGCCCTGGAGCCTCGGGAGAAGACGGTTCCTGCAGGGCTTGTACCTTGCCATCTTGGAATCACCAGCCTAGCAAGAGCAGCAGAATCATGTCCTGACCTACTACTTGGTAGCATCTTCAATATGCTAGGGAGTGCTTCATACACGGGCATTCTAAGTCCAGAGTAAAGGAGAGCTTGTTCAAATCTGTAGACTACTCATGTAGGAAGAGCTCAGACCCCAGTCCTTGTAGGACATACTTGGCAAAAGTTCCCCTTGAAGGCAAGGCCTAGACTAGGTGACCTTGAACATGACTCTGAACCTTGCAGACATCCTTTGGGTCCAGGGTGTTCAAGGAGGTTTCGTGTGCATAGATTCTCATGTGTATTAGTCCTTTCTTGCACTGTGCGACTCTGCTATAGCAGCCTGGCTTTCCAGAGGAGGCGAGCTTTAAGGCAAGTGGGGCGGGTGTGCACCAGATCTCCTCCTGGCCCTCTCTGCCCCTGGGAGGTGGGACCCTGCCAGGCCCCAAAGCCTCCTCAGCAAGCACAGGTGGGCCCGTGAGGTCATGCTTCCTGGGCCTGAGAAGAGACAGCCGTCACACCTTACAGGTGGGAGCCCGGAGAGCCTTGGGGAGGTGTGTGTGTGGGAACACCTCTAGCATTACCCACAGTCCCCTCTGGGGGCCAGAGGCACCCCTTGAAGCTAACTGGAAAGCACTTTTGTTGCCCGGAAGAGGTCCAAAGCCTGTTTGGCTGCTGACATGGTGAGGGGAGGGTGGGGGGAAGGCGGGGAGAGCGAGAAGACCCCCCTGCAAGCCGTGTTCATACAAAATGCATTTCCCAACGTATCCCTCTGGCCTGTCGGAGCCCCTTCTGCTCACTGCTCTGTTTATACATGATAGACAACTAATTAACATCCAAACCTCTTGAAAGGTCTTTTCAGAGGTAATGTTCTGACAGATTATGTCAGCAAGGAGCACTGATTTGTCTAAGCACGGATCACATTGTTTCAGATTGAATGAGGTGAATATTAAACTGCTTTAAATGTACTCTTCATAAAGTACTAATTACACACTCCCAAGGGAGAACAGCCAAGGAATACTAAACAGTAGAGAAGTCAACAGAGGGTTCTTTTTATAGTATGTTGCTGGGCTCTGTGTTTTTCTGTCTCCTTTCTCGCGCTCTCTCTCTCTCTCTCTCTCTTTTTTTACAGTAAAATCACAGCACGCTAAAGAATACACATTTATAGCACAATGCTTCTCATCTAATTATATGGCAATCATTAGTTTTAAGCTGGATGCATTATATTTTCTTTGATATATTATGCCTAAGGCATAACTCTGCATTTATTGCTGCTACTGGCAGATTTTAGTTCCCCACCCCCTCCTTCTAAACCCCAACTCCTCTCTACCCCCCCACCCTTTAACAAATTATTTAACCCCTACTGTTAGTTTGCTTATTGTCTCAAAAAAAATCACAATTTAAATTGGCACAAATGGGGGAAACAACACACCCTTTGTTATTTTAAAGAAAAAAAAAAGAAAGGAAATCTCATGTGTTCTGGGGAGCTGTGCAATTTTTTATTAACCAGGTGATGTCCTGAATACACAATCTCAACTCCCCACCCTGCTGAATTCCCTTTGCAACAAATTCTACTGGATCACACTCAATTCCCACTTGGCTGAGTTTCATTGTCCCTCAGGGAAAGAGATATTTATATGTATATAACTATATATCTATAAAAGCAACACAGGGGTGGAAAACCATGTGGCGGGGAACATTCCTTCAGAATGCCTATCTACAGATGTAGCCCTCATTCTGCTCCATTGGTTTTTCTGAGTCTTTCTGACATTAGCTTGTGCCATGGTTGAGAAGCAGCAAGGTCGAATTTGGGGTGCCCTAGATTCTCGGATTCTCAGTCTTGAAGCAGCGAAAAGGGCAAGTTCCACAGGGATGAATGGCCTGGTATTGACCCACCTGGTTTCTTCTTGGTCAGGCTTCCATGCCACTCAAGAGAAAAGAGATTGCAGATCTCCAAGAAGTAGAATTATTTCTGCACAAGAAGCAAAGCGGGGCCCCGTCTCCCTACTATGATATCCCTTTTCCTCCCCCACTCCAAATCAGAGAACTGTGGAATCCTGGAATTGAAGGCATCAATCCTTTGCTCTTTGTTTTACAGCTGGGGAAGCTTGGCCAAGAGGGGCTATGCACGTCACCTACTGTCACGGAGCTCCAAGCAACTCTTCCTTCACAAGAATGACCAAGGGCAAAGGAAGGAAATGACAGAGTCATCTTCTCTGAGAGCTGGAATAAGTCTAAAACCCTTCTGGGTTGCTACTTGAATCCCCTTCACAATGTCTCCAACCAAGGACTTGTTTATTCTTGGCTCTGGGTCCCCCTCCCATAGCAGTCAGATCATCACCATGTAGCTCTCTCTTATGGTTGGAAGTGAGTGTTTACAAGCACTGGCACTATAGTGTATGGCTTCAAATCTTGCACTGCCACTTCCCAGCTATCTGACCTTGGATAAGTGACTTAGCATTTCTTTGCTTCTATTTCCTCCTTGCCTGTAAAATGGGAATAATACGAATGTCTGCCTCACAAAGTTTTGTGAGGATGAGAGGAAGTAACCTAGGTCAAGTGATGCTCGGGGAGGCTAGCTATAGTTAACTATTATTGTTGCCAGAATGTTCATCCCCAAAACAACTACCATGAAAGAACTGTCTTCCCCCAGGAACTACCATGGCTGTAGTTCTGCCTGGGCCCCACGGACCAAGATTAATTTTCCTCCTATGTGATTGCTTTCAACAATTTCATTCATACATCGCACAGCTTTCACTTGGTGGCCCCTGCATGCCGGGTACAACAGTGCCAGGTGTGGATAGAGACAGGAAAAATATCTGGTCCCCGCTCTCGAGGCGTTCACACTCAAGAACTTATAATTTGTTTTTGGAGCTTCTCTTCCCCAGGGGAAATGTTCATCAGCTTCTTTGCATATTCCTTACTTAACGTGATATCAATTCGTTCCTGGCCCGTTTTCCTTATGCAAAATCATCCAAAGAAATATACCAGGGAGGAAGAAAAATGGCAGCAAATCTGAGCTTTCGTTACCCAAACATACCCTATCGCACTTGTTACTCAAGAGACTGGGATGCTATTGGGCTGGAGAGGGCCTAGGGATGGTGTTTTTTAAAAGCTCCCCACACTTGAATCTAATACACACACAGGCATGCACAGCCTGGGTAAATGGGGAAGGCTGCCTTTTTATCTGCCCACTTCTCTGGGATGTACTCTTCTCCTCCCCCTCCTACCAAGGCCTCTGCTCTGCCCAGGTTATTCTCTGCTGAGGTACTACTTGATATGCTATGGGGCCAGCTGCTGATATGTGAGTCCTCCAGAGTGCACCATGCCAGGTGACAGTCCTAATACCCACCCCATATGTCAGCCCAAACCCTGGGAGCGGGAGTGGCTTTGTGGGCATGTGACCAGTGTAGTCACACCAGACTCTGTGCTTGGAAGGGCCTCACGTTTGGAATTTGTGGTTGGAATCTATAGTTGTTGTCAAGTTCCTAGCAATCTTACCTTTGAATTTGTGTTTTGTGAGTGAAGGCCAATGGGATGATGGAGCATGTGCTGGCTGACGTGTGAACCCACTTCCTGCCACCTCCTGCCCACCCTCTGCTCTCTGTGGAGCCTGGGCATAGGTGTAGAGTGGGGGTAGGGCATATACCCCACACTCTTGGGGTGGGACAAACAGTGGCCGCTCCTGTCCCCAGCTGGTAGCATTCAGTGGGTGACTGGACAGGAGCCTCTTGCCCACCCCTTGCAACCCTTGGGGGATGCATGAGGACCAGTGGGAAGAGGAGAGGGACCTCCCCTGTCCCAGGCAGGGCCCCACATTTCTAAGTTGCGCTGGGTCCTGTAAATCTTAGCCCTGCCAGGGACCTATTGTGTACTCCCTCTCTCATACACCTTCCTATCCAGTAGCCACTTGGTTCTCAGTTCCTTCTTAGGGACTAATGCAGTCCCTTGTGAGGGTGTGCCTGGATGACAGGAGCCACCCTGGAGGATGCCCCTGCCTTTGCTCACTACCCATCATTGAAGCTACCAAAGCTGGTATAATAGAAAACAAACTTGACTTTGTCCTTCTCCTGCTAAACCCTTTCCACAAGATTCCCCATCTGCTCTAGGGTAATGTACAAACCCCTTGGTTGGTACGCTGGTGCATGTGAGTGTGTGCCTATGTTCTATGTGCCTTGCAGATATTCGTTCCACATTGTGGGTGGGTTCTCTCCACATCTGTGGATTGCCACAATTTTGTGGGCTTTGCACCTCTCCTTTTCTAGACCCTGAAGACATGACTGTGTTTTATTCATTTTGTTAGCTTGCAGCATAACACAGGGCCTGGCATAGAGTGGGTCTCTGATATAAGTTTGGCGAATCATGCAAGCGTGACCACCCAACATTTAAGACCCAAGGGAGTAAACATATCATGATGGAATTATGGGCAGTGAGGGCGCTATTTTTGAGGAAGAGCTCTGGTCTCGCACCAACAGATACGGGCAGCCAGCTTCTTGGCCTAACTTGATGGACTCCCTAAACACGCCCTCTTCCCTGCCAAGCCTTGGCCTCCTTCCTCGAGTTGGGACCTTCCCATCCTCACGTTGCATCTCTGGCCAGCCCTGTCATGTGAGGCCATCTGTTGATGAGGACGTGCTCTTCAGGGTCAGCCAGACCTGGCCATACGTCTCTGTGTGACTTTGGGCAGTGAAAACCCACCAATAGGTAATGAGCACCCAGAAAATGCCAAGCACGGTGGAAGAAGTTGGCAATAGGTGACGACCTATTGCCAGCTTCATGGTCTCTGCCTTCATGGAGCTTGCAGCCTACTGGTGACTGACTCAGCTCTCTGAGCACTGGCTTTCTAATTCTCAAAGGGAGCCTCAGAACACCCATCCCACAGGGTTGCTGTAGAGACTGGAATAATGCACATGAGGCGCTTGGCACAGAGTAAATGCTCCATAAAGTTTCTGAATGTGCCTCTTCTGCAGCCCAAGAAGTGCATGAAGAAACTGGCCCTTCAGGGACAGGAACATCTCTGCCGGTATGTGACCCGGTGCCTGTGACATGTCCCTGCATCTGGCCATGGTGGCAACCAAGAATGGAGCAGGTGTGGGGGTGATGGAAGGCTCGAAGCATCTGGGGTGGTGGTTGCATCAGTGCCCGGGGGAAGGTGGAATCCAACATGAAGATGTGCTCTTTTTCTCTCTGACACTTTGCTTTATGCCCTGGGGCATCACTTTTCTCTTCGGCAAGTCTTCTCTGTGTTCACAAATGCCTAGCACCTCCTGCCCACCAGGTGGGTCATGGCATGGGCTCTGGAGGAAGGAGACTAAACTAGGTTTGAATGGCTGCCTCTGCAACCTCCCAGTTGGTGGCCTCCCCATGCCTCAGTTTTCTCACATGCCAAGTGGGGATAACACTGCCACCCTCCCGGCCTCACAGTGGGGATTGACAGTGTGCCGCACAGGTGCCTGGCTGTGACCTGAGTTTCCAGTTCCTCTTTAAGTCACACAAAGGGGTGCTGCAGATTTAATGGATTCTCCCTCCTCAGGAGTACTTGCATTTTAAAGAGGACACTGGGGCTGCTTCATACGGCACAATAAATTGACTGGGGTGAAACTTCAGGGGGAAGCAGCAGGGTAGAGGAAAGAGATATTTTGGGGGCAGGAAATGGCCTTCCTTTACTTCTGAAATCACACTTAGACTAGCAGTTCTCAGCCTCAAAGCTGTGACACGCTGGTGTGGGACCAGCAGTTGTGAGATGTATCACAAACAAATATGTTCTAATAATAAAGTGCCACAGTTTTCCAATAATCCCCCCTTTTTTTTTGTAAATTAGAGGGAATTCAAGGTTATGCCTCTGATGCCATCACACCCACCCTCTTTCCTATGTGATTTCTCGAGTGGGACAGAGAAGGGAGTGCCCCAGGGTTGAGCTCAGCCTGGGTATGGATGTCCCCATTCACAGGCGGCCTGGAGGAAACAGCAGTTACAAGCCACTGAGTGGGAGAAGAACCCAGCCGTGAAGGCCTTTGAGAGATGCCCAAGATATGCAGCCCAGTGGGAAAAGAGAAGGAACCACTGCTTTCTGCAACAACACGGGCCACTCCCATGAAAGAACACCGTGATTCCATTTACAGGACACTCAAGAACATGCCTGAGCAATGGTGACAGCAGTACAAACAATCTCACCTAATGGGGGGTATGGACTGGGAGGAGGTGTATAGGAGCCTCTTGGGGTGTTGGAAATATTCTTTTTAAAATTGTTTTTTTTTTTTTTTTTAGAGATAGGGTCTTGCTCTGTTGCCCAAGCTGGAGTGCAGTGGCCTGATCATAGCTCACTGTAACCTCTAACTCCCGGGCTCAGGAGAAGTGATCCTCCTGCCTCAGCCTCCCGAGTAGCTAGGACTACAGGTGGGTGCCACCACACCAGGATATTTTTTTTTTTTGTAGATTCGGGGTCTCGCTATGTTGCCCTGGCTGGTCTTGAATTCTTGGCCTCAAGAGATCCTCCCACCTCAGCCTCCCAAAGTGCTGGGATTATAGGCGTGAGCCACTGCACCCAGCTGGAAATATTCTCTATCTTGATCTTGGTGGTGGTTATGCAGGTAAAAAAACATAAAGTTGTATACTTAAGATCTGTGTACTTGACATATGTAACTTCATAAAAAATTTTCTTAAAGAACACCTTGGAATTCCAGGCATACACTTATGAGGTATTTTCCTATGGCACCTGTTAGAAGTCCCCCAAATGCTCTAGGGCCTTGGGCAAAGATGGTGGGGTGATGATGTTAATGCAGGAGCCTGGGAGCATTGAGGTCCCCTGCAGTGACTGCCCCTGAGCACTCCTTGTGCCCCTCTGCCCACTCTACTCCGTGCTCTGCAGCTCCTCAGAGCTCCTCCCCAGCAGATGACTTTTTGGGGCTCAGCCTCATTAGCCCCAAAACACCAGCACTTGCAGAGATGGGACCCTCATCAGCTGTCTTATTTCTTCTGGCCACACAGCTCCACAGCACAGTAAGAGCACACACACTACCATGGTGTGTTGTGAAGCATTTCTTGCCTGGGGTTTGGGGTGCTTATGGAAGCCCCGCCCAGAGCAGCCTCAGTGAAAGGAGACAGGCAGACCCCCCAACCCCCCACAAATCCAAGGCCCCCATGATGCTGAGGTGATGGCTCCTGGGCCACCCATATGGACTCATTTTGTTTGCTTTGTGTGTTACTTTTCACCCAGCCCTTCTGTTGTCAAGGACACAGTGACGCAGCCTAAGGTGGGGCCTCAGGCATAGTCAATACAGAGTCTTTTGAGGTACTGGTTCTGTGAGGCCAGCCTGGTGCTGAGGAGGGTGCTGCAGAGGTCGGGGGTGGGTCAGGGCAGGACGGGGAGGGGGAGTGGGGGCAGGCTTGTTGCTGGCCCAAGGGACGGCCCTAGTTAGGATGCTACAGCCACTAGCAGCCTGGGGATGCTGGGTCACCATCAGACACAAGGCAGATGGTCCTAGAGGGCCGAGGGAACATCCTCTTCCCATCCTGGTGTTTGTGTGGCCTGGGACAGTCAGTCTCTGAGGCTCCACCAAGTCCAAAGCCTCAGCAGACCACAGTCAAATCAGGGGCTGGGCAGAATGGGTTTCTGGGCACTGGGTGTGTCTGTGGACAATTGGGGAGGAGGGGCTGGTCCTCAGGGGGCCTGCCTCGTTATCATGCAAGTCCCTTTTCAGCAGCTCTGGATTGAATGGATTGAGCCTTTTGCTAAGGATGTTCTGAGTTCTGTTCTTGACTCCAGGCTGTGGTCAAAGACCCTCCTCACCCTGTGCCTCCGTTTCTCTTCTGAGAGACCCTTCCTTTCCTGCTGCGTGGACACCCTCCTGTGTTGTGCCGGCAGCTCAGGCTTTGAAGCCTCAAACAGAAGGGAGCCTTCCTCGCTCGCTGCATGGGGAACCCAACCCAAATGCCTGTTCCCTGCCATCTCCCTATCACCCAGTCTCAGAACCTCGGAGCTATTTCTGGTTCCTCTTTCTCCTTTATCACCCTTCTCTAGTCACTTATCAAATTCTGTCAGCTCTTCCTTCAAAATGTCTCCAGCATATGTCCCTTCCTTTTTTAAAAATAAGTCCCATTGTTTTTCTTCATATAAAAGAGAAATATGCTCACTGTAGAAAATTTAGAAAATACTGATATAACCAAAAAGAAAAAAAAGAAAGTTATCGATCCTTCCGCCATCGATATTCTCAATATTTTGGGACATGCCAGCCGGTCCCTTGCCCATGCACGGGGATCTGAACCTTCTCTTCCTTCTGCTTCTCCCCATTCCTGACATTCTCCTCCCTTCAGGGTCTCCCGACTCTCCTGTCGTTCACTCTGCCACCTTTGCGGGTCTGACCTTCTCAAACTCTGCCTTAGAAACGCTTCAGTTTCCTACATGTTGAATCCAGGACAGCCCCCAGCCCCAGGAAGCAGGCGCCCTTCTGGGTGGAAGCCCACAGCTTGGGAGGCCCGTGGCGGGCGCCTTTGTGTGAATTTAGCAAGCGGGCTCCTCCTCCCCAGAGCAGAGGAAGCCCCGGGACTAGGTCAGTGGCTTGGCTGGTGGAGGGCAGGCTGGCTGGCAGCCGTCACAGCCGCGGGAGATGGCCCTGGTCAAACCTGCCCTCTGCCGCATGCTTGCCAAAGCCTACCTCATCAACCGTGGCCCCTGGCTCTGCAACACTCACCCTCCGGTGCTGCCAGGCCAGTCTGGTCCCTGCTTCTCAAACGCTGCGTTTGATCCCTCCTCAGGCCTTTGCCAAGGCTGCACCCTCTCTACCCTCCTCCCTTTCCTGCTCTTGCACTGCCCATGCTCGGAGGCCCGGCCCAGGGGTCACAGCTCACATGCCCGCAGGGTCCAGGCGGGTCCAGGTTGAATCAGGGGGTGGGGTGGGGTCTGTGGTGCACAGGAGAGGGCCTGGGCTTGCCAGATCTTCCTCCAGATTATTAAATGCAACCTCCCAGCTATTCAGTGTCGCCTGTTAATTCAACACTTACAGAGACCTTGCCTGGGCTGAGGGAAGCTGTCCGACTCTCTGCCAGCCCACGTCTCCTCTGAAGATTTCTGCGCCTCCATCTGACCTCTTCTTGATCAACCCTGCTCCTCACATAGAAGTAGGATACACATGTTGGCAGTTTAGGCTGCACAGTTTAGTGGAAAGCACATTTATCTATTCATCCATTCAGCAAGTATTTATTGAGCGCCTTTCACAAGTTTTGTAGTAAAAAAATCTGGGTTCAGCTTCTGATTCTACCGCTTTCTTGAGCAAGTCACTTAAATTCTTTGAGCCTCATTTTCCCACCTATAAAATGGGGATTAAAGTAATTCTCAACCCTTTCACTTGTGGCATTTGAAATCAGATATGTGAAAGCATTTTGTAAAGTGTGCAGCTGCGTGACCTGCCATTATCATGCCATCTTCCTTTGTTCAGGGTGAGCTAGTCCCGTGTTTCTAAATAGTGTGAACCCCGTCCCCACAGCACTGAGTGTGTATCAGGCATTTGATAAGTACTTGTGGAATAGTTAGTAAAATGTATTTACAGTACGATATCTACCTCCTTCAACAGAGGATTTGTATAGATTACAACACAACCATATACAATGGAGTTATAACATAACAACACTGAGAATGATAAATAACCCCCGCAGAGCTCCTACTCCGTGCCTGGCACTGTGCTGAGAGCTTTTATAATCATCACCTCATTTACTCTTTACAATAAGTCTCTAAGGAAGGTACTGCTCTTACCCCCATTACACAGATGAGGAAACCGAGGTTCAGTGTGATTAAATAACTTCTCCAGGGTTGTCTAGCTGGTGAGAGGTCTGGACAGGAGAGGGAAGCAGGGAAATCAGCCGACACGGTGTCAGCCTGCGGCTTTGGAGCGTTCGAGATAATGCTGTATACACAAAGGCATCTAGAACGGTCCCAGGCAAGCTGTAAGCACTCAATAACTCATACCTATTATTACTGGGTTCCAGGTCCTTTACATACCTCATTTTACTTAATTCAATCCTCGCAACAAGCCTGTGGGGCAGGTATTCTTATATCCATCTTCCAAATAAGGAAAGCAGCCATCAGAGAGATTCAGCACCTCTGCCCAGGCCATGCAGCTAGGGACTGAGTGGCTGGCCAGGGACTCCCTTTCCCAAGGGTCAGCTGTTTGGGGCTCACAAACCTTTCCTCAGACAAACAGGAAAGACTCTGCTTCCCGTGGCATTGCTGGCAGTACTTCTGTGAGCCTGCTAGCTGGAAGGTCCTTGTTAGGGCCTTCAAGGCAGCTCCACCAGAACCTACCTGTCTCAGAAATACCTGTGCAGTTCAGGATGCTGCGGGCTGGGCTCTCAGAGCTAACATGGGCCCTCCCTTTAAACCTCAAGGGAACAAAGACTTACAGAACCCATCTTGGCCTTCCCCACCCCCTACCCATATTCTGCCCCTCCCAAAGAAAAATGAAAGAATCTGATAATTACTTCTATCTACCACCCAACTGTACTAATTACCAACCTATTTCTTCACAGTGTGACAGACACCAGCTCTGGAAAACACATAGAGATAAATTAGCACTAATTGGTTTTCCTCTGGCTGTTTGAATTAGTATTTAAAGCTCCAATTACAAAGCAGAATAATTGCTATTAATGTCCTATCGCAGCACAAAAGGCAGTTCTCTCGAGAACCAGCCCAGGTGTATTATTACTCTGATTACAGCATATTTAACCTGGCTCGTTAAGAGGGAGACACGGGGACGGTTTCAATATGGCGGACAGGCCACTTCCTGCAGGGTGGGAAGCTTGGAGAGAGGCCTGTGACTTGAGGCAAGAAAGGGAGGGAGGCAGAGGAGGGGAGAGGGGAAGCTGGGCCTGGAAGCCCGTGGGGTTTCTCAGCAGGGCTCCTGGGGTCTCTTCTTGCTTCTCTCACTGTGTCCTGGGGGACTCTCCTAGGCCCGGCCTACCTCACTCCCCCTAGAGCCAGCCTCCTACGTGCACACCCCAAGCCAGTGAAGCCCTCCACAAACCTTCCTGGCCCCCGAGGGGATGCTTGCAGGGGAGGCAGCCTCCAGAAGGACCCATGGGATGCTCCCAAAGAGTAGGGGTCTCTGCCCTCCAGCCACTCTGCTCCCTGGCGGGGGCTTGAGAACCCAGAGCTGCTCGCTGCTCCCACTGTGGGGGGCCTCGCTTTACCTCCTCCACCCCCTGCACGCTTTCTGGCACCCTTTTCAATCTTGTTCCTTTGCCAGGGACCTCCCCTGTTCTGACAGCAGACGATGGGGGGTGGGGGAAGGTGAGGTCCCCTTAACGGGTTCTGTATGGAGGAGGGTAAAGCAGAGCTCTGCTGCTTACTGGCTGGACGGCAAGTCCTCCAACCGCCAAGAGCCTCAGTCTCTTCACCTGTAAAATGGGCACAACAAGCTCCCTGTTGCTGGTTTCACAGAGCTGTGAGGAACAAGTGAGGACGGATGTGGAAGTGCTTTGTAAATCACGCACGCTGTACCTGAACAAAGGTGGGTCACTTATTCACTGTGGCATGGTGGGGGCCTGAGCTGGATCACCTCTTGCTGTGCCCTCCTTTGGTTTCTTCTTCCCTTTCAATAACTTCCCTCCCTCCTCTTGTCTCCATCTCTACTTCCCCTTCCTCTCCAGCTCCTGTATCTCACAAATCTCCCCATTCACGCTAGGATGTTACGAACTCAATGAGTTACCCTTTCCTAGAGCAGCTGCGTTTAAGAAGGGAGGGCTATGTTTAACCCAAAGAAATGAGTCACTAATGGTGAACTTTCAGGCAAACTGAGATGATATTTTGTGGGGGAGAGTGAGGATGTCACAGCGCTCTGCAGAACCCCAAAGGCAGCTGTCTACTCACTGACACACAGGTTTGGCGCAGGCTTGTGCCAGGCTCAATTTTAGCCAGAGAGGGAAGGAGGTTCCGCCGGGAGGAGGCAGCAGGAGAAGAATTGCTGGCGGGGCTGAGGCCCCTGCAAACCCAGCTGAGGCTGCTGACCCTGAACATTGAGGTCATGACAGGAGGCTTGGGGGGTCTCCTGTTCTGGAGGCATGGGCAGGGAGCTGCTCTGGCCTAGCTGCCCCCCTGGGGGGAGGAGGGGCAGCTGTGTGTCCTGGGCTGGGTGTCCCTGAGGCTGTTCCAAGGAATTCAGCCTCCCCCAGCCTGTTAATGCCTTTGCCCTTTGTCATCCTAGCTTGTTCCCCCAGGCCTCCTTTCCTGCTGCCATATGGGAAATAGATCAATCTGGCTTCCTCCAATGGTCTCCTGGGTCCATCACATCCCTTCTAAGTTCTTGCCTTTGTGTGCCCTGAAGTCTCTCCCCCGCTCTTCTTCAGGAGCCCCTCCTTCCTCGGTCCTGCCAGCCTCCGGGTGCCACCTCCCTTCCCCATACGGACAGAGATGCCACAGGGCAAGGGACAAAGTGGCGTCCTTGGAGCCAAGACCGAGGTTCAACCCAGCTCTGCATCAAGTTAGCCATGTGATGTGTTTTCCCTGGCCTCTCTGGCCTCGGTTTCCCCACTTGTACCATAAGAGATGGGCCTCAAGGTCTCTTGGAAGGTAATGTTCTAGCTTTTAGGGCTCCCTGTCTTCCTTCTTCATATCAACTGGTCCCTCATGCCCAAGCAGCCTGCCTCTCTCAGCAGTGTCCTCCAAGGACCCTGGAGCCCAGAGTTTTGACGAGGAGATTCCAAGGTGGGCAACAGGAGGGCCGCCAGGGCCCATCTGCCAGGGAGAAGCCTCTGGGTGGTCTCTGCTGGGTGGGCCCAGGCAAGGAGCAGCACCGCCAACCAATCCTTCCTTTACAACCGTGCTGGGAGGGATGTTGCAGGGGCCCGTGGGTGGTGTTCACGTATGGGGGGGGGATTTCTTTTTAAGAGACAAGGTGGGTGGAATGGGGGAAGCCAGCTGGCTGTGGGCTCTATTTCTACTGACAAGGCTTTACCCTGTAGGTGTGAGGAATTCCAATTAAATATGCAGCCTATTTGTCTGTGTGTGGGAGAGGGTTTGCTGGGAAGGAGGGGGACGGAGGCAGTGTCTCTGCGGCATACCAGCAAACCAGAAATTAGCTCCGTTCATCACAGGCACACGGGGCTTCCCTCAGCCCTCCTGTGCACTCGCAGGAGTCGCGAGAAGGAGACAGACAGAGGAAGCGAGAGAGAGGTTGGGGAGGCGGGTTCTCCAGGCTGGAAGGGCTTCCGGAATCTCTGAGTGGGCAGGAAGGATTGCCCGACTCCTTGGCTCTTGGGGGGGTTTCCCATTCTGGAGGCGCCGGCAGTGAGCTCCTTGAGCCATCTGTCCCCACCAGGGACAGCCAGGGTGGTCTGGGCTCACCCCTGGAACGATGGGGGTTATTGATGCACGCAGTGGGGTGTCTCCAACCAGAGAGGCAGGGGCGTCTGTGGCTGGGGCTGCCTACGGCAGACACCATTACCTCTACGGGGCCTGGGGGGGACCCCTGGCACCCTCCCCTTCTGCACTTCTATGCCAAAGTAACACTTAGAACGCCTCAGTGAGGGACAGGGGTTGCTTTGGAGAACAGAATCCTGCAATGCTAATGCTGGGGCTTACATGTTGGGTAGAAGGATCATGCCAAGGCATTTTAGGGGTACACGGGCCTCTAGAAGCTGTTGCAAACCCTTCATTTTGCTCTCCCTTCATCTCTCTCTCTACTCACACATGGGATTTGGTAGAAGACATGAAACTCCTCCAGGGCACAAAGGCCAATGTATGTTGAAGCTAGTAGATTCAGTCTTTCAACAGTAAAATTATGTGGTTTGGGGGAGCTTTCCATGTGTGCCTGGAATGTGAGACCCTCAGAACATCAGTGAGGATGGCTGCAGGGTCTGCCGGCACCCCTGGTTACGCCATCCGCCTTGCTCTTAGGCCTCAAACGGCGGGTCTTTCCTTCAGGCTGCCGTCCCGCCCTTTGGCACCTGCATCCACTGGTTTCTCCATCAGTGCGTGTTTGCTTATCTTTTCCTGATGCTATTTCCCTCCCTATCTGCAAACATTGATTCATCCCTATCTCTAATTCCACCGTCCATTTCCCAGCTGGCTGAAGCACAATCACCCGTTGACTTGCGCCAAGTGGCTGGATGTGGAAGGGGAGAAGGAGAGTGGCTGGTCGGCCGTTTTTCTGATCGCGGCATCCAAGATGTCGGTCAGACAATCCCATGCCAGCTCACTCCTCCTCAGAGCAGCCTGGAAGGGGCCTGCTGAGCTGGGAGGTGATCGGCACGGGGCCTCATGTTGTTAGCAGGACTGCCTGAAGGATGGCATGGGGGCACAGCCAGGGCCAACTTGTGCTGGGCCCCAGGGAGGGCAGGCTTGGTGGGCAGAGAAGAAGGCAGAATGTGGGCTGGAGGGTGGGCGCCGCAAAGGAGGCAATTGTGCAGACGAGCTGATGGGCCAGAGAAAACCAATGGAAAGATGGGGAGGAAGTTCAGCGCTGATCTGCCCAGGGAGGAGGGCAGGTGTCTCCCTCCTCTTCCTCATTCGCCCTCATCTTCCTCACTGTTTCTGCTTCCCTCGGGGCCACCCCTCCTTTACTCCTGCATTTGCCCCATCCCCCACCTGTATCGTCACACATCGACACTATGGAAAAACAGGGTGCGGCCTCCCTGGGATGGAGGGGACAAGACCACAGTGGACAGGCTGTTGCCCTGGCCCCGAAGACGCTCTTTCAGAGTTCCACATTCAACACCAAAGCGATGAGGACCCTGGGTTGCACAGGAGGACAGGTGGGCCCCTGTGCTAGCTGCTGCATCCCCTCATCTCTCGCTTCCTCTGCTTCACTTCTCTCCATAGAAAAATGGAACAGAGACAGAGCGGCTTAGAAGAAAGGGCTAGAGGTGGAGGAAGAGAGGCACAGAGGTGCAGGGGATCAAAGGAAGAGGAAAAAGCATGGCAAGGGAGGGGTGTATCTGCTTTGGGAATATTAAAATGGTAACATCAGGTCATTTGTAAGTTTTTTCTGAGGAGGCAACCCTCCAGCAGGTCAGATGATGTTTTTGGAAAATATTTGGATCTGCTGCCACCGGGCCTGTTAGGCAATCTGGGGTTGGTGGAGTATATTCAGACACAGGCAAGGGTCCCTTGCCTTGGACTTGGCTGAGGATGTCCATGGTGGATGGCAGTGACACTGCAAGGACCATGAGGTGAAGGGATGGTGCCACCTCACCTTCTTATCCTGCCCCCCACTTCCCTTTGTTGAATACCTGTGATATGTGATGTTAGGTGCTAGGTGGATCCCACAGATGACACCAACATTGCCCTCTAGGAACTTGTAAACTAGAGAAAAACATCTCTTGTTAGGAAGAAGTGCCTCTTTGTCTTTTTTCTGCTGCCTAACATGCGGGTTAAACAGGCCCTTTGGACAGAAGTCCAGGCTTTGGGTCTAGAATGTGAGCAATCAATCACTGAAGTGTTTCCCTAAGCCCAACCTTATGAGATACAGGAGAGAGGTGCAGGATGTGGCCCTGTCCCCAGGAGGAACTCTGTGGTGGAGGAGGCAGTATGGAGCATTTAGAGAACAACTACAGGGAACTCTGTTAGGACAGCTGTGGCTGTGCACTCATGGATTCATGGAGGGATTGAGCCTTACGGCCCAGGTGGGATCCTTCTAGGCTGTGGGCTGCTGAGCCAGAGCCCAGGGTGGGCTTGGCCTGGAGTGTACGAGGGACAGGGAGAAGGGTGGCAACGCAGTCCTGAGATCCTCAGGGAGTGTCAGACCCTGAAGCAGATGGGCAGGCTTCAGTTGGGGCTACATTGACAGGATCTCCCGGAAATAGCCAGAAGGTGGCTGGGAAGGCCCACCCCTGGCCCCCAGCCTGCCCTAGCCCAGCCCCTACAGGCTCCTCTCCTCACCTGCCCTGCAGTGACTCCCATCACCCCAGAGCTGGGGGTGGTGGCTGGGGCGCGGGGAGATGAGTGTCAGAGCTGCTCAGGGCCCCTCCAGCCCTCCTCTTAGGGGGAGGAGGATCCGACCATGAGGTATTTTCCTGGCGCTAAGGATAACCTCGTAGGAGGCAGAGGGAATCCAATTAGACAAGCAAGGCTGGGGAGCTGAGGGCGTGTGGGAGAAGGCTGCTTTTCCCTTTCTGGCTTCCCCGGCCCGCAATGAGAAATTACAGCCTGGATCCCTCAGTATCTCCCGCCCCCCGCTTTCCTTTCCCAAGGCCCCGTCATGCTCTGATTCCTGTACCACCTAGCCCCTTCTAACTCAGGGTGGGACAGACCCACAGAGGGTGATGCAGAGTCCCACAGTGACAGGACCCCCGGGACAGCAGCACTCGCAGGCAGCACCACCACTGTTCCCTTCCTCTCTCTGGTTGCCCCTGGAATGCGGGGAAGGCTGCTTCCTCTACCCCAGAACTGGGTGCTCATCTAAACCTGCCTCTCGTGCTTGTCCTGAGCTTATCTGAGTTCTGCAGCGGGCATCTGTCTCACCCCACTCTGTTTGGGCTCCATGCAGATAAAAGGATGAGTGACCACACCTCCCGGACCCAGGGTCCCCACTTGCCCCCAGTGGGCCAATCACTGAGCTGTCACATGAGGCAGGATCCTGTTGCCTCTAAGATGCTCCACTCAGTCCTCTTCAGAGGCAGTTATGGGGGACAAAGCTTGAACTTGGACAGGCTCCGAGGCCCTCACCAAGTACACCCACTTCAGCAGCTGCTCTGCCCAAGTCATATTGCCCTGTTGTCCCTGTCCCCACTCTCCTGTGCTCTTCATGGAGCTGGGCCCGGGGCTGCCTTCCCCATGGAGACAAGCGGGCCTGAGTGGAGCTCTTCCCAGCTAGCCTCTTAGGAGAAGGTTCTGGGTGTGCTGGCTCACGGGTGCTGGGCACTGACACAGTCTCCCCGTTGCCCTGGCCTCCTTCCTCCGTTCTGCTGAGGCCATCTGAAGGAAACTTTTTTTTTTAGGGAAAGCAAAGTCCTTGCCCCATCTTTAGCGCCCCTCAATAGTCAGGGCCTGCTGCCACCGGGGCAGACTCCTCTGTCATATTGTCGGGGGCTGTCCTCGGAGGTGTGAGGAACGCCAATTAAGCATTCAGCCAGTCTGCCTGTGTGGGGGGCACGGGCTGTGGGGGCGGCGCAGTGACTCATCCTCACAACACACTTATGAGCCTCTGGGGAGTAGGTGGTGGGAAGGTGGGTGGGGGAGGCGGGGGATGGGGTTTCCTCACCAAGTCAGCTGGCTCACGGCTCCCTGTGCGCACATGGTGCCCAGAGGAGAGTGTGAGAGCCCAAGAAAGGAAAGCCACAGGTCCCAGACTCCCCGCAGAAGGAGCCCAGCCCTCAAAGGCTCAAAGTGCCCCATATTTGGACTCACCTAACGTTTCCTGAGGACCTCCAATGTACCAGGCACACATTCTCCCCACAACCCTGAGGCAGCTGATTTTGGCCTCAATTCACAGAGATAAAGAATCTGAGGCACAGAGAAATAAGGGACTTGTCAAAGGTGACCTGGGTAAGAGGTGATCAGGCTAAATGAATGTATGGCTCCAACTCGAAGACCACTGGGTTTGTCATGGTGTCACGGGGGCTGCCAGGCAAAGAGTGCTAAGGGTCTCAGCAGAGCATCTGGGTCCCAGGTCACAAATGTCCCCTACTGCCCCCCCCACCATTATTTGAAGAGACTGTCAGCCCAGGGAGAGAGCTGGGCTGGCACCCTGGTCCCCTCCACTCTGCCTCCAACCAACAGGAAGAGTTCTTCAGAAGATTGGGCAGTGTGTCTCTACCGGGAACATTCATTCATTTGGCAAATATCTATCCATTGCTTATACTATGTCCCTGGCACTGTGCTTAGTACTGGGAAGGGCGAGGAAAGCCGGGTCTTGAAGAAGAGACATGCAGCCGGATCTTGCGGTATAAGCAGATGGAAGGTGAGTAGCTATTTTTATTTTCCAAGAACCAGTGAGAGGAAACGGGGCTTAAACTACTGCATGGGTGATTTAGATTGGACATGCAAATGCTCTCGAGGGGGAGGACTGCTCAGTCGTTGGGGATGGTTAAAAGTAGGATAGATTCCCAGGTATCTTGCCTTTTTTATCTTGAGGTAGGGGATGGATCACAGTTTCCTTCCTCGCTCAGGCCCTGGTCAATTTCACTGTTGCCGGAGGCTCTTGTTTCCCAGACCTTTTCAATAGCTTGTCGAAGCCCAGAGTAGCTCGTGTCTTGAAATTCATTTGTCCAGAGCAACCTGCCAGGTCCTCTCCCCTCCCTAAGGATGACAGGACACCCAGCAGGGAGAACAGTGGAGCCAGAGGCGTTTGAGTTTCTGCCTGGACCACAGACGAGGGTTTTGGGGGCTACAACGATCCTTTGAGGTTCCAGAGCTCTTCTGGCCTCTCTTGAGAGGATGTCTCCTGGGAAACTAGGAGAATACCTGTTGTGGGAATTATGAGGCCTGAGGGCATTGGCTCACCCTGCCACGTGCCCACCTCGGAGAGAAGGTTCCTGGCTGGATCAGGGTTCTCCGTCAGCTGGAAGGATGTGGACAGAGGGCCCTGAAGTGATGGTTCGACTCCTCAGATCCTGAGGGAGTCTCACGTTCAGTCTGTAAAAGGACGAGAGGGTCTCTGGGGTTCCTTTTGGCTAAGGGGCAAAGGAAGCCAACATGCACCAAGTGCCTCCCATGTGTTGCCCAGTGCCCAGAACTGCACACAAGTTGTCTTAGTGAAATACCCCAACAGCCTTGTGGGGTAGACAGTGTCTCCCATCTCCAGCTAAGGAAACTGGCTCAATGAGGTTCTGTAACTTGGCCAAGGTTGCACAGTTAGCCAACAGCAGTGTCAGGGTTCAAATCTGGATCTCTTTGTCTTTGGAGTGGGCAGTCCCTGATTCTGGGATGGTAAATGACCCTTTGCCTCCTGGTGGGCTGACCCCGGGTGCCCTGTTCTGAGCAGAGGGAACAGCATCTCCTTGTGGGTGCCATGACCTGCCCACCATGTTCCTTGAGTTGCCCTTGGCAGTGGGAGCCCCCCTGGGGGCTGGCTCCTCCTGTTAGTCCTGTGGAGGAGTAGGGAGTTCCGGGAGAACAGGAGGGGGAAGGGGCTGGTGGAAACTCCCCGAGGCAGCAGGCGCCAAGGCTGGGAATGGGGAGGAGGGACACGGGGGTGGGTTCCAGGCTTTTCCCCACACTTCCTCAGGGATCGCTTTACATAACCAGGGCTGCTTAGTCACCGCTTTTTACTTTTTTTTTGGAAACAATTTTCTCAGCATCACAGCTCCCGTCTCCATCCCTTACTAGTCACCGGTGCTAGGGAAGTCCCTTTTCTCCCGTTCCCTAGGCAACCCAGCACATTTGCCTTTCAAATGATCCAAGGCCTGGGCGGGGGTAGGAGTTCCCTCCCCCTGTACCCGGGCCTCCTACGCAGCCACTCCTGCCTCAGTGGGCTATGTCATGAGGCCCAGGCACCAGAGACATCTGGGGAGACCGAACTCCTTGCCTGGCTTCAGCCCCTGTTCTAGACCCTCACATTTTTGGTCCTTGAGTTTGGCTCAGGCTCAGAGCCCCCAGCTCATGTCTGGAGGTGCCCATGTTGGACTTCAGACATGGCAGGCTCTCTCCTTCCTCTTTGGGGGAGAGGGAGAGCAGGCCAGGCATCTCTGGGAGGTGACAGAGCTGGGCCTTTCTCAGCAAGGCCCAGGAAAGCTGGGGGCTGGAGCTACCCACGCTGCTACCACATCTAGGAACAGGGCCTGCTGGCCTTGACACCCTCTCCTTACTCACAGTGTCTATGGTAGGGAAGAGGATTTGTGATGAGGTCTTCTTCCTTCAGAAGAATAGCTCCTGGCTATTGGCCGTGTCAGCCTTGACTGGACAGAGGTGCCCAACTACTTGGGAAACAGAGTTGGAATGGAAGTGGGGGTTGGTGGAGGGAGGTCTCGGGGGGGATGCCAGAAACACTGGGCAGAGGCCCCAGAAGGCCAGACACTGTGGGCCCTCATATACTCCCCTTTAAAAGGCCACAATGTTAATCTTAATGATACAAGGCACCTTACATGGGCTTGATACTATGAATTAAGGGTAATCATGTGAGCTATAAAAATAGAGTAGTACAAAATCACAGAGCACACGGAGCCTTTCCCTCATTCGTTCAACACACACTGGTGGCATGCCTACTATGTGCTGAGCATTGCACAAGTCCTTGAAAGACCACTGGATCCAGACCTCTGCCTTCGGGGGCGTGAAAATGCCCCAACCATCCATCAGAGAGCTTCAGAGACCTGCAATTTCTCAGAGTCCATGGTCCACATATAGAAAATCTCATCCAGGCACAGAGGGGTGCTAATTAGGAGAAAAGGCTCTTAGAATGTCTTCTTCAAACTGTAGTTCTTAATCTAGGACTCATGAATGGGCTTCAGGGGTCTGTGAATGACCACAACTTGCAAAAGTACATGTCTTTATATATGTTTGCATGTATATTTCCCTAGGAAGAGGCCGGCCATTTTCATCTGACTGGGGTCTCCGGATCCTCCAGAAGATAAAGGACCGTTTTATTAGAGGCTGGCCCAGCTTTTGGAAGCAGCATGTTTTAGAGTATCTTGAGAATGACAGCCTGTATATGTACCACACTACACATACATATGAGGTTAGTGTCCGCAGTGGTAACCTAGTAACCAACCTCCCAGGACTCTTGCTGTTTGCTTCTGCCAGGGTCATAGGGAAGACCCCCGGGTCCTCAGCCTTCCTGCCTGGACCCGTAACAGCAGCCGCAATCTGTAGGTTCTAGCTGTCAGAGGCTCCAGGTCCAATCTCAGCCCGAGGGTACTGGATAGGCACCTGTTTCATTCAGAAGCAGCACACCTGGCTTCTCCTCTGAGTAGAGCTCCCCGAGGTTTGGGTAGAGGGCACGTGGGACAGGTCTCCCCCTTCCCTGGGGAAGGTTTGGTGAAACCTGGGACTTCGCAGGGCTCTGTCTACCCCATTCCAACCTCACTTTTATTTCCCTTCTATATTTAGGTCCTTTCTCAGTCCTTTCTTGAGAATAAGCAAATGAGGCTTGGCAATTTGTGCTTTCGTTCTGCTTTCCCTCTGAGGAAAGATGGGCGTGGCTACCCAGTGGGGATGGCAGGTGTCTGTGGACACACACCTCCTGGGGTTTCCGCCTAACCAGCTCCCTCTTGCCTTTGGCTCAAGGCTCAGCTTCCTCACTGGATGCTGCTGCCCAGGGCTGCCCTGTTGGGACTCAAGGAGTGAGGCCCTCCAAGGGTGGCCACCCAGCTGCTCCTGTGGGCTCCCAGCAGCTTCCTTATGGCTGGCAGCCAGGGGCCCGGTGAGAGGCCTGCAGGCTCTGGGTGGAACCAGGTTCCAGGATTCAACAGGGATTCTGCTGGGGTTATTGATCTCAGTGAAATCTCGGAGCAGTGATTGTCATGATGACAGTAATGAATAATGCTCACTTAGCACGTGTTTGTTTGCGAGTGCCTCCTGTTCACCAGGAGCGGAGAGAGCACAGGCTCTGGAGTTAGAGCCGGAGGTCGAAGACCAGGGTGACTCTCACTGGCCCAGGGAGCTTGGGAAGGTCATGTAACCTCTCTGAGCCTCAGTGTCTACATCTGTAGAAGGAGGCCGATGACTCCTGGCTCTAGGCTGTTGGGGATATTACAGAGATAGCCTCTGGCATGTTGGTTTTCTTCTGTCCCTGTCACTAGCATGCCTGCTACCAAAACTGAGTAGATTATGATATGTAAGTGGAGAAGGGTGTCAGAGAGGGCTGAAGGAACTTATGAAGGTTTAGTGGACAAGGTGGGGTTTGGGTAGAACAGCAACAATAATAAACACAAGCAACACACTTGGAGGGGAGGATGGGTTCAGGAATCAAAGGCAGGAGAAAGAACCAGAACAGGTAAGAAGGGGAAGAGTGTAGTTATCTTGCCAGTATTTCAAAAGCTTGTCATTGATGCCTTGATTTTAAGGAAACTGAGGCAGTAGGGTGGCCAGGACAGGCCTCCTATCCTTGAATTCTGGCCCTATTGCCAGCTACTAGATGTGACCCTGTAGCCAGCCTCCCGACCTCCCATCCCGGGAGACGTGCCAGGCTTGGGTGCTGCCAGCCGGGAGCCTGATTTAGCGCACGCCTTGTTAGGAGAAGCTAATTAACAAACCTGCATTTAAATAAGCAGCCACCCGGGTGTTTGTAACCACCGCCTTATTGAATTGTGACAAGTTATTAGCCCTTGCATGTTAAATGAAACAGAAGCATCCAGGAAAAACCCCTAAATCCAATCTGCATAAAGCAGATTCCTGCTGAGAAAATGACGGCAGCAAAAACTGATTCACTTGCCGCCGCTTTGGGGAGAACTCCAGGCCTCCCTTCCTTCGAGGTTACATAACCCTCTGTCAACAGCTACGACACCAGGAGGGAGGCAGCCGGCCGCGGGGACCATCAGAGCCATACTGGGATCCATCTGGGTGTCACCTTTCAGGGGTGCTGGGGACATGGCCTGGGCAAAGGGGCCAGAGCGGGCCATGCGTGTGCGGCATGCAGGTGCAAGCAGCAGCCAGGCTGCCTCCTCAGGACCCCAGGGTGTCCAGAGCACATTGCTACCCAGCACGGCTTGGCTCTTCCCAGGCCCGGAAGCTGCTCCAGCCACAGTGGGACAACACAACAGCTCAGGCCCACGGGGCGGCCTCATGACAGTGGTGGCTTTCCTTAGGGAACGGCTGTCTGCATTTGTCTTCAAACGATGGGAGATAGGAGCAAGGGCTAAATTCAGGGGTGCACTGACAATTCTTTTTTGGAGGGAAAAAGCCATTGGCCCGCAACTGTTCCCAACCAAGGATACCAGGCCTTAGGAAATGGCATTGGGAGCTGCCGCATCTCGCGTTCTGTTCCCTGTCCTTCTGGGCTCTCCTCAACACCTCCTGCCCAGTGCCCAGGACAGCACCATGGCCACATCGAGATCCCAAGCATCCTGCAACGTGGCCTCATCTCTGGGATGCGGTAAGACTCTAAAAGCCATGTCAAGGTGCCCTCTGGTTTGGGACAAGTCTGCCACGCTATGCCCAGCCACAGATCCTGTTCCTGTTCTTCAGGAGGGGGCAACTGAGACAAAAGCCCAGGCGGGGAGGCAGAGGTGGTCACGGACCTGGCTCTGCCACTTGCTAGCAGCGTGGCCTGGAAAGCTACAGATCCTATCTGAGCCTGCTGCTTCCTCACTGGAAGTGGGAACCACAGCTACCATGCAGGGGCCTGGGGGAGCAAATTCAGTCTGGCGTTGAGTAAGCCACCAATGAATGCGAGTAGAGCAGGAAGAGAGCAGACCGACAGGCAAACGTGGAGCTGACTTTCCCGAGCTTCACTGCTGCTCGGCGTCCATCCTGGAGGCAACAGGGATACGCGAAAGAACGTGGGTGCTGGAGACAAGCGGAGCCGAGTTTGCGGCTCAGCTCTGCTTCTTACTGGCTGTGCGAGGCTGGATAAGCGAATTAACTTCCTCTGAATTGCAGTTTCCTCCAACATCTAGGTCGGTGCTCATCTTGCAGTGTGGAAGTGAGAACGAGACGAGAGGACGTGTGTTTAGAAAGGGCCCCGAGTGGAGTGGAGACTGAATACATCCTGGCTCTCTCTTCCTCCCTCTTACCCACTTCATCAGCTCTTTGTCTGCCAGCGAGAGAAGCACCAAACCGTCCGTTCTGGAGGTTCCAGATTGGTGACAGCAGGGAAAGAGTGCTCTGAAACATTACAGTATTCTGGGCGTGTTTCATTAGGGTTGGGATGGGACCTTTGGTAAGAGGCTAGGTATATTTCTGGACTTTGAAAACCTATTAGTGGCTTTTTAAAAGTTGCCAGGGCATCTTGAGGGTGCAGAAAGGAAACGATCTCTGTCCTCAGTCCTTCTAACAGTTAAATCTTCAATCGACTGATCGATCAAAGGTTGTTCATCAGAGCACATGCTCCGTACGAAGCCCCGTGTCAGGCAGAGATGCCCAGGGAGTCCTACGAAGGAAAGAGGCTGGTCCTTCCTAATGGAGATTCTGATGTATGGGCAGGGGAAAGGTCTTCAGGGAGGGGTTCCTCCAGGAACACTCCCCAGACGCCTGTCTCGGAGGGTGCGTAGGATTTGCACAGGTGGGGAGAGGGATGGTATTCTTCTCAAAGAATGGAATACGGTGAGTGGAGCTGAAGAGTTGGGGTCTGTTTTTAGATATATCAGTCAGGCTAGCATGAAGAGTTTGTTCTGGAGAAGGGGTCAGAGGGCAAGAATTACACAGGGTCTTACAATCTCAAACTGATCTTGCCCCAGGGACATTCTTCAGTTCTGTCATCTGGTAGATGACAGAGAAGGTGGGACACCAGCACGTGACAGGTGAGTTTTGTTTTCGCCGCACCCATACCCTCTGCTTCTCTTCCCCATCACTGCTATGCAGTTAACAAACACATGTGGGGGATGACGCCCATTGAACGTGGCCTCTACTCTCACATACTTGGGTCTAGTTGGGGAGTCAGAGAAATAAACTCCCACGACTATGACTAATTGCACTTCTGTGCTAAGTTCCATGACGGGGGAATGCAGGAGTGATGGCAGTTTCCTAGATGCAAGGGGGTTCCTGCTGCCCAAAAGAAGGAGGGTCGCAGGGAGGCCTTGTGAAGGGTGAAATGTTTCAGCTCAGCCTGCTCTAGGCAGGAGAGGGGGTCGAGTTGAGGCCTGGGGGAGGGGAGTGCTGAACTAGTTTTGTTCCCAGCACGCACCGGGAATGGGCTGCAGAGCATCCCGGGAGAGGGCGTAAAGGCCCGCAGGCCTGGAGCTCAGGCAGAGGGAACATGGGTGTGGCCGAAGCCTTTGGGAAAGCACAATGGGACAAGGAATGCCGGGAGAACCGGAAGCCGCAGAAGGGAGAAGTCAGGTAGAGGGAGGCCACCCTGTGGGGGGGTGCTGGCAGCTGAGGGAGGAGGCGGTGTCTAACTCTCACAGAAGTGCCACTGGGATGAGGACCTGCACGTTTCCGTCAGAGGTGGCCACCAGAGGGTCAGAGGAGGAGCAGTCTCAGAGGGGAAAAGACAAGTGGGAAGGGAAGGAGAGAGTGCGTGTGCAGCCTGCTCTTAGAAGGACGCATGTGCCCGGGAAGGCTGGCAAGAGGTGGGGGCACCATACGGGAAGGGAAGGTTCCAGAGTCCTGAGTCATAGCAGTAGGGACTGCGGTTGGCAGGCCAGGTGGGGGCCCAGGCAGAGTCCCCATGCTCATGGGGAATGCCCAGGACAAATACCTAGTCCCTTTGTCCCCTGGGCCTCATTTTCCTCACCTGTAAAATGGAGGGGCTGGAGCACAGCCTTGCTACATCTCCTTTCAACTCTAAAATATAGTTGTTCTGATGGTTATTCACATACTATTGGTAGGATTCGAAATGGATGGAAATTGTAAATTCTGGATGGCATTTTAGTAACATGTACCAAAAAGCCTTTGAATATGCAAAATCTTTGACCTCTGAGAATTTATTCTAAGAAAGCCACCACAGAGGTGAATGAAGAGTTGTATATTCACAACTTTGTTCATTGCAGCGTTGGTGATAATATAAAAAAAATAGACACAACCTAATGTCCAATAGTAAAGGATTGGCTGAGTAAATTATAGTACATCCATATGGTAAACTACTTCTGCACTAAAAATCATGGTTTGGAAGATTATGTGTTGACATGGGAAAATGTTAATGATATATTGCTAAGTGAAAAAGCAGGCTACGTTACAGAATGTACAGTATGATACATTCATTTTCAAAATTTTTGATTAGGACACAGACCAAATCTTTAATTAATGTCATTTTTTTTCTTTTCTTGGCAAGCAAGAAGAGTATTATCTGGAATAATGTAACTAAAAAATGAAACAGAAAGACAAAGTTATGCACTGAGCGTTCATGTGAATTTTTAAGTCATTACGATGGAGAGTAGGCTGCCAGCGAGTCAAGGAAGTAGAGAAATTCTGAAATTATAGGACTTTAGAAGTGGAAATTACCCCAGAGATCACTGGGCCCAACTTCCTCACTTTTCAGATGAAGCAATTCAAGCTCAGTGGGACATCTAAGACAGTGACCAGTCAGGGATTTGGGGGGGGTGGGCAGGTCCCAACCTCCAGTTTATGCCAACATGTTGCCACCCCTCAGGGAGACCCCACTGATACTTCCAAAGTGACTCTATTCCTGAGTCCCCTGAGCTGGGGCTGCGGGGACCCAGAGCTGGGCTTCACTGTCTTCCTACAGAATGTATCCTCACTTTTCCGGGTGCGTTGTGACAGACATGATTCTCCTTCCTCAAAATAAGTTTCCTCTCCTCCTCCTAGTCTGCTAACTCCCCAATGCAAAGGCAGCACTGCATTTTCACTGAGCTCAATTGTGGAGGGACAGGTGCCACTGAAGGTGCCCTGCTGTCCATGTTAGTGTGGTAATGCTGTAACCTTCTTTCTAACCCAAGGAGAGGGTGTTGGGCCTGGCCTTCCAGGACAGGGAGTTCCCTGCCTCTTCTCTGGCCCCAGAGCCCGCTGACCACCATGGCCCCTCTAGCATTCCTCACCTAGACTAGTGCAAGAGCCTCCTAGCAGATCTCCCAGCTCACACCCCTCACCCTACCTCTAACTGCCAGCCCCGGAGCCAGTCTTCAGTTCATATAACTGTTAGCCTGCTTTTGTCAGCCTTTGACCATTGCCCAGGCTGTTTGATGATTCCCTCCTTCCTTCATTCACTCATTCATTTATTCATCACACACTCAGGCACAGAGCTAGATGCAGTTTTGCCCTTAAGGAGGTCACAGTCTGGCCGGGGAGCAGAGACCTGTGGAACTGACTATCCCCCAGGCAGTGTGGAAGCCCCTCCTGAGAGGCAGATACAGGAAGTCAGGGGACCTACCTACTTAGGGTGGAGGTAGACCAGGAAGCCTGTGTACATTGGGGGATTTGAACCATGCCCTGAAATATGGATGGGGGAAGGAAGACATCCTGGGCAAGGGCCCCAGGCATGGCAAAGGCTTCACAGTGGTAGAAAACAATAGGGATATTTCGGGGTTGCTGAGACTGGTTGGGAGGGTGGGATCACGTGTGGTTGAGTAGGAAATAAAAGCTGGGTTAGAGCCTGACCTTGAAGGGTCTTGTGGATACCTTTGAAGGCTTAGTGTTCTAGTTCCGAATTTGTACATTTTACAGGCTTCTGGAGAAATGGAGAGTTGGCTCCCTTCTCAGCAAGCAGACGGGGTTTAATTGCTGTTACTGTCAGTGTAGTTGCAAATATCATATAAAAAGGGCTTTTTGGCTAATTGTTTTTAGAAGAAAAATTCAGGAACTATGTATAGATATTATGCATCCAGGGTACTTTAAAGATCAAACTGTTTATATTACCCTTAAATACAGTCTTTAGCATGCAGCACTGGGATCTGTGAGTTACTGAGACGTGCAATGATCCCCCAGGGCTTAAGATGCTGGAACAATACGACAGCAGTGACTTTTTTTATGGGGGGTGGCCAGTGCCCTTTGGTTGGCCAGAGGGCCAGGAGAATAGACAGCTAAGTGGGGTAATGTCACAGGCACCATTAACTTAAGTGCTGCCTTCACGCGGACAACCGATCTCCCCACGCCATACACACCGAGAACGCTGGATTCCATGGGCTTCTGGGGGTGGGAGGGAAGGGGCTGCCTTGTCCAGTGGCTCCTGGAGAGCTGGGGCTAAGGAGCAGAGCAGGGGCAGGAGGTAGACAAGCGCAGGCGAGCCCAGCACGTCTCACCTTTCCTTCCCTCACCTGCAGCTTTCTTTCCTCGCTCCCAAATGGCACAGAGAGGAGTTTTGAGACGCACAAATAAAGCAAATCCACATCTACTCATTGCCATCTTGTCCTCGTGCTCAACCCTCTCTCAAATTTTAATTTGGGAGCTTTTAGAAAGGCAAATTTATTTGTGACACCATCCAAATTCTATTTTATTGGATCCTATTCTCCAAGGATGCGATTGACTCCTGAGAAAGCTGTGGGCTTCTCCTTTTGATATTTTCCCAAACTGTGTGTGTGCGTGTGCGTGCATGTGTGTGTGTGCGCATGCGTGCACATTCATTTTAGGGTCCTCTACATATCTTACGTACAAACACATAATGCATATTCACAAGGCAGCTACAGAAGTATGTATATATATATTCATCACATATATGTGTAATACGGTGCAGACTCCTATAAGCCAATATTTAAGTTATCATATTTAATGTATTCAACAAACATTTAATAAGCACTTACGATTTATTAAACTCCATCCTAGGCCCTGGGAATAGAGCAATTATAAACTAGTCAGACAAAGCTCTTGCCTTAGGGAGCTAACGTTGAAATCCAGTGGATTCTTAACACAAAGTTTCTGACAAAGGTGAGGAAGTCTATATTGACAGTCATGGAAAGAGCTAGCTATGCCAACAGATCCATTAAGGTGTTCCCTTAATGCAGGAGAGACACCCATTTGGGTGCAACAGTGGTAAGCAAGGGTGGCATTAGGGTTCCCTGCCATAGGGTTGTAGGGCCTTGCCCCAGAAGAATACTTCCTGCTGCTTCTAAGGTGGAGATGAAAGAGCTGGAGGCTGGGGTTGGTAGGACCTCTCGTTCGTGACCTTCTTATGTCTTTACCCCACAGTGATACTGGGTCACATCCTCGGTCGTGTCCTCTCTGTGCCTCCAGGTGATTTTCAATGGCTTTCTCCTCCATAAAGCCTTCCTTGCCCATCTCAGCTATAACCAAAGATTCCCTCTCGTGAGCTCATCCCGCCGTCTGTGTGATTCATCTGGCACTTAACATGTCCTGCCTTATATTGATAGGTATCATTTTTTCTTCTAAGTATATGCTGCTCTTTCAAGGAACACTCAGGGAATTTCTACAGATGTGCAGATAAAGGACCCTGGCCCTGCCCATTAGGAGCTCTCAGCCCAGTAGGCAAGTAAACCTGTAATTCCAAGTGGAGAACAAGGTGTATGACTGAGGTGTGCACAGGGTGTTGTAGGGGCACGGTGGTGGGTGGGTGGTGGGGCAGGGTGGCTCTCAGGGCTCCTCAGTGGATGTGATGCTCAAACACTCCCCAAAGAAACCATAGACTCCCTGGAGCAGGGACCTTACCTAATTTCTCTTTATAGCTCCTCCCACCAATAGTTGTGATGAACGTATTCTCTTGCCCTGGAATCTAATTTTTAAGTAGCGTTTAAAAATATTATAATACATATTATAGAAAATTTGGAAAAATAGCTAAGCCCAAAAAAGAATATGAAAATCACTCATAATCCTACTACCCATACTTAACTATTATGAACATTTTGGTGCAGACACCTTCCAGTTTCTTTTCCCCATGCGACAAAAATGGGTTCTGCTCTATTTAATTATTTTTCATTTGCTTTTTTTCATGTAACAGTATGGCACAATTATTTTTCTGATGTCCTTATATATTCATCTTCAATCATTTTAACAGCTGCATAATATTTCATGTACCATAATTTGTTTGCCAATCCTCTCTTGCTGGACAAATAGGTCATTTCTGATGTTTCACTATTACAAGCAACACAGTGATGAATAGCATTGTGGATAAATTATTGCTCACATCCGTTATAATTTCCTTAGTAATTATCCAACACATAGCATATCTTGTCTTATTTTGATAGGTATCACTTTTTGTATAAATTTAGCATAAATTTCTAGAAGGAGATTGTTGGGCCGAAGGCTATGTACATTTTAAAGGCATTTGACGTTTGATACATACAGCCAAATAACCCTACAAAAGGGTTTTTTTTTTTTTTTTTTTTTTACAATTTACACTCCTACCGGTATTATGTGAGAGGGTACTATTTTGTGTATTTTCTTTTATAAAACAAAACCAAACCCAAATATTGCCAATTTAATGGCCACAGTCAGTGTGGGGTAGGGAGAGGTAGCAATGATTTCTTGTTTTTGTTTGTATTTCTAACTGTCAGTGTAGATTTTCATTTTTCATATGCTTATGTTGTATTTCTTTTTAAAGAATTTCATATTCATGTCCTTTGCCCATTTTTCTATTTATTATTTTTCTATTGATTAAAAATAATAACAGCTAACATTTATTGCGTGCCTACTATATGCCAGGCACTGTCCTAAGCACTATATAAACTACTTTATTTCCTATACTCCTTTCAGCAATGTCATGAGATATGCACAATTATTATCTTCCTGATTTGTAAGTACCTTATATGTTAAGAACAGTAACCCTTTGTCATATATATCTCATTTTTTTCAACGTGTTGATTGCTCTTTAATTTATCTTTGGAGGTTTTTAATTTATAGAAGTTTGAAGATTTGATGAGGTCAGACTGGCCAATTATTTCACTTCTGCCTTTGCATATATATGTGAAGAGGTCTTTTCCTATATTGAGATCAGAGAAATATTAATGTCTATTTTCTCTTGATTCTCTTATGGTTTAATTTTTAACACTTAATTTTTAACATTAAAAAATTAAAATTTAACTATCTAATCCATTTAGAATTTATTTTTATTATGGTATATGAAAGAGCCTCAACATATATTTGTTTTTCCCCAAGTAGACAGCCAATCATCCCCAAACCATTTATGGAATAATCAGCCCTTTTCTGTTTTGAAATGGCTCCTTTATCATACTCTAATCCTGACCCTGAGTATGTATTTTAACCTGTTTCAGATCTTTCTCTTCTGCTTCAGTGATATGTCTGTGTATTCTCTCACCAGTACCATACTTTTTAATTATTGTAGTTTTATAACATCTATTAATATCTAGAAGGACAGGTATCCCATCCTACCCTTATTAGTCCTCTTTTACAAAATTTTCTTGAATATTCTTTATGGGTTTCCCCCCTTCCAGGGTGCACTTCAGAATCACCTTAAGTTTCAATAAAAATCATTTTGTCAAGTTACAATAAAAATCCCTTTGTTTATCAACAAGGAGCACATGTGAAAATTAATTTGGGGAATATTGATTTATGAACTTATGATGTCTCTCCAAATATTCAAGTCTTTCATATTCCCTATGAATTTTGTTTGTCAAAATTCTTCACATTTACTGGGTAATATTTTTACCAATATTTTATATAATTAATATGAAATATAAATGAATTTACCATATTTTCTGAACCAAAAATCAACACACACAGATAAGATCCTTTTTGTACTTCTAAGTGCCAAAGACATTTTAAGAAGTGTAGTTTTATATGCTGAAGTATGGGAATTTCTGAGCATTTCTATGGTTAAGAGAACAAGGTGGGAATGTTTAAAATTGGAATAGTATTGAACAAATCCCAAAGGTATCATCTCCAAGCCTAAAGGGACCAGTGCCGTGTCCTGCACCAGGGTGGACACTCAATATTTATGGATGGCTTCACATTGTTGTATTGTCAGACACTTAAAGCCTAACACTGGCAAATCCAAAAGAGGGATTAAAAGCAGTGACTCATGTTGGTATGAATACTAGACCTACAGATTCACTCAGATCCCTTGGCAATTCTCAAATGGGGTGTGTGTGTGTGTGTGTGTGTGTATGTATGTATGTGTTTGTATTAATATGTGTGTGTAATTCATTTCCCCATTAAGTTTTGAGTTTCTTGAGGGCAAGAATTTAGTCCTATCCCTCTGGAGCCCCCCACAATGCCAGCTGAGGGCTGAAGTCAAAGGGTGTGCTCAGTAAATCATAGTTGAGTTGAGTGGAATTGTCTCTTGCTATTAGGATTGTCAACAGCATGTTCAATAATCAGCAGCGGAGAAGGCTTCCTCTAGGCAGGCCTCTGCGCTGGCCCCGGGGAGAAGATATGTCAGGCACAAAAGCCCTATTCTTTGCCTACATGCTGCCTAAGAAGAAATACTTGCCACATCCAAGGAACAGCTATATAGAGAATATCAGCATCCTAGGTTGTTGGAGCCAAAAGGGACCCAGGTGACCATGCTGGCCAGCTCTGCATTCTACCTGGGAGGACACAGGCCTGGGCATATGAATAATTTGACTCAGTCAGTGAACTTCTGGGCAGAAGTGTTCAGTGTCATTCTGAAGGTGATGTGGTGGCCTTTAAGTAGAGTCTGAAAATTGGGAAGGACTTTTGGACAAAAGAAGGGAAAGGATATTTTGGGAAGGGGATGGCAAGAGAAGAGGTCTGGGGGTAGGAGTGAGTTGGTGGTAGTGAGCAGGAGTGGGTGGTCAGTCAGTGGAGGGTGTGTGTGTGTTGGAGGAGGCATTGGCAGACCACTGTGGGGTCCAAGTGATCGGAGGGAGGGGCCATAGCGGGGAGAGTCTTGCTATTGTCCATCAGAGGGATGATGATGCAGTATATGGTGATAGCCTGGCCAGGAGACAAAAGTATGAAAGGGGAGGGAGTCAGGTACCCTGGCCGGGATGGTGGTAGGGAAGGGCTAATGCCAGCAAGCACTGTGGGCTCTGGGTACAGGGCTGGATGTGCACCAGTACAGGAGGGAAGCGAGCAGAGTCTTCCCCAGGAGCTGGGAAACTAGGGCAGGTGCCGTGGGACAGCAAGGAAACAAGGCAGCGTGGAAGCAGGGGCTAAACTGTGTGGCACAGACTGAGCGCTGAGGGGGCCAGAGAAAGGGAGAGGGCCCGGAGTCATAAGACAGCATCCTGCATGAGGGGGATTTTGAGCAGAACTTTCCAAAAAGAGCAGTAATCAGATAGGAGGGTGTTCTAGGTATATTCATCATGTTTTTTATATTCTGTATTTTATGATGCTTTGACATCCTGGAGCCTTACTAATTCAGGAGAGAATGCCCTTCCCAGGGCTAGCTAATTCCCAGAGATAGTAAACACCTTCCCTACAAACCAACCAGTCTAGAACCCATCCCCACAACCACCTCCTTTATCCAACTCTCACACACCAAACCAATTTTCCCCGTGCCCTAAAGCACCCCAGGGCCAGGTCCCAGATGACTAGAAACCATCTATATAGCCCAGAGCCCTGCCAACATTATGCACACTAGCTAATCCTAAACTTATGCAAATTTGCTCACCCTGTTCCCCCATTCCTTCCTGGAAACCACAATAAAGACAATAAAGACTCTGGGCCATGCTTCCCTCTGCTTCCTGCTTCCTGCATGGCAGGGCCTGGCTGCCTCCTTCTCTTGGGAACTGTGAGTAATGAAGCTTCCTTCAATGGCATTGATCTCCCTGTGTCATTACTGACATTATGTAATGTCTAGACATTAAAACCTCGGTACAATCAAAATACTAGGAAGGGGAACAGCCTCATGTTTGGGGGGCAGCTGGTATAGAGGAGAGCACATGGGCTTTGCGGGGAGACACAGCAAGGGTGAGATTCCCTCCTTTCCTCTCTCATCTCCCGGCTGCCGTCTTCCCCTCCACCTCTCTGACCTTCCTTCAGTGCCCAGTCGGCCTCTGGCTCTGTTTTCCTCTGGGTAGCCCAGCCAAAATCCCAATATTGTTTCCTGTTGCTTCCAGTTTGGGGCTTAAGCCAGTCCATGGCCTATTTCCCCTGTGAGTAGCCCTTTCAGCTTTACCCTCACTTGTGTTATGATGCTTTCCCTGCTTGTAAGAAATTTTAGGCACCTCTGAAGCCAATGGGGAAAATAATTTGGGAGCCAGCGATGATGCGTGGATTGGGAGAACTTTACCAGACCCCTAAAATTGCAGTCCTTGGCAGTGAGGCTCACAAAATGCCAAATTCTGATGTTAAAAGAGAGAGGTGAGAGCTGAGCAGTCCGTGGTAAACTTTCCCTTTCTTCCTCATTACAGTCTGACCCAAAAGATGCTGCCTGTGCATCAGAGTACCTGGAGGCTTGGTGAATCACCCAGTGACTGCCCGGGGCTGCGAGCCGTAGGCTGGATGGTGGCTTCTCTGATTCTGCAAGGTTGGCCCAGGGAACAGAAAGAGCGGTAGGACTAAAAGTTGGGACACCTCAGTTCTGGTTCACTCTGCACTGACATGCTTGTGTGACCTTGGGCCTCAGTTTCATCATCTGTAAAATGGAGGGGTAGGACCAGATGAATCTGAGGGCCATTCCTGCTCTAAGATCTAGAAATCTATGGAGCAGGGAAGAGTCCCTCCACTGTGCTGTCACCCCTGTGCCAGCCTCAGGCATGTGTTGTAACTCTTCACTCTTCATGGCAAAGGAAAATAGAAGCTTCCCTCTCCAAGTGCCCTCCTAGGTACAGCCTCTGGGCAGGCTGGCTCCATCTTGTCTCCCTGGGCAAACTGCACCTCTGGCTGCAGGGTGGACACAGCAGGGCCTCACGGAACTATTCCTCTGTGCCCCTGGGACGAGAGCTGAGGTTCATTCCCTGGAGGTGGAGCCAGTCTGGGGCAGGTGGTATGATAACCACAGTTAAGCGGCCCGTCCAGGGAGGGGCTGAGAGTACAGCAGACGTACTTCCTGAGCCAACACGCACAGCTCCCAGGGCCTGTGGGACAATGCCAATTTCTTTTCTTAATTACCTTTCATAACCTAGGAACAGTCCAGAATTTGGCTGCCTTTGCCTCTAGAGACAAATACAGGCCCCTTTCCTTGAATACTTTTCTCCCCGCTACCCCAATCCTACCCTCCCAACTCTGCCTCTTCCATACCCCTCCTGCCCTTTCAACCTCCCTGAGGGCAGGCTCTTGGCCCTAACCTTCCTCTACACCTTCCCCAGGACCTAGCAGAGCACAGAACTCATGTACCAGTGGAAATCTGTCGACCAATGAGATCGTACTGCGGAAAGATGAACCTGTGGCCTTGCAACAACCTTTATGCAGCCACATAAAGGTTCAGCTGTGACTGAGAAGACAGTCCCCTCCTCACCGCAGAAAGGAGGCTGGTTACAGGGCGGAGGGTAGAAAGATACTCCATGTCGACATGCATGATCTCATTGGTGTCTCGCATCAGCCCTGGGAGGTACGTGGTGTTTTTGCCTTTACAGATTGGGGCTCAGAGAGGCAGGTCACTGTTCAGAGTCACAGAGCAGCCACATGGATCCAGGTCTCCCTGGCGTCAGTATCCCTGCACCTACCACTGCACCGCATGGCCTCTGGGAGCAAAAGGGGCCCTGCTTCCTGGCTGCCAAGTCCTCAGAGAGGTACCTGTTCTTCATGGGCAGAAGATGGGAGGACACATACAGGGACTGCAAACAGTAGTGAGAGAAAGAGTTAAGGGTAGCAGCAGGGCTTTTGGCCTCTGCTACCTGAGGCCAGTTCCCAAGGAGATGGAGGTTTCTTTGGGGGAAATGTGTATTTATTAGGGAAAAGGCAGAACCTGAGCTCATCCCCTGGGGAATGGTTTTGCAAAAGGACATGTAGATGGGCACCCACACACATGCAATGCACACATATATGCACGCACACACACACACACACACATGCATCCACACCCAGAGCCACGGCAACATGGCTCCCAGCCACTGCGGCCCTCCCCCCACCAAACCCCACTCTCCCTCCTACCCTATATGTGCAATCTTGTGAAAACTCCACCACTCTTAAGGTTAATAAGGCTCATTTGCTTAAGATAGCACCTGTTTCTATGGTGACTCCTGCCACCCAGAATCTGTTCATCAACTGAGACAAGAAAACAGTGACTTCCACCCTCTTTGAAAGGAAAAAGCCAATTCTTAGCCAAGGGCTTGACAGGCCAGTGGCTCAGGGAGCTCTGGGCATCTGTCCTTTCACCCTAAGTCCCTCCCCACTGCCCCTCCCTGCAGTCCCAGGCAGACTCTCCAGATTCTTCCAGAGCGCTCTGCACTGTGGTTTCCTCCTCCTCATCTCTCTGGGAAGCAACAGAGCCCACTGTGGGAGGAGGGTGTTGCTCTCTCCTGACTATGGGCCACCGGCCATGTGGTCCTCAGCCTCTGATCTCTCCACACCAGCTCCACTGTGGTCTTTCTGGGTGGAGGCTGGCAAGGGAGCCCCAGGAAGCCCCTGGGCCTTCCTCCCAGTCCCTGCTGCCCCCATGCTAAGCCTGTCTCTCACCCTGGCACACCTGCATTACTACAGCTCCCCCCTAGCACGTCCCCCTGCCCTGGGGCTTGTCCCTACAGAAGGCTGCTGGCTGACTCCCCTGAAATGAGAGCTGCCCAGGCCTTTCCCTGCTCAGTGGCCCACTCTGGTCTTTTGTGGTCTGTAGCTGAGGTCTGCAAGGCCAACCTGACACAAGTCCCAACCGATGGCTGCAAATCACTAGGGGAGTGGGTTCCCAGGCAGGTTACTAATAATAAAGCTCTAGTGAGCCATTTACCTTTTAAAATAAATGACAGTGACTTCCACCGTCTCCCCCTAATAATGCCACTTTCGCTGGTGTTCCAAAACGCTTTGTTGACTAGGAGAGCAAGTGCACAGGGAATTGGGTGGAACTGGGAGCTCGTTTTATGTGTTCTGAGGCCCAAGGGAGTGTGTTGTGCATATGAACAGCATTTTGGCGGAAAGAAAGGTTGGGGGCTCCTTCGTGGAGAATGGAGTATGGAATCATAAACTGCCAGAGCTTGGCGTTATCACCAAATCTACCTACCTGGCTCAGTTTGCAGGTGGGGTAATAGAGACTCACAGAGGGGCAGAGACAGGAGCAGCATCACCTGGCTGACAAGTGGCCTTCCAAATCCTGGCCCCAAACTCTTTCTGAACTGTCACCCAGTCCCCTGCTAAACAGAGCTGACCCCTCACAGCCTTCGAGGCCCTGCGCCGCCCAGCCTCCCTGCCTCTCCTCTGCTCAGGGTGGGGTGGGGTCAGGCTCCTTTATAAAGTCCCTGCATCTGAAAGCCAATCTAGTCCAGCCTCTTGCCCAATCCCTGGCAGACAGCTTCTCCTTGAACACCTCCAGAGGCAACTCACTCACCCCCTCGAGAGGCAGCAGCCCCTTGGTCTTAAATACCACGTGCACATCCCAAAGCCAAGCCTCCCGTCTTGGCCTCTCCCAAGAGTTCAAGACTCATTTCAGTCTCTTACTTGAAATCTCCATCCAGAGGCCTAAAAGGAGTCTCAGAATGAACATGTCTAAGACAGAGCTTTAGGCAGTCCCGTCTTCTAACCTGCCTGCCCTCTGGTGTCCCATCTCAGTAAAGGGCTCGGGCCCCAGCTAGGGGCCATCCTCCAGCCATGCCTCACCCTCCCCGTCTAATCCACCAGCACATCCCGTTGGCTTCCAACTCCACAACAGGTCCGGAGGCTGTCCTCTGCATGGCCACTGCTCTCGCCTTGGCACAAGCCTGTCATTTGTCCCCAAGGTGCAAAATGGCCTCTTACAGCCACCTGCTGCCCCAACCCCCCACAGCAGTCAGAGTGATTTTTTAAAAACACAAGGCAGTTTTTACCCTTTCCTTAAAGTCCTCCCATAGTCTCCGTGAGCCAAACTCCTTGCTCAGGCCTGGATAAACGTCGGCGGTTCCCAAACCCAGGTGCACATTTTTGAATTTTTTTTTTTGACTATGGTAAGGACACGTAATATGAAATCTACCTTCTTTACCAGTTTTTAAGTGTATGGTACAGTGTTGCTAACTACAGGCATGATGCTGCACAGCAGGTCTCTAGAACTCAATCGATTATCTTCTGTAACTGAAACTTTATACCGTTGAACAGCAACTCCCCATGTCCACCCCCCTCTACCAGATGCACATTCGCATCCCCTGAGGAGCGTTAAGAACAACTAAGCCTGGGCTCCACCCCCAGAGATTCCGGGTGATTCTAACAGGCCAGGGTTAGACCCTCCCTTCTTCCTGGCCCCCCTGGCTGCCCTCACGACCTCATCTCCTACACGCTTCCCCTTGGCCACTCCGCTCCAGCCAGATGGGCCCCTGTTTCTGGAACACACCCACCTTATTCCTGCTATTCCCTCTGCCCAGATGCCCTCTCCTCACTGTACTCTGTTCACAGGTTGCCTCCTCTGGGGAGCCTTCCCCTCCCCACCTTCTCCTCTCCATGGTTCTCAGAGCTTAACTCCACCTGGCACTCTACACTGAACTGGAGTCATTGATTTTCTCCTCTGCTCCCCTCACCAGGCAGTTAGTGATCCTTAACAGAAGGGATTTGATTGTATGACCTTTCGATCTGCAGCGCCTGAATGAAACCTGTCGCCTAAGGTGTGCTCAGCACATGCTGAGTGAATGAATGAAGGAATGAATGAGGTGGTCTGCCTGGCGCATGGAAAGGAGAGTGATAACTCTTCAATGATCTAAAGCCTCTGCTTCCACTGATGTGACCTAAGATTATATTAACTGTCTTAACTCCTGCATTATGGTTTGACATTCTATTACTAGCTTAAAATGTAGATTAAAATTAGCTTAAAAACTAACTAAAACTCCTCTTGATCTTTTCCCCTCATGAACCTCTGACATGCCAGATCTTTCCCATTCTGTATGTGTGCAATTGATTTGGAACCTAAATATAGAACTTAAGATTAATCCCTATTAGATTTAATTTTTTCAATGCAAGCACATCCTTCTGATTTGCCAAAATTAACTGTTTTGTGTTACCCATCATGTTAGCTATTCCTTGAAACTTTGTGTGACCTGCAAATCTGGTGAGCATACTACCAATAAAAATACTGAACAAGGTGAGGCTCATGCCAGAAGCTTGTGGCATGTCACCAGGGACAAACTTTAGGATTGATCCTAATTCATTTGTCAATACTCTTCAGGAATGATTCATTAACAAGCCACAAACTCACCTAACACAACAGTCATTGCAGCCATATCGCTTCCCCTTGCCCACAAGGTTACTATGATTAACTTGGTCTAATGCTTTGCATCAAGTTGCGCTGTGCTTACTGACAGCTTTTTCCTGGTCCAAAAGATCAGCGCATTTACCGACAAAGAACCCCGAGTGGTCAGGTGTGACTTGTTTTTGGTGAACCTATGCTGAGTCCTAATGTTCACTGTTTTTTTCCTATGTTGTCTCAGACCATCTGCTAATTAAACTGTTTTTGAATTTTGATGAGGACTGATACTACACTCACCAGCCTAAATTCAGGAATCCACATTTTCCTTTCCTATTTCTGGAAATGATTTTGTGATTGCAAATCTAAGCTCTTTCTGGACCTGGAAGGTGCAAGTCATCTAGAGATCTTAACTCATTTAAAGCAACTGTGTGTTTGCAAATTGCAGAAGGGCTTTGATAAAGAGAGGAGAGAGCAAGTAACAGTCCACAGAGGGAGGCACGACAGCAGGGGGGGTTTGAGACCCCACAAGCAGATCAGCCGGGGACCTGGGGGCTGGGGGAGGGAGGCAGGGGCCAGAGCCTCAAAGGCCTTGAAGGACACTCTGGGGAGAAGGGACTCTGTACTGAGATGCTGGGGAGTCGCTGCAGGGCTGCAAATAGGAAAGTAACATGATTCTGTTTAGATTTTAGAAAAATCATCCCATGAAGGAAAGGTTGATACTTTTGTGGGGAATGAGATTATAGGAGGGGAACCAGTTAGTAGATTTTTGCAATTGACAGTCTAGAGACAAATGATAAGGGCCTCAGTTAACTCAGCCATCTTGGCTCTTAATTTTATGTTTATGATTCTTTTGTCTACCCCATTCACATGTTGAGCTTTCAGTTATGCTAGTCCCTTCCTGAAATGCAATCTCTTATATCCTCTGACTTTTCCAGGCCTGCTCATAATTCAAGGCCAAGGTCAACTCCTCCGTCCACTGTGAAGTCATCACAGAGTGACACCACCCCCACCTTCCATCCACCACCTACCCAACCTCCATCCATCCGTCCATCCCTCCCTTCCTTCATTCTTTTATTAACTCTTTCCTTCAGGCCTTTATTCATACATCATTCAACATTTACTGAGGGCCCTCTATGTTCAGGGCACTGTGCTAAGTGCTGGGGATAGAACAAGAGTAAGATCCATTTCTGCTCTCCAGGAACTCATGGGTCTATGAGGGAAAAGAGATGCATAAATCATAATGAGGGCGCTAACTGAGGTTTGCCTGAGTGTGGCAGGAGCACAGGCAGGACTGACTAACTCAGTCTGGGGGCGTCAGAGCAAGCCCTGCAGCGGAGGCAATATCTGAGCTGGGCCTTGAAGGAGGAGGAGGTGCCTCTCTGACAAGAGGAGGGTGCGCTCAACTCTCCCAGCTCTCTGAGTCTAAAGAGCCCCCTTAGAGTTGACTCTAAACCACTGAGTATTGCTTTCTAATTATTTCCTGTATGTTGGCATTGTCTTTCCAACCGGGCAGCAGAAAAACCTCATTTAAATTCCTAACATGTATCATCAAATATTTATTTATTTTTATTTTATTGTATTAAATAGCCACAGTGCTGAGCGCAGTGCAGGTCAAACAGCCAGTCCTGACACCTCCCTGTTAAGACTGATGCCTGCTGGTAGCTTTTCTTCCTCGAGGTCTTAAGTGCTAACCACACGGGCAGCTCATTCTCCTGGCCAGGCCCTGTCCTACCCCTCGAGGGTGACATATGCTCCATATCTAAGCTTCCTTTGGAGGATTTGGAGTGACAAAAAAGGAAGGAGTAGAGAACCAGCATATACATAGTAACTATAAGTGCCAGGCGCTGTGTGCTGGGCCTTTTACAAATTTTATCTCATTGAATCCTCAACAATCCTGCGAGGTCGATGTCCGTCTCCTCATTCAGGCAAGGAAACAAACTTAGGGAGGCAAACACTGTGCTCACAGGAAGCAGGAGAATCGACCTCCTATGTCCACACTGCACTTGAGGGCCGAGGTCCAGGGCTGTGCCATGGCTGAGGTGGGCATGGCTAAAGGTAGAGGGGCCACCAGCCTCAAACCACACCACTTACCCCAGCACCACTACTTCTCAGCACCCACACCTGGCTGGGCCTAGGCAGTGGGTATGGAACCTGGCTGGACTCTAGAGGAGCAATAAAGGCCACAGGAGTATGAGTGTAGGCGTTGGCTCAAATCTCACGCAGCCTCTTGGCAGCTGTGACATCTCGGGCAAGTTGCTTGCCCACTCTGGGCCTTAATTTTCCTCTGTTACCTCCCTCTTAGGGCTTTTGTGAGGACTATGTGAGATGTTCGTGGAAAGCCCAGTGCTTGGCACCACTTGCCAAGTGTGCAAATGTTTTTTTCTTATTTCTCTTCTTCCTCTTCCCTCTCTCCTTTTTATTCTTTCTTCTTTAATTGTTCTTATTGTTGTTAATATGTGATATGGATATAACTATAAGAAGAGCGTCTCTCTGGCCAGGAGAGGAAATATGGCAGGTGGAGACATTGTTTGGAGGTGCCAAGGGGCACATCTTATACGTCATCTACACCAGCCTTCTACCTAGTAAGGAAATTCCCTGGGTCAGCCCATGAATAATTGCCTTCAGGGATAAGAAACGTGCTCCTCTGTGGGGTATACTCTCAGTTCCTAGGTGGTTCAAATTCTTAGAAAGTTCTTCCTTACATGGGGCCAAAATTTGCTTCCTTGTAAAACTTCACCCATTGATCCTGATTCCGCTAGTAGAGTAGAGCAGGACCTGTCCTGCCTTCCAGTGAGATTTCCTCAACTCTGTAAAGGCAGTTCATTCCCACGCTTCCTGGGGTTGTTCCAGTAGCCTAACCTTCCCTACTTCTTCTGGCTGTTGCTGGCCTGATATGGTTTCCACAGAACCTTACCATTCTGGTTGCTTTCCTCACACTGGTCACTATCCGTTGTAAACTAGCGTGGCCAGAAGACATTATTCTGGGTGTAGCGTAAGCAATGCAAACAGTTAGAACTTTCTGAGATCAAGAAAGGATCACTGCGCTCAAAGATGCTGCCAGCCACAGCCCTGCCCCCACCTTCCTAAAAGCATCTGCTCAGGGGTGGGTGACCGAGGCTCAGTGGACTGTGCCATGCTCAGGGTCTTCGTGTCAGGGCAAGGGCGGATTTGGACTGTTGGTCTCGTCTTATTCATTTTACAGCTTTGCCCATGAAGGGGAGCCAGGCACCACCCTCTGCCCCTCAGAGCCAAGTGCAGAGTCAGGTGAGCAAGACTGTGCTGCTCCCTTTGGGGTGTCTTATGGGGGGGGTGTGTGTATGTGTGTGTATGTGTGAGTGAGAGAGAGAGAGAGAGACAGAGAGAAAGAGTGAGTTTTCTGCCTGATCCAGGAATTCTCCTGGATGGCAGAATTGGTTTCCATAACGACTTTCTGATATAAACATATTTGATAAAAATAAGTTAACAGCGGAGCTGAGTTGGAGCACAGAATCTCAGAGCGCTGAGAGAGAGAGAGAGAGAGAGAGAGAGAGAGAGAGAGAGACCTCCTCAAAGAACAGCATTTTCCTTCTTTCTCACTCCCCCTAGTCAGCCTCGGTGCATGCTTGCCACGAACCAGCGAAAGAGCCGTGTTTACCATATTCCCGTGTATGCGGGCTCCCTTCCTGCCCAGACCCCTCGCGTTCATCTTTTCTCTCTCTCCCCCGTCGCTCTCTTTCTCCTTAGTTACCTAGAGCACTACAGTATGTATGGGATAATATGATAAATTCATTTCCAATTCACTGCATTATCCCTTGAATATTTTAATGACTCATTGAATGGAGTAAAAAAAGCTATTTCAAATGAACAATTATGCTGCATTAGTCTAAGGGCTGATTATATTTAAACACTGCTCACATGGATAACAGGACACAGCGACCTCAGCATACGAGAGCTAATTTGGCTCTTATCTCCAAATAATTTCACATCGCAAATTACCATGAAAACCTAAAGGGCTTTAAAAACATTCATCAAAAGATAATATTCCACTTTGTAGCAACATTTTATTTAAATTATTTTGAATGGGAGTGAAGGCATCTCTGGGGTGGGACAATGACAGCAGAGTGGGCCTGAGTGATAAGGAGCTGGCGAGGGGTGCTGGCTTGTGTTAAAAATAGAGGTAGAAAGTGTTAGGGAAGAAGAGGCCACAGCACTGAACATGGGGCACACGCTGTGGGCCTGACCATCACTTGCAGCTCAGCCCCACGCCCTGGTTGTGGTCTGGGATGACTCCAGGGGGACTGCTCTGATTGGGGGGGGGGCGTGTCACAGAGCAATCCCCAGAGGCTGGAAGATGGGACTGATTGCCCCCCTCTGGCCCCCAACTACCGCCTCCACCAAAGCAAGCCTGGCTCATGCTAGGCCCTCAGGCTGGGCCTGAATCCATCTGGACTCAGAAGGCAGAGGGGCGAGCTGTGTTGGGCACTGCCTGGAATTTTTACTTTGCAAAACCTGAGTCCAATCGTCTAAGGGATGTCAAAGCTAGGGGTGGTCAGGGAGAGAACCACATTTATCGACGTCCTACTATTTTGTGTCAGGAGCCTTAATCTCACTGAACCCTGGGAAACAGATATGATCATCATGCCCATTTTAATGGCAAAGAAACTGAGCCTGGAACCTCCTCTGGTTCATCTGACACTAAAGTCCAGGCTCCCTTGCTTTCACAGTGGCCTCATACAAGTCTGATTTATAACCAGGGCCACCTCTGCGTTGTCCCCACCAGCAAATGCTCTTTATGGGCCATACATCTGAACCTACATGCTCTTAGGGAGAATAAGTCATGCCTTTCAGTTGTTTATTATGTAAAATGGACCCTCACGGTACAGGTCAAAGCATGCACAGGCAACTGCACACTATCAGTGGTCAAACGGAAAATACAGCTCTAAATAAACAAATAATTATTAATCCCATTTCCTTGAGTTGGCCTCTTCATCTGAACTTGTGGTCCTGATAAAGATCGTTTATTGTGTTTATCACTAGCTGGGTTCTGGGTATGCAGAAAATCACGTTACATAATTATTTCTATATGTATATTTAAATGTCTACAGGATCCCCTGCTCCATTGATTAGGAACAAGGATAAACATGAGCTTTCTACAGCACCTCTCTCTAGGGAGGCTTCTCTTCTTTGCACATGTAACTTCCTTTTTCCTTGCCTCAACCCTGAAGAGTGAGGATTTCTGTCAGTTTTACAGAGGAGAAGTTGCATTCTCAGAGAGGTCAGGCAACTTGCTCAGTAACGGGACCGTTCACTCTAACACAAGTGTCCTGGCACACGTTACCACACGCTAACCACACAGCTAGAAAGCAGGGAGCTGTAACCCTGCCCTGTTTATAAGGTTTCTTTTTTGTCTTATTCACCCAACACATTTAGAGTCCTTAAAAGTATCTCTAATTATGGAAAAATTTAACCCTATAGAAAAGTAGACAGAATAATGACCCCTTAGAGGCCCTTTTAATTCAACCCAGAATTGGTTGCATTTACAGCTGCCAAAGGTTGAGGGCACTGAATGAAAGGGAAACATGAACTTGCTGGTTTCCTTTTCTTTCTTAAAACAAAAAAGATATTCAGGGCAAATTTCAGAATCATTGACGGTTTCTAGGAAGATTTTCTTTTTTGGAAGAAAAAAGGTACTCTTGTCTCCTTAATTGTTCTTAGTGTTCTTTGTCACCAGTCATGATATTCTTTGTGGAAAGTATTAATATACCGTCTTCCTATGTTCAATATTCCCATTAACAATAAAGTGTCTAATGAAAATATCTGCATGAAAAGCCCTGAGCACTAATTTCAGAGACAAATAAAAGATGAACCAATAAGTGTTTCTTCTAAAATGAATGATGCAAATTAATTGATACCTTAATGAGGCTTCAGCATGAAGATTATTAGTTACATGGAATCAGAACTGAAGAATATCTTTAAGGAAAAGCTAAGGACATAGGTGGGGGAGAAAGATGTTATCTGTCAATGTTCTGTTAGAAATCTCTTTTGCTCAATGAGAAAGTTTCAAAGACGGGGCCAGGAAGGACAGCATGCTTTATGTATGAGTCCCTGCCTGCTCTAGTCTGGCCAGGTTTGGGGACTGAAGCCTAGTCCTATTCCTGAGCTGATGGGAACCCATAGGTATAGGAAGTTCCACCCCTAGTAAGCCCCCGGGGCCCTTGTTAATACCACCTCTGTGCTGCAGACTCCTTCCTTGGTCTCTCTAGAATAGAAGCCCTGTGCAGGCAGAACCTTCCTCTATTTTGTTTGCATTTGTAACCCCAGTGCTAGCTAGATACCTGACTTACAGCGATAATAATAACATAACAGCAAGCAATTATATAGAGCGACTATGTGTTCTGGGTATTGTTCTGAGCACTTTACTTAAAATAACTCAGTTAAGCTTCATAACAACAGGGTGAAGTAGGGACTATTAGTATCTCCACTTTACAAGTGAGTATATTGAGACATAGAGAGGTTCACCAACTAGCCCAAGATCACACAGCTAATAATGGTGGATTAGGGATTTGAACCACAGCAGTCTGGTTACAGAGCCCTTGCTCTTTGCTTGGTTGGTTTTTTGGTTTTTTGGGTTTTTTTGATAGGGTCTTGCTATATCACCCAGGCTGGTCTCAAACTCCTGGGCTCAAGCCATCCTCCGGCCTCAGCCTCCTGAGTAGCTGGGGCTATAGGTATGTGCCACCATGCCTGGCTAGAGAGGACTTGCTCTTAACCACTGTGCTACATTGAATAGTGTTCAATATATATATTTCTTGAATTAAATGAATAAAAGGGTACCATGAATGCCTAGTCCCTACTGCTGAGCATCTAACTCCTAGTTTTTATTAAGCTGTCTACAGGTCTAGAGCTTTATCCTACTTTATGCCAGACACTGCCAACCTCTCTTTGGGGAAGGGGATGGAGGAGCTACAGATGTTTCCTATACTCATAAGAACTCATTGTTGTCCTGTTTCAACCTGGATAGCCTGTCAAAAAATTATCCCTACTGATGGTGGCCATGGCCTGTTCTGCCATCCAATCAGTCCTGGACCCCTAATATCAAGGCCAGCCCTAGGTTCCACCAAGTTTGCTTCTGTGGTCACTGTGAATCACAGGATCATTGCCACACTATATGTCTGCAGTGACTTTATGGATGCTTTATTGCTGAGGCTGCTTGGATAATCATGATATGTAGGGTGTAGTTTTATGAGGTTCAAAACACTTACCAGTGTGTTTTATTTAGCAAGATAGTGTTCCCTGAGGAGGGTTCCCTGGAAGCATCTACCTATAAAAGGTCATCAGAAATAGAGTCTTGGGAGTAAGTTGGGTTGGGGGGAACCACAGAGATTCGTGTCCCATCTTGCAGAGGGGGTGTGGTGGCTCCTTGTCTCCGTGGAGTCGACGGGAAAAATGGAAGATCCTGCATAGTACGGCAAGAAGGGTGTGTGGTTTGGCTTCAGGGGGTGTGGATTGAAGACTCACCTCTATAACCCACTAGCTGAGAGGCTGCATCATTCAACCTCTCCAGGCTTTGCCTTCCCCATCTATAAAATGGGGATAACGCCTAGTTCACAAAGTGACTGCAAGCTTCAAAAGTTTCAAAAGTGCTTTTCATTCGCAAATTGTTCCACAAAGGAGTGATGTGAACAATGACCAAGGTCTCCCAACACTGGACTCTGCGGCCTTCCTTCAAGCTGCTGACTCCTCCTGGATGCTTGCTAAATGTGGATGCAGGTTCTCTAGAGACCAACTGAAGTGCAAGTTCAGCGGGCATGGTGGTGCTCAGGAATCTGCATTTTAACAAGCTCGCCTACTGATTTGAATGCACTCTACTGTTTGAGACCCACTCAGCAACAGTGAACACCAACACAAAGGGAGTGCTCTGGGTTTGATTAGAGCCCTCTCTTCCTCTGGTCGAGGTCCAGAACCTGAGACCTAAATGAATTTGGTTGACACTGTCTTTGTGGCTGGCGGAATTTGGGGGCAGGTGGGCAGGGTCAAGTGGATGTAGCTGCCGCTTCCTGCTGGACACTCAGATGAGGGGAAGGGGCTGAAAATGCGACTGAAACCCAAGCCTCCTCCAGCCTGAGCTGGAAGGCTAAGGGCCACACCCGGGCAGGTGGCCCTAGTAAGCTCCATGGCTTAGCAGCCTTGTCTGACAGCTGCCACCTGCCACCTGCTCCACTTCTAAGCTGGGCTGCTGAGGCCAAACCCATGTTTGTAGCACAGAGTTCATGTGAGAGGTCCGTCCTAAGTGAGTATGGGGGTGAGGGGGTTAGGGGGCCGGAGGGGCCTTCAGGCTTGGCAGAGAGGCAGCCTTGTGGTCCCAAGGCCCCTTGACTCTAAAATCACCCCATCCATAACTGCTCTCGCACTCTGGCTTCTGAAATGCCCCAAGAGCCCTGTCGCAGGAAGCCCTGGGTGTATGGGGCGGACTGGGAACATGACCTTCAGAGCAGTACTCCTCGCTTGAGTGTTTCACCCCCTGTGACTTCCAGGGAGGCCCAAGCCCAGAAAATGGCAATGCTCTAGACTGGGGGGAGATGCCCTATCTTCCCTTGTTGTGCCCTCTGCTCCCCTCCCTGCCCTGATGGCACAAACCTCCCCCAGCTCTGCCCCTTTGCGTGTTTATGGCATTTCCAAAGCTGGGGAGGTGCGTGGAGCAATGGAGACTGGCTCTGGCACTGCCCAAGAAGCTCCTGCTTGAGTCTCCCCTGAGGAAGCCCCTTCCAGAGCCATAGCCAGGGCTGCCACTAAGGAGGGCTAAGGAGGACTGTGCACCTGAGCTTCCTGGAAAGGGCTCAGGTCATGGGGACATGGGGTCATTGCCAGGGTAACTCCCCTCACCCCAACTCAGTGGCTGTGAGAGTCTCTGCCTTGCACAGGAGAGTCAATAGCTAGTTCAGACTGACACCCCTTCCTCTGCCCATAGCTCTAAAGGGAAAACACAAACTCCTTATATTTGTGGAATTCTGTTTTCCAAAGTACTCTCAATATGTTATCTCACTGGCTCGTCACTACAACCACACGAAGTCAGTAGCACAGTTCCCATATGATGGATACAGATGAAATCCCAGAGGGGTTCCTGGTGACCTGACAGAGGTCATTGAGTTGGTAACCAGCCAAGATCCAAACCAGACCCAAACTTTGTTTTTCTAGTTCTGGGTTCCCACCGTCTTACAGGGTTGATGCCTTTGTATGCTGTTTGCAAAGGCCATCTGCAGGTTTTCCAGGCACAGATTTGTGAATATTTGGGGCTAGCATGGACTTCTCCAAAGTGCACTGCCTGGCACCCATGAACAAAAGATTCAATAATCAAATGAGATTGGGAAATAAATGCATATTACACAGTGCATATTAGGATACTAAAAGCTCCAAAAAGCACTTCAGTGAGAAATGGGATCAATTCAGTTCAACCCAGTGTATCCCAAACTCATTTGGCAATGGAGCCTTCTTTCCGCCCACATAGTGCCCACCAACAATCCACCAAATTTGATGAACCTACTCTGGAAAGGGTGAGCCAGGCTCCTTTGCAACTACCATGACGACAAAGACACAAAGATGAGGGGCAGTCACTTGTTCCTGTGCAAAGAAAAGGAAATCGCCACACCCCCTCCATGCCCCTGGTCCCATCAGGACAGGAGCTCCAGCGACTCCCCTGGCTAGTTCTGCTGCCTGGACCGCACAGAATCACCTCAGTGTCCCCAAATCCAGCAGTGTGCTGGAGCCCATTGTTAAAGTTTCAGAAACTGTGTGAGTCTGTTGTAACATCATTGGTAGCTTCAAATAGACCATGGTGGGAGAATTTATTTCTACCATAAAATCAGCAAACACTAGAAATCAGGGCTTTCCCTCCTGTCTCCTTATCCTGAAAGCTGGTTTGCCAGTGTACCACCAGCCCTGGGACATTTTTTGAAATTCTTAGAAAACGTGGGAGGGCTGTGACATCTGAATGCTGGGAGCAATCTGACATAGAAGTCCTCACTTGTCCTAGTCTCCAACCCTCCTGAATGAGAGCTGAGAATTGTACAGAATGATAACCTTCCAGCCACAACCCCACATGTGTCAGAAAGTGCCTCTTGGCCTGCTTACCTTGATATCTGTCACCAGCCAATGTCTCCAGAATCTCTTTTTGGGTTCTGCCCTGCTAGGGGCATCTGGATCCACCATCACCAGGATATAGGATGCGCCCTGTAACACACACACACACACACACAAAGTAATGTAGCATCCTGGCTAGAAGTCTGGTAGGGCAATACCAAGGGGGCAGACTCTCCTTTTACTGCCATTCCCAACTGAGAATGTCTGACCAGCCACTGTGGTTTCTACCCAGTTCATCTTTATTCTCATGCCTCTTATGTCACATGTTTATTCAGAGAAATGAAGTCTGTGAAGTAGACAGCAGGATTTTTGGCTTTCCCTTTGTGAGGAAGAATAACTCCAACAGACATACTCACTAAGCACCTGGGAGTCCCTAGCACCATGTTAACTGATGTGGAGGAAACAAGAAACCTAAAACAGGGCTTCTGCCCTCAGGAAGCTCCCAGTGTAGGTGGACTGACTTATCTATTAGTTCAGCAAACATGTGAGAACTCACTCTGTGTCAGGAACTACACCAATTGCAAGGAATACTAGGATTCCATTCATCCCTTTAACAAGCCATTTACTGAACACCTACTATTGCCAGGAGCTGTTCCAGGTGCTAGGAAGCCAACAGAACACAAGACCATAAGAGCTGTACTTTCAGGAAGATTTTATTCTAGGTAAGAGACACGGATAATAAAAATAAATAAATAGACAAGGAAACGTCAAGTTGTGATTAGTGCTATGACAAAAATAAAACAGGGTGGGATGAGAGGTGGTAAGCATCCCAGGAAGAAGCAGCAGCTGCTACAAAGGCCTTCAGATGGGAAAGAGGTAGGCTTTGAGGAACAGAAAGAGCACGACTGTGGCCAGGGACAAGCAAGGTGGAGAGTGGATGGGGCGGGTGGGAGAGGTGGCCAGGGCCCGGCCACAGAAGGCTTCCTAGGTCCCAGTGAGGAGTAGGACTTTATTGAAAGTGCAACACAAAGCCATTGCAGGGTTTTAGGCAGGTCAGTGATATGCTCTGATTAATGTTTTTAGAACATTGTTTTGGCTGCTGGGTAGAACAGAAACAAATAGATGGATTAGGGAAGCATTTTTAGATAGAATCAATAGAGTTTGCTGATGGATTGGATAGTGGGGCAGTGAGAAGGGGATGGAGAAAGAGAAAGTGAAGGTGACGTCTGGGTTTTTGGCTTGAGCAAGTGGGCCAGTTAATGGCACAGAGAAGACCTGCAGAGGCAGATGTCTGAAGGGGCACGCTGAGAGTTCTGTTTTAGACATGTTGAGTTTGCAATGCCTCTCAGAAGACAGCCCAGTGTGTATGTCAGAGTCCAGAGTTTGAGGGAGTGATCAGGACTGGATGTACAGATCTGGGAGTCATTGACATATAGATGGTCTTTAAATCTGTAGAGCAGACACAAAGCAGGAAAGAAGTCTCACAACTGAACTCTAGAACATGCTAACATGGAGACGAGGGGAGAATCTGGGAAGCCAAGACAGAAAGTGTCTCAAGGAGGAGAAAGTGACCAACTGTGTCAAATGCTGCTGAAAGGCAGGGCCAGATGAGGACACAGATGTGGCAATCTGATTTGACAACTTGGAGATCACCCTTATCTTGATAAGGCCAGTTTCAGTGGAGTAGAAAGGAGTGAGGTTTGATTGGGTTAGTTGAGCTGAGATGGGAGATGAAGAACTGGAGACAGCTGCTAAAGATGATAACAAGAAAGGAAGTTTTGGTGTGAACAGCTGAGGCACGCAGTGGCTGTGATTAGAGAGAAGGAAGAGTCGAGACATCTGTTTTTTGGGAGACGGATGATAGTCAGGCATCTCTGTAGGCCAATGGAAATGATCTATGAGAAGGGAGGTACATGGCAGAGAGGAGAAAGAGGGTCATTGCCAGAGCCGACTCTGGAAGGCGGGAGGGGACGGGACCCAGAGTGAAAGTGGAGGGCTGGGTCTTGGGCAGCAGCAGAGGATACAGGTTCAGATATAAGAGAGTTGGAAGAGGTGGTGGTGAGAAAGGAGGAAAGTGTCTTCTGATTGCCTCTGTTTTTCCAATGAATTAGAGGTGAGGTCACAGAGGAAGAGGGACTATAGGAAGTTTGGGAACTGAGAAGAAGGTGTGGAATAGTCACTTAAGAAAGTGAGAAAATGAATATACTGTAGGTATGTAGTAGGGTTACTAGGTAATATTATGTTCCACAGTTGTGTGCTATTTAGCTGTTCAAGGGCAGATGTGGAATAATGGCAGGTGTGATTAACTTGGATGGGGGCTTAGACCGGTGAGTGTGAGGGAAGAGTGGGGCATGAGAGAGAAAGAAGAGTGTAAGAGGAATAAAGTCCTGGCCTCCTCTCGACAGGGAGAGACAGGCACACTCACAATGGCTCTAGGGTGTTCTAAGTGCTTGAATACAGGAGCATCTACCAAGGACTGAGGGAACAGAGAGGAGGGAGCCTAAATTTCTCTATCTCAGGAAGGCTTCAGAGTTATTTTTGAACTTGACCTCCAAGGCTGAGCAGGTAAAGGATCAGGAAAAGGCCACTCTAGGCAACAGGAACGGCTTGTGCAAAGGCACGGGGGTGCCTGGGGAATGGCTGGGCCATAGGGCGTCTGGAAGGCAGTGGTAGGTGGCAAAGCTGAAAAGGTTTTTGGGACCAGGTAACAGAAAGCCTCGCATGTCATAAGTCATTTAGAATTTGTTATTCAACAGGATCCACTAAAATGGTTTGAACAGAAAACTGGCATCAGCACATGTGTGCTTTGGGAAGGCATGTGATGAGGATGGAGTGAAAGATGGAAATCACAGCCAAAAAAAAAAAAAAAGACAACCCAAACCTTGATAACTGTGATACTCTGAAAAATCACAAGGCCTTCAATTAATTCCAAGAGCAGTAACAGAGAGAAAGGGGGGAAGCCACGGCCTGAGGTGACCGCCCAGGGCAGGTGTGGGAGAGGAAACAGCCCGGGCTGACTCCAATCTGAGATTCCATCTTGGGCAGCTCGCAGGATGATGGTGCCGTACCTATTAGGAATAGCAAAGTCAGGAGACGGTGACATGGTGAGTTTGGTGTTGAAACATACAGGCGGAGGCACCCTTTAAATGAGGTTGGAGCTCTCTCAAGACTTGGCCAGTGCACATGGGAAGGGATGGGACTGTCTGGGGGAACTTGTAGGCTGAGAACAGAAGAAAGACTACGGTGGAACTTGGGAACTCAAGGGTGGGAGGGAGGAAGAGACTGAGGAGAGTTAGGAGGACAGGGAAGCTTGGCGTCATGAATGTAAGAAGGGGTGGAGGTGGTGTCAATGTCACAGCCATCAGGGGAGATGAGGACCACAAAGAGACCATTGGTTGTGACAGTGGGGGAGGGGGATCACTGGTAACTTTCCAAAAGTGAGTAAAGATAAAAATACTGACTGTTGCATTTCAAGATCCAAATGAAGCAATGAACCACATATTAGATGCTATAGGAAATTACATCAGAGAATGTGCAGATAAGCCCCAAAAATCTCTAAGGACTCAGAAGAAAAGGATAAAGGGATGAAAATATTAGGGGAAAAGAAGGAACATGTTAGAGAGAGAGAGAGAGAGAGAGAGAGAAAGAATGAATAATCCCAACAGAATCCCGGAAGAAAAATGTATATAGTATTTGACACATCCAAGAACTGACTCTAACTAAAGTATTAGGAAATAAAAAGAAACCAGTGTAAATACAGTAAAAAAAGAAATACAACCATCTACCCTCTTTCTTTTCCTTTTTTTGCAAATACCATGATCTACATGAGAATCAAAAAAAGAATCAACTGGAAACAAAAAGACTAATATTCAGTAAAGTAAGCAGTTACAAATTGCACACAAAGCCAGTACTTTCCTACATACTAATAGTAGTCATAAAGTATACTTTTAAGATCCCATTCACAATTGTAACAAAAAATGTAAAATATCCAAGAATAAGTTTGATGAAAATGCAAGATTATAAAAAGAAAACAAAAACATTATTGATGTATATAAGAAGGAAACCTGAACAGATGGAGAGAGACATACAATGCTTTTAAACTGAAATAATCATTTTGCAAAGATGTCAATAAACCTTCAATTAATTTGTTAATCTAGCATAATTCCAATCAAAATCCTAAAGAAATGTTTTGGAAACTTCACAGTATGGTTCTAAAGCTCATAATAAATGTAAAAAGTAGGTAAATAAAAGAAAAAGATTTAGCCAAGGCAATATTGAAAAAGATAAAATAGGTATGGAATTGATTTTGTAGATATTAAAATACATCATAAAGCTACAATATTAGAACAACGTGGTGTTGATTTAGGAATAAATAAGTAAAGGAAGCAAAATAGAAAAGCCAGAGAGAAACTCAAGTTTTCAATATATGTGTATTTAATATATGTAGTTATCATTTAATATGATATTTACTACATGACAAAGTTATTTCAGATCGGTGGAGAAAGAATATATTTTATAAATACTATTTGGAAAATTGGCTCACTATGTGGAATAAATAAACTTAGGTCTCTATTTCTTGCAGATACCAGAAAACTTCCATTTTAAATATGAAAATGAAAAATAAGATTTTAAAACTGAGTAATAACATAATATTAAATTTACACAATGAAGTACTCTATTAGAGTCAGATCTTTATATACTTGTATGAGAAGATATCTACAATACCCTAATATGTGAAATAAGCAAGTTACAGAATAGTTTTTATGATATCATCTCAAATGTACAGGAAAACTTTATATATCTAACTATATATATATTTATAGATATATTTGCATATGTATAGAAAATGTCAGGAAAAATACATGCCAAACTGTTAACAGTAAGTGGCATGAAGGGAAGATTGATATATTTAACTAGGTATAATTTTGCATCTTTTATATGGCAAAAAAAATGCAAAATAAAATTCAAAGACAATAAACTAAGGGTAAATATTTGCAAGATCTATGAAAAAGGGTTAATACCCTTAATATATAAAGTACTTTTTAAATCAATAAGAAAGAGACCAATAACCCAATGGAAAAATGCACAAACAACATGAACAGGTAATTCATAAAATAAGAAATACAAATGATCAATAAACATATGAACAAATGTTCAATTTCCTAGTAATAAAAGATATGCAAAAAATAAAATCCAATTTTTGCCTATAAAATGGACAATTTTTTTAATGTTTATCCTCAGAGCTTTTAAGGTATGTAGAAACAATGGGTAGATTACAAAATTCTATGTACCCTATGATCTCATTGTCTTTTTAAAAGAAAGGAAGAAGACCCAAAACATATATCATACACAAGTATACCCCTCCATGGAAAGAAGACTAGAAAAACAGGAAGTTAAATGTTGACTAACGATCTCTAAGGGACGGGATAATTATAAACTTTATTTTCTTCTTTGTGCTTTTCTGCATTTTTCAAAGTTTCTTCAATAAAATGTGTTGCTTTTACACTTAGAAAAAAAGATTTGTAATTAAAAAAAAAAAGTCACTCTAAGAAGTCCCAGAACCCTCATTCTTCTCCTGTTCCAACAATAGCCAGGGGAATTCTTTCTGATGGCAGGCTGTTCTTCCTTCCCCAGCCCTGCCTCTCCTTACTGCCTCTCCCCCAGGAGGAGGAAATCAGCCAGTCTTCCTTCTGGCACGTGAAACTCATTTCTGACCATGGCAGCCCATCCTTTAAGCACAGCCGAGAGAGAAAGATGTGCATCAACACTTCCAACAAGGGAATTGTCTCTAGGGATTTTTGTATTTGCCACATGTCTACTTGCCTGGGACAGAGACTATTTTATACTTCTCTGGGGCACCACGCAGACCTAGTAAAATGCAGGGCATGTAATAGGTACCCATGAATGTTTGTTGCACTGTGGGCTGGCAGATATCCTTCTCCTTTTTGGTTTATTCCTAAAAAGTGAGGGGACTGAGCTAGATGATCTACTTTCCCTCAGGTTCTAACATCCTTTTGGTGGGTTCTGAGATATCTAACATACTGTGAAAGTAAGCCTGCTTATGTGATCTAGCAATTCCAGTTCTGGGGATTTGTCCAAAAGAATTAAAATCAGGGTGACATTGAAGCACTATTTACAATAGCCAAGATGTGGAAACAATCTAAATGTTCATCAGTGGATAAATGGATAAAGAAAATTCAGTGTATACATACAATGGAATACTATTCAGTCATAAAAAGTAAAGAAATATTGCAATATGAAACAACATATTTCATATGAACTTTGAGGATATTATGCTAAGTGAAATAAGCCAGTCACAGAAGGACAAATATTGTGTTATTCTGCTTACATGACGTATTTAAAATAGTCAAACCCACCGAAGCAGAGAACAGGATAGCGGTTGCCAGGGACAGGAGTCAGGGGACATGGGGAGTTGCTAATCAATGAGCATAACCTTTAAGTGATGCAAGATAAATTCTAGAGAGCTGTTGTACAACATTGTGCCCATAGTTAACAATACTGTATTGTACACTTAAAAATCTGTGGAGGGTGTGGTGGCTCATGGCTGTAATCCCAGTGCTTTGGGAGGCCAAGGCAGGAGGATTGCTTGAGGTGAAGTTTGACACTAGTCTGGGCAATATAGTGAGACTTGTCTGTACAAAAAATAAAAATTAGCTGGGCATGGTGGTGCACGCCTATAGTCTTAGCTACTCAGGAGGCTGAGGCAGGAGGATTGTTTGAGCCCAGGAGTTTGAGGTTACTGTGAGCTATGATTGTGCCACTGCACTCCAGCCTGGTGACAGAGCCAGACCCCATCTCTCTTTGAAAAAAAAAAAAATACTGTTGAGGATGGATCTTATGTTAAGTGTTCTTACCACAATAAAATAAAAAGAAAGTAATCCTGCTTGAAGAAAGCAGGATGAAATCCAAGTTCTTTCCAAATATATTGCACATCCCAAAAGCCTGGCAGCACGCTGTGTTGATGAGGCTGTGGGAAATGGAGGCTTCATGCATTGCCATAGAATGCACTGTGGGGGCAACATGCCTTTGACTCAGCAATCCCTTTTCTGTGATTTCTCCCTCTAAAGATATCTGCGCACATATGAAATGACTCGTATATAAGCGTATTCATTTCAGCCCTGTATGTAATAGCAGGAAATAACTGGAAATAGCTGGAAATAACTCAAGTGTCCATCAGCTAGGGATTGTTAATAAACAATGATACTTTATAACTGTAAAAAAACAATGCAGACCTCTAAGATCTGCTATGAAAAGCTCTCCAGGATAAATGAAGTGAAAAAAGCAAGGTGCAGAATAGCATATCTATTGCCTTACTTTTATATAAGAAAGAGAAAATAAGATATTTCTTCACATTTGCTTGTAGTTGCATAAACAAACTCTGGAAGGATACTTAAAAAAAACTAATGGAGGCTGTGGGTGGTGGTAGTGATATGGTAGTTGGCATAGAGGTGGGATGGAGACATCTATATGCATGTTTTATCATATTGATTTTTGAGCCATGTGAACCTGCTAAAAATAAGCTAAGATTATAAAATAAAGTGGAATGCATGACAATCACAGTGTTATCTTGGAGATGTCAGTCTCCAGTCTCTCTCAGTGACGCTGAGAGGTAAAGTAGAATGGCCTTGTCCTCTTGTAGCAAGAAGAGCTCGGGGAATTCCCATTCCATTTTTAAGCGTACATTTCAATGATTTTTTTTGACAATTAGAGTTGTGCAACCATCATCATAATCCAAATTTAGAACATTTTCATCACCCCCCAAAAAAAACCTTGTGCCTATTTGCAGTCATTCTCTGTGCCCTCCCCCAGGCAACCACTAACCACTACTTTCTATAATCTCCTTATTGCATTTCCTGGACACCTCATGTACATGGAACCATATAATATGTGGTTTTTATACTGGTATCTTTCACTCAGCGTAATGTTTTCGAGGTTCATTCATGTTGTAGCATGTATCAGTCCTCCATTCCTTTTTATTGTTGAATAACACTCCATTGTACGGAGAGACCACATTTGTTTGTCCAATTGATGGGCATTTGGGTTGTTTCTACTTTTTGGCTATTATGAATGCTGCTGCTGTGAACATTTACTACAAGTCTGTGTGTGGACATTTGTTTTCAATTCTCTTGGGGAGACACCTAGAGTGGTACTGCTGGGTCATGTGGTAAATTTCTGTTTAACATTTTAAGAAACTGCCAAACTGTTTTCCAAAGTGGTTGTACCCATTTTACAATTCCACCAGCAGGGTATGAAGGTTCTACTTTCTCATATCCTTATCAACATTTGTTAGCAGCTGTCTTTTGATTATAGCCATCCTAGTCTGTGTGAAGTGGCATCTCGTGTTTTTAATTTGCATTTCCCTAATGACTAGTGATGCTGAACTTTCGTTTCATGTCCTTATAGACTATTCATATCTTTTTGGTGAAATATTTATATCAACATTTTGCCCATTTTAAAATTGGATTATTTATTTTATTATCCCAGAAGGAATTTTAATAGGTGTGTCCCAACTGGAAGTTAGGGAAAACGGAGGCAGAAGGGTGAGTGGAAAGCAAGGAAGTGGCAAATATTCCCACAGGTGGAAAGGAGGGGCACTGGCCAGGAACTCTACTCTCATCAGCTGTCAGAACTGGATGTGCTGCATCCTTGAACTTCTGGCCTCATTCATAATCCATATGTGGGGTTGTCTACTTACTACAGCTCACCATGACACTGATTATTCCCGCCAGGAAAATGTCTACCTCAAGGACAGCCTGCATCCCAAGCTGCCACTGCAACCCAGGTGAGTAGCAGCACCCCTGAGGCAGACTCCCCCAGCCCCTGCCCCACTGGCCACCTTCAAAGACACTGTGAAGCCCCACAGTCTGCCTCCCAGCCTGGTCCTCTTCAGTCAAAGCCTCCCCCAACCCCTACATTCCCAGCCATCGGTTCTCCACCACACTGCTATGCCTGAAATGCTCTTTTCCTCTTTGCCTCTGAGCCGGTCCTCCATTCCTCCCCCACCTCCAAACCCTTCCATTCTTCCCTCTGGAGCTGTCACTGCGTAACAAGCCAGCTCCCCTCCATCCTCTCTAACGCTCTACTTCCTTGCCCGTACCTGGCTCTCCCCTCAGGAACCCCTTCCCCCAGCACTCTTGCAGCTGGTGTGCATTCTGGTTCTCTCATGCCGCCACAATCCCGGGGTCAAGAGGTCGGGTAGGCGTCATTGCTCCCTGTTGCCACATCCTTCTCTGTGGCATAGGCCCTTCGACTCCACACCTTCTTTCTGTCTTTGTTGCCGTCACCTGGGACCTCTTGGTTGCTACTGCTCATTCATCAGACAACGGCACCGGCTCACACTCGTCTTCTCGTTCCCAAGTCCTGCTCTTATGCTGGTGACCTCGGCAAGCATGTGGACACCCATCCAACACCATGGCCTCCCTCGTTCCTGCATCCCTGCATCGATGGTGACCTTTTCCTCTGCATCTCAACATCAACTTCCAGAGTCACTCCCTGAAACCTGTCATCCCGCTAAACTGCTCCACCTCCAAAAATCACTAATTCTGGCCACAACCTCCTCTTGGTCCAGCTTGCTTCTTCAACTATGCCTACTGGGACTAATCTTCAACCCCAGGGGGGACCTCCTCACCACTGGTAACTCCTTTCTCAAAGCCCATCAACTCCCTCTTTTCTTCACTTGTGTCTTAATCAGCTTAAATGGCCAGAACCTAAATTCCTTTGTTCTTCTGTCACTGAAACATTTCCTTAACAAAACCCCAAAGCTGGGTAAACCCAACTTTCCTTTCCTTGTGTGTGTGTTACCTGAGCAGTGGGCACTCCGGGAGGAAGTCACGTCACTGGGGAGATTGGCTCTGCCCTATATTTTTGGTCACCAGCTTCATTATGGGCCCTCAGTAGTGCTCTAGTCAACTTGCTCTCCCACTCTTGCTAACAACTTTCCAGGATCTCAAACCTTCTCTGATATCCTTAAATCTCCACCCTGCCCTAACTCCCCCCAACCCTCTCTTGGCAGATAACTTTCTCAACAATAACTTCTCAGAGAAAATTGAAGCCATCATATAACTTCTTCAAGATCTGCTTCAAGGCCTGTAACCCCTTGTGCACCTGCCCTGACCTCTCTTTCTCTCCAGTTATGGAGAAGCCGAGTGGCCCAAGCCCCAAGAAGGATGAACTCACTTCCTCCACATGAGCTTTGGATCCCCTCTCACCATCAGTAACACCCTCTCCCTCCTGAACATTCTACTCTCCTATTCCTCCTCATCATTACAGCCTGATCATGTCTCTTTCACCTTCAGGAAAATGCCTTCCTTGGCTCCATATCTCCCCAGCTAGTCCCCTACTCTTGTCTCCTCCCTGCTTCATAGGCAAACTCCATGAGAGAGTATCAACACCCTCTGCCTCTGTTTCTTTACTTTCCACTTACTCCTTAACCCACTCTGCCCCCATCGCTTCTGCCACGCCCTTGCTGGGATCACCACCTCCACGTCGCCAAATCCAATGGACGTTTCCCAGTCCTCATTACACTGGGTGTCTCAGCTGTACCTGACACGGTGGGCTACCCCTTCTTCATCGAAATACCTTCTTATCTTGACTTCTGTGATTCCATGCCATTCTTCTTCCTCAAGCCTTGTTTTCCCAGGGCTGGGTCCTGGGCTCTCTTCTTTTATCCCCCTAACCTCCTTCTCAGGAATATCAACCCACAGGCACATTTATTTCTCTAAACCAGAGTCTCCTCTGAGCTCCAGACCCTATGTCCAATGACCCACTTCCCATCTCCCCTTGGCTGTTTCAAAGCACCTCACACTCATCACATCCAGAAGCGTCGCCTGGCCTTGCAGTTTCCTGTGTCTGTGAATGAAGGCAACCTCCCTCCACCTGGTACGCAAACAGGAACCCAGGTGCCACCTTTGCCGTGATCATCCCTTTTGCCCTCCTCTTCCAGTCTACCACCACATCTTGCCAATTCAGCCTCCCAACAGCTCTCACATCCACCCCTTCCCCCATCTCCCTGACACCATGTCGAGCCAAGCGACCATCACCTTTTGTCTTGTCTACCGGAACAGCCTAACTGGTCTCTTCATATCTGTGTTGGCCCCCTAATCAATTTTCTACCCTAATCCAGAATATTTTTTCAAAATGCAAATAAGATTATATCATCCTGCTGCTTAAAATCCTCTGCTTTCCATGGATCCTTACTGTGTCCTACAAGGCCTTGCATGATTTGTTCCCACAGTCTGCCCACCTCTCCTTGTCATCGTGCACACACGCCCCTCGCACTCTGTATTCTACTCTCATGGGCTCTCCTGTTTCTAGGGTTCGTCCTGCTCCCTCCCACCTCACTGCCTTTGCGTATGTCTTCTCTACGTCTGGAATGCATCCTCACTATCACCCTAGGACCCCGGAATCCAGTTAACTTCTATTCATGCTTAATGACTCAGTCCAAGGTCATTTCTCTGGAGAAGTGTTCCTTATCCCCATTCAAGGTTAAGTTCTTTGTTAAACATTCACACATCTCTTTCCCTCAGACACTTACCTCAGTTTATAATCAATAATACATTCATTGGCATAACTTTTGATTAATGTCAGTGTCTGCCACAAGACTACAACCTCCTTGAAAGCAAGGATGGTATCTATTTCTGCTCACCATTATATCCCCACTAGAGCACAGCATCTGTACACAGTAGACACTTAATAAATATTTTTGAACAAATAAATGAAATATATATTGCACCTGGCCCAGGTGGTTCAAATGTTCGTTTGTTCGTTCATTTAACAAGCATCGATTAAGCCCTTGCATATCGTAAGCAGCACTCCAGAGGCTTAGGATGACGGATGCGAGAAGCATGGCCTCTGCCTTTGAGCACGCAGTAGCCTGAGAGGGGAGCTGGGTGTATCTGCAGGGTCCGCGTACCCTTTGTGCTCTAACCAGGCATGCATCTAGCGCTATGGAAGCAAACCTAAGGAGACAATGAACTCTGGGGTGACCAAATAAAGCCTTACAGAGAATGTTACCTCTGAGCTGGGTCCTAATGAGTGGAAATATGCCTAGGAGGAAGGCTGAGCCAAAGGAAGTGGCACATCCAAAGGCAAGGCAGCAAGTCGTTCTGTGTTTGGAGGGTAGAGTTCACAAGGCTGAGAGGTTGAGAGGTGGAGTGGCAGTGGACAAGGCCAGCAGGGTTGATGGGGGCAGATGGGTGTGTGCCGGGGGCGGTTGTAAGTGCACAGGCAGGGTGTGGGGCAAGTAGGAGTGCCGTGCATGATCAGAGCTAGGCTGAGAGTGAGAATTCCTGCGTGTGATGTAGTGGGGAGGACTGGAATGGGCACCCTAGGAGCTAGTCGTGGGGATAGTAGGCCGATCCGTGTGAGGGACGGGCTGGCACAGCACAAGAGTGGTCATTCCTGGAGACAGGCCAGTGTGCCACCCCCTCTGTAACACAGCAATGCTGATATGGGCCGCATGTTTGTGCTTCCAGAGATTCACACGTGGAAGCCCTACCTCCCAAGGTGAGGGTATTAGGAGGTGGGGCCTTTGGGAAGTGATTAGGTCATGAGCGTGGAGCCCTTATAAGGGATTAGTGCCCTTATAAGAAGAGACACGAGACAGCTTGCTTCCTGTGTAGACGGGGAGAAGGCTACAGACCAGGAAGCAGGTCTCACCGGACGCTGAATCAGCCAGCACCTTGGTCTTGGTCTCCCCAGCCTCTAGAACTGTGAGAATAAACGTTTGTTGTTTAAGCCACCCAGCCTATAGTACATTTGTTATAGCAGCCCGAGCTGACTCAGACAGATGCCCAGGTAGAGGGGCTTTCCTGACGTGGAGTTGAACTTCAGAGTCTCTGAGGCCCTCTCCTTCCACCTTGCCATTTGAGGAGCCCGTGTGTGTCTGCCTTTCCCAGAGAGGAGGAATGAAAAGTGTTCTTAGGACAGAACATGGTCACAGTTCAGTAGACACTGAGATAGTCCTACATCCTAGAAGTACTGAGAAGGGGGGGGCCTATATTAATCATGTCTTTTACTTTCTATATTTTCTGAGGCTTTGACACTGGGGGCCTTGCTGAGCTGGAGAGACTGCCCCTCCCAGGGCCAGCTAATTCCTAGAGATAGCAACTCTCACCCAAGAGCATGCTCTTCAAATGCGAGCCAACCAACCCTGAGCCCACACCCTCAACCATCTCCCCTGTCAGGCCAAGCCACTATCTCCAGCTGTAATCATCCAAGGGCCAGATACCAGACAACTAGTGGCTGCCCCCATGCCCAGAGCCCACCAGAATTATTCAGACCAGCCAGTCCTAAGCCTGTCTCCCCTGCTTCCCCTGCCTTACCCATTCCTTCCCGTGAAAACCACAATGAATGTCCTCACCCACATTTCCCCTTGCTCCCTCTGCCTCCCGACCAAACCTGGTGCTTCCCGTGTGGCCCTGCATGGTGTGCTGTGCCTCCTGTTTGCAGGGATCTATGAGTATAACCTTCTTCCTTCATCACCATCATTTTCGTCTGCAAATCCCGGGTACATTTTAAAACAGGGCCCTGACTCCTTAAGGCTCAGACATCCATCAGGCCCATCTGTAGCCTACAGGAACCTGGGAAGAGTCTAGCACACCAGGCTCCCATTTTCTGATAGGATTGTGGGTGGCCTGTTGCCTTCAGTACTCACTTGTCCTCGAATGGGAGATGGAGCTGACCTAACCAGGTTAGTGTTCACAGTCAAATTGGGTGGAGAGCCATCTTCTCCAAGGCAGTGGTCTCGCCTGAATGTTAGAATCACCAGGGGAGCGTCTCAAAGCTACCACAGCTGGGCACCACAGCGTGGAGGTTTTGATTTAAGGGGGAGGTATGGAGTGGAGTCCAGGTGTTGGCATTGGTTTGGAAATTTCCCAGGTGACTCCCATGCAGTGTTAGGGGCAAGAACTACAATCCCAGAGTCTGGCTCCCCAAAGTCCCTGGCCAAATCCACCACTGGCTACAACCTAGGTTTCTTTCTTCCTGCTTGGTGCACTTAGTTCAGGGAAGACTATGTGTCCTCTACATAAAGAGGGCAGACTTCCCCTGACCTCAGCTGGCGCCCCTTGTGCCCTGGAGATGAAGGGGCTTGAGTACCCAGCCGAGAAGCTCAAGTTACAAACACAAGTGGCCCTGCGCTCCCACTATTCATGATCATGTTGGTTGGAATACAAATTTAGCCCAGAGTGGGCTGGTTGTGTTTGAGCCTCCCCCACAAAGTTCTGTATGGGAAATCTAGTTAAGAGCCTTCTTCCTGGGGGAGGCTGAGTGTAACAGCTGCTCCTCGCCAGGGCTGACAGGCCCACCAGGATGCAGGCTGGGTGCTGCCCCTTGGGCCTAAAGCCTTTCATCCCTAAGGGCCAGCTCACATTTCAGGCCGGTGGCCACCAGGCCGGACTTTCTCTCCATAGCTGCTGACAGAGATACATCCTGGGCCATGTGGACAGAGGCACCTCCACCCCGGAGCTGGGCTCACGTCACACTCTGGCACCTTTGGAAAGAGGTGTTGTGTAGTCTCCTCCCTTGCCTACCTCCACTCTAGAAGCTGGGAAGATAAAATTCTGGATTTCCCAGCCTCTACTGCTCTGAGGCCATGTTCTGGCCAAGAAGATGTACAAGAAAGTCTCTGGAGAGGGATCTCCTCCTGAATAAAAGGCAAAGTCTCACTTGCAGAAAATCCTTGGTGTCTTTTGTCCCCTCACCCATCTTCCTCCTTCCTGCCTAGAAGATGGACATGATGTTGGATGTAGAGCAGCCATCCTGTGACCAAGAGGGGACGAGTGTGAGGCTGAAGGCCTATGTGCTAAGGAGGATGAAGCCTGGATAGATGGAAGAGGCCCGGTCCGTGAGCTGCTGAACCAGCCCAGCTTTGCCAGCTCTTAGATTTGTTGTTGCATGAAACAAACCAACCCCTTAGGCTCCTGCAGTAGAGGCTTTTCTTCCTTGCACCCAAACACATTCCTATGGACACATATGTCAGTTTTGGCAAGTGGATGCCAGAGGGTAGTCCTCAGAAAGGCATCCCAATGTTGTGCCAAGGTTCTTGAGTAAACAATAGAGGACCTGGATTTTAGCCCCAGTTGTTCTACATATAGGCTGTGTGTTTAGGGAGTTATTTACTCTCACATAGGTGTAGTTTACTCATCTGCAAAATGGCAATAATACCTGTCTCACACAACATGGTTATTCTAAAAATAAAATGAGTTAAAAGTGTGAAAGCATTTTTAAGACTGGAAGCAGTGTCTATGGGTCAGGTTTTGTTATTGTGAACAAATGGCACCAGCATTTGTTTCCGATGGTCCCTGGAATAGCAGTTACCTTGACAGCCGGAAGACTTCCTCCAAATGGTCTATCTCCAGATGCCTGGAGCCACAGAGACTGAGTGCCTCAGTATCTCTTGTTTGCCTAGAAAGAGGCGGCCACGGAGACATGCACCCCACATGCAGCCCTTGAGTCCCTCTGATTCTCTCTCTTTCTCTCTCTCCGTGTTCCCAGGGGGACAGAGCTTGCCCAGGAATAGGACTGATTACAGAATCCTGGAACCCTGGAAGGAATAGGGGCCATGTTTCCTTTATGGCAAAGTTGGCAAGAACCATCCAGCATCTTCCACAGCCTCCCAGCAATGGATGTCCCCCACTCTCCTGGGAACGCCACTCATTCTGGTATAGCTCAGATTGTTAGAAAGCACTGTGTGTCATGCCTCCTTAAAACTCACGCTTTCTTCAAGAATGACATTAGAACAATCCCTGTCCTTCTTGCACATGGCAGCCCCTCAGACATTCGAAGGCAGTTATCACGTGCTCCAATGACCTTTTCTTCAGGCAAAAAGTCCCAGTTGCTTCAGCTAGTTCAGCTACCAGAGGCTACATCCTACACCTGCCTTGAGTGGTTCACAAGCTACCGAGAGAAACAGACGTGTAAATAGCTACAGTATGATGATGTGTCACACCAGGACCCAGGGTAGAGACATACACAAAGGGCTGTGGGAGCACAGGGAAGGGTGAGAGTGGGAGGTAAGTATTCAAGAAGTGTATTTAGAGATAGTGATTTGCGTCGAGTGGTCCATGGATCACACGTCTGAGTCAGTAAGGCTATATTGGTTGCAACAGTGCTGGAACAGAGCCTGCAGGAACCTCCAAACAGATTATGTTCTATCTAGATGGAATCCGCTCAAGATGGACGCTGCAATATCCTTAGTGATTAATCTCCCATAGCTTGTGCCTTGGCAATTGCCTAATGTCGCCTTTGGTCTCGGATGGATATCATAATGCTTTTCTCTTAGATTGTATGCACATTAAATGAATCGCTCAGAATAGTGACTGGCACATATGAAGTGATCAATAAATGCCAGTCACAGAGAATAAGCAAACGGCTTCTCTGAGATTCAAAACCATGTCCCTTGTCCCCAATTCCATCCTGTTCCCCCTGCACAGAAGGGCAGGTACAGCTCAGGGGACAGAGGGACAGATTCAGTGGTGACTTTCATTCACAACAATATGGTATTTGTTTGTATGTTACAAATTCCTGCACACTTAGGTCTCTGGACACTTGTGAAATTTAAAACATCCATTCTACAAAGACATACTTGTTGGCAACATGTTCTGCCAGCGTCTCTGAATCAAGTGCCTTCTGCCACTGTGCTGCCCAGTCCTCTGGGGACGGCTGTCCCTCTAGCATCTGCCTGCTCAAGATGGCTGGGGGAAGGAATGCTCTCGTGGGGTTCATGCGGCCCTGGCTGCATGCCAAGGGGATGCAGGCTGCCGAGTGATGAGTTCAAATCCTGGTGAGATCACTGCACTTTGTCCCCCCTCAAAACCCCTACTCTGTTTCCTGGGGCCACTGCAACTTTTCTGTCTTAATAGAGCTGAGGGATTTATTTAAATTTCAAAGTGTCATCAGCAGCCAAGCAGGCGGCAGAAATCGCTACATGTCGAGTGATGAATTAAGAGATACATACTGCATGGGAGGGAGAGAGAAGAGGAAACTGATGGAAAAGAAAGGAAAGAAAGAGCTCCTAAGCAACAAAGGGCGGGGATCATTTGTTTAACTGAAATAGTAATCGGATGAATGTCTCTATCTCCAAAGCTACTTTCATGTCTACCACCCTAACCAGTTCCTCCTCTGACTTAACCCATTTCTGTGAATGGCACTGCCATTTTGTCAGCCATCAAATTCAAAGTATGAATCATCTTTCGACTCCTCTCTCCATTCATGCCCAATTCTTATTGATTTACAAGTTCAGGGTCTCCCTAGAATTCATCTCTCCATTCCCCATTCTTTCTGACACCCTTGGGTGAAGTCTGTGCCAGCTCTTGCCTCTACTATTTCAACAGCATCCTACCTGGCCTTCTAACCTCTATCCCTGTCTTCCTACTCGTTTGGGGCTTATTTACAATTAGAGTAAGGAGTGGTGTCTTGGTAAACCAACTCTCTGGAAAATAAAAATTATGCCCTGATTTGTAGTGTTTGCTCATTTCTATGGGTAAATATTCACACCATGTTTGATCCAAGCTACCATTGTGAGGTCACTGGATGTGGAGTTGGAAAGATGCACAGACTTGGCTCTTGCAAGCTTATTACCGCCCCATAATCTTCCTAAAGAACAGCGTGCCACAGACTTATGACTTAAATATAAACTTTATAACCTGGTTTGAGGGTTTCCACAGCCGCTTGTACAGCTGACCCCATCAAACCCCTGCATATGCCCATGCAGACTGGGGACGTTTCTGATCTCCAGTGTGATTCTTGCTTTGTAGGGTCTCTTTGCCCATCAGAAAATCCTTCTCATTATTCAAGACGGTTCATCTATGAAGACTTCTGAGCCCCTTGAACCAGAGACAACGTCCTCATTCTTTGAACCCCAATAGCATTTGCTTGCACTTGCCAAATTTTGCTATGTATCTGGTTATGTGTGGGCTTCTTTTGGTCTCTCTTATTAGATTATTATTTTCTTGAAGGCAGGGACTATTATTTCTTTGCTGCTCCTGAAGTGCCTTGTGTATTTTCTTGCACAAGTAGGTGCTTAAGAAGTATTTGTTGAAATGAATTTACCCATTTCCTCTGTTAGGATAAGACATTGTTGTTTTCATGTTCTAGGAGGGGGAAGAGATTTCTGGCCCCAGAGGTGGACAAACCCCTTGTATTGCTGGCCCTGACACAGCGTCGCTTGCTATGGAGCCTCTGCCTCAGCCTGGGGGAGCTGAAGCCTCTGGACTCTCTCTCTCACATACTACACTGCCTCCCAGGAAGTCAAGGTCAGCTCAGCAGACCTAACGTCCCCCTCCTAGAGCATCCATGGAAAACACTGGTTAGGGTGGCTCCTGGCCAGGGCTGGCAAGTTTGGCATTTGCCTAAAAGCTGGGCCTGGGCCTCAGCTGACCCAGAAAGCCTTGGCAGTTGAGCCAGAGCCGGGGCAATTCTGCTTGGCCTGGCACTGAGCCGTGGCATGCCCTCTTCTGCTCCCGGCCGAAGCCACCACAGTTGCCAGGGCCCCTAGCGTGAAGGAATTTGAGTTCTAACTTTAGGTGGCTACAAGGCTGATGGTCGTGTTTGTGAATATGTCATTCCTACTTTGGTTGCCCAGCTGGTGGGAACAGAACGGGTAGTCATGGGACTGTCATCATGTGCTGTCCAGGTTAACATGTAGCATTTCTATTACTATTAACAGACTTTCTGCTCCTCACTCCATCTGTTCTCTGAAATAATTGCAGTTGTACAGACCATGCCTTCGCTACAGGCAAGCTCTGGGGAAGAGGATAGTGCTTTTATGAGAAAAAAAAAGTGTTAAAAAATAACAGCAAACACGAGAAGAGAGTGGGAATGGAGCTAGCAGCAGGTTTCCAATTTCTTTCAGATTCTGGCCTGGAAAGGTGGCGTTTTTCACACTTGTATGGGATGACCAGACCCGGCTGGGTGGGGGTGAGAGACCGGGCTGTGGTTCACCTTTTGGAGGTGGTGTTGGTCGCCATAGGATGTGGTGCTTGGTCGGGCTACCCAGCGAGGAGGTGCTGGGGAGGGCTGGGGCCCTCAAGATGAGGCAGAGGCTTTGCAGGTGTGGCGGTGTTCTGCTCAGCGGATCTAGATGGGATCAAGGCCTAGAAGAAATGCTGGTGGACCCAGAAAGGCTGGTGGGGAGGTGGAGGTTCTGTCTGGGCCTCTGATGTTCCATAAACCAAATGGGAGGGGTTGATCTCAATGACCCCCTTTCTTGGAGGGCTTTTAGGAGAATGAGTAGGTTACTACAAAGTATTAACAGTTCTCCTGACGGAGGGTTAGGAAGACTACAAAGGATGATTAAGTGGTGTGTGAAATACAATAGCTACTAAAAGCACAAAACAAATACTTGCGGGTTTGAAGCACTCCGATTTGTGAGCATAGCATGTGGGGGTTTCTGTCTTCCCATGGATGCTAAACAAGGCATAACTGTGAGAACCACAACCTGACGGGCCCTTGTGATTTGTTCTGGCGCCTTCCCTCCCACTGCCTGGCTTGCCCATGTGAGGGGCCCAACAAGTGTTGCATCTCATCTTATGAAGCCAAATATGGCGGTCTTACCCCCTTGCCTAAACCCTCATCAGAATGGGGAGGAAGAAGGCTCTATTGAGCTTTTTAGGACTGAAATTGATGGGGAAAGAAAGAAATGAATTAAGGGAATACAGCCATGTGATTTCTAAGTCTTCTTCCAGTTTTAAGGAAGTGTTTTCATTTGAAAGAAGCCCACAGAATGTGACTGGTCTGTTGTAAATAAGACATTTTGGGGGAAAATTTTTTTTCTTTTCTTTTCTTTTTTTGGTGGGATGCTATACTAGTCTCCATAACCATCAAAGGATTTTTTTTTAATTCTGGAAAGGCTCAGAGAACCAGAGGAATCATATCTGATGATGGTCACAGGGCAAAACATTTTTTAGGTATCAGATTTTTTTCCTGTCTTCTTCACTTCCAATTACTATCTAAACTGATCAGCATGTTCTAGATCTTCCTTGAAACTAGGTTCAGTGGAGACTGGCAGGCCTTTATCAAAGAATTTTAAAAATACACAGGTGTGGGTGATAACGTGGCCCGGTTGGCTGGGGGGCTCCCAAAAGAACCTGGTTCTCTTATTAAGGAATTGGGAAGGGGCGACTTGTGAATAATGCCTGCCTATTGACAAAATTTTGGAATTATCTTGGGAATATCACATGTTCTCCTTGGGCCAATGACTTGACTGGAAAGAATGTGAATCAGTTCCCTGAGAGAATGTCTGTGTTAAAGACTAGTTACATCATATTAGTTTTTGGTGTGTTGGCTTTCACCACCACTTTGTGATCTCTGCCAGGGACTGACTGGTGGCTGGCCTTCAGTGTCCTCTACTGAGTACTTCTGCACACTGCCTGACGCACAGGAGATGCACAATAAATGTGCATGTGAATGCATGAATGAAATACATGAAATATATAACTAATGGTACTAATAATAGCCGAGCAGATTACCACCAAGTAAATGCCTTTCCTTAAAAAGCGAACCCTGGATGCATAAATTGACATAATCAGTAGTAAAAGATTATTCAAACAAATAACAGCTACCATTAATCGAGCTCTTTTATACTATATGCCAAACTTTTCATATCCCTTGCTTCATTTAATTCTGCAGCTAACATACCAGCTCAGCGCCAGCATTCCCATTTTAAAGATGAGAAAACTGAGACTCAGGGAGATTGAGTAACCTGCCCAAGGGCACAGCATTAGTACGTGACAAAGGCAAAAATCAAGCCCAGTTCTGTCTGATTGTGAAGCAGGGGCTCTTAGCCACTCTTTCTGCTGCCCTTTGAGGGGGAGGAAGTAGGATTTCTGTGAAGTGCAATCATGCCTCTTTAATCTGTCAGAGTTCTTTAGGGGGTAAATAACTTAGTGGGAAGGGAAACTGTATTTAGTCTTTCAAAAGCTTTTGACAAGGTTACTTTCAAAATTAAGAACCTTTGGTGCCAAATATTTTGTCATTGAGAGGAAACAACTTAGAGACAGCAACTAATAAAGCAACAAACATCTCTTTGTCCATTTACTGCTAGATTGCTTTCTTTTGCGTTCAATTCTAGGCCTTTTATTCTACACTCTTATGGAAGAAATGTGCAATGAAACCCCCCCACCAGGCAATCAGATGATCAGGGAGTCCTATGGCATGTGGAAATGCCACCTGGTGGGGATAAATCCAGGCTGACCAGCAAAGGCTACATGAAAGCATAGAAACTGGGCAGGTCCATGCCAGGCCAGGCCAGGCCAGGCCAGGCCCTGGCAGGAAGAATCCTGCATGTACTTTTGGGAGGACAATTCAGAAAAGGATAAGAATCCCTACAGACTACTCCCAAAGGGCCACTGCAACCCGAAAAAACAACAAAAGGTCAGGCTTACCAGGAAGGAAATGCATATATATTAGTGCACTGGCTTTGTGGGGAACCTTGTAGGCCTGCCTAGAGGCGCTGTCCTTTGTTTCCAGCACTGCAGCAAGGGACCACTCAAGCCGTCAAATATAAGGAATGGGAAAGGGAGAGGGAGAGGCCATATGAGGACAGGAGAAGGAGATGAGACATGATCAAAGTATCTCAAATTACTAAGAGTACAAATGTTCAAACACAGCCTTGGTCATCAAATCCTGGAAGGCAGAACTAGAGCAGATTCTGACACTTGAAAAGGAAGCAGTTAGTATAGATAAAAGGAACTGCTGACTTACACAGTGGGTAGTCAATTCCTCTAATTCGTTACCCCCAGAGGTGAGACAGCTTGAAAATACAAATTGCTCTTTAAAAGGTTTGGAGAAACTTGTGGGTGATTGATTCACAATGGATTCTTGGGTAGATCATGACTTTTAGGAGATCTTTAAGGACTGAGGGCAGAAAGGAGACATGGAGAGTTGTGGTAATTAAAAGGCTCTGGGTGCAGTGGCCAGAGGCAGCATTCACAGCTGGACAGACCATGTTTGGACCTGGGTTGCCAACGCTGATGCTCTTGTTGGACTGAAGGAGGTAGGAAAATTATGTGTATATTCTGAGTAGAGTGAACATGGTTTACAAAAGTAATTCCTGGTCCCTCTAAATACATGAGCCCTGCCTTTGGATGCAATGAGAGTCTTAAAATTCTGAGTCCATGGAGCTTTGGAATGCTATTGCAATGAAATGGGAAAAGTGTGCCTGTCACTAGACCAGGATCCCAGTAGGCCTATAGACCATAGGAAGTGTGCGCAGGGCCAACTTCATGGGTCGGCAGCCTGTGCAGCTGCTCAGGGCCCTGCACTTAGAAGGGCTGATGCTTGGTTTAATGCTGTATTGTTGCCATCTTGAAATTCTTGATAATTTTTGCACTAGGGGCCCTGCATTTTCATTTTGTATTGGGCTCCACAAATTATGTAGCCAGTCCCGGTTAGGAGCTACTCAGCTGATATAACAATGGAGGGGCCAGAGGAGGGCCAATGGAAAAGGCCAATCGAGGCAGCCAGATCCAAATGACACCAAGAAGGGGAACGTGTATAGAACAGTTTCCTAGGAAACTGGTTGCTCCATCTAAGTGTCACACGCATGCTTTGCTAAAAACATTTCCTAATGTCAGGGAATAAAATAAGAGAAACCAGGCCCAGGAGAACCTGGGGCACACCTGACAGTGCTCAGTGACCTGCTGCATGGCCAATCCATGAATGGAACCGTCTAGAAAATTCCAAAATCATCTAGAAAATAGAAAAGATAGGGCTTCTTGGGCCCGGTCTCAAGTGGATGTTTTGGGGTTGAATGGTGGCCTCACCTTAGACATGTGTGTTTTTCAGAAATATTCTTAAGGAACGACTTTAGCTTATAACAAGGACCACTCCTGCGTTCTCTGGGAAGCTTGACGAGCCTGGATTCTGAATGAAGACTGAAGATGATACTATGAAAGGTGGAAAAGGAGACACTCACAGGAGCCCGAGGCCAGGCTGTGCTCTTAGCTCCTTGCACTCTCGCATCAGCACTCTTAAGTGACATTTCTAACAAGCACTTCACTCTTGGGGGGCTTGCCTTTTCCATCTTCAGAGCAAACTCAAAACCTCCTCAGAAAGCTCAAAGGCACTGATTTGGTTGCAGAAGGGAGAAAAACACTACCGAAATGATTAACCTGCACGCTCATATTGTCACAGATACATTAATAATTACAGAAGAAGCACCAAGATGGGGCCCCAGAAATTCTCCACAGACACTCACGTGGCTACAAACTGGTACTTTTCAGCTGACAGAGAAAGAAGTTACAATAAATTATGATGAGACTGTGGCACAAGGAAATCCCAGGTTGCAAGTCTTTGCCTGGCTAGAACATTTCAAGTATCCGGATAAAGTTTCCAGTGAGATTTTCTTCCCTTTTACTTAACTGTATTCTCCTTTCTCTTTTCTATTTGGAAAATTGGTCTGATGGGGATATATTAGTTCCAGGTGTTCAGAGAGCTTACCCTTTCCTAGCCAAGGGCTTTCAGAGGTGTGCCCTGACCTCCTGGCAGGGTTGCTACCTTGCCCTCAGCAGGAGGTTGGCTTATCTGGAACCGATTCTGACCCCCCCCCCCACTCTGAACCTGTGGTCTTTAGTTGATTGGACCATGGGGGGCACTTGACCTGGGGCAGCCAGCCCATAAACCAGCCAATGTATGCCCTGGCACAAGAGAAGCTGGGTGGGCCTATCCTATCCCACCCTCAGCAGGCTGAACCAGGCTCCGGTTGCCAGGGGCAGTAGAGGTCAGTGTCACAGCAAGCCAAAGCCCCGTATGGGTAAGACCACAAGGACCCACAATGACCCAGCATAGAGGGGATTCAGTTCCCAGGACCACTGAGGGACTGCCACCCTGCCACTCCCTGTCTGGTCCTCACACACACCCCACATCAGCCTCTCTTCCTTGAGGTAGAAGCAGGCTCCATGGTGGAAGGTAAGGAGGGATGGATTTCAACTTGGTCTAAAGGAGGACTTTCTAAGAGGCAGCACTAAGCAGCTGTGAAACGGACTGCTTGAGAGTGAGAATAGGGTTGGGAGGGAAATAAATTCACCATTACATGGCGGGGATGTTGTAGGGGAAGCTATAGGGCCACCTCCAATCTTGAGTCTATGTATTTCAGAAGGCAGGTCAGCTCTGTATGCAGCTCTGTGGCCTGTTGGGAGAAATGTGTCACCATCCTTACGGTTGAGAAATCCATCCTAAATATCACAATTATTCCACCCAGATTCATTCTGCCATTGTGCCCCGTAAGGCACCTCTCACCTCTTTAAGCCACTGTTAGTCGCTATTTCCTTAGAAATCTGTCCTCCGACCAGACCACCGGCCCCTCTGGGCAAGCTATTCTGCTACCCTCTGGACTTGGCACCATGTCTGGCCAGGCATGGAATGAATGCACCAATCAAAAAATGAGTGAATGAGGTGGTCGGCAAGGCCCTGGGATGTCCCTGCTCTTGTACTCCTCCTTGTTTGGGCTGGGCTTGCCTGGGGGATAACTCGAATGGCAGAGGCTGGGATAGGGACGAGGCACGGATGCCAGGAGAAACGCCCTGTGGGTGGGGCTCGACGCCCCTCTCCTACATGGCCCTCACCGCTGGGCTGGCCCGGGAGGGCTCCTTCTCCTGCCCGTGTCCTCAGAATGCCACCCCCTGCACGCACACTAGCATGCACAGGTCAGGGCATCTGGCTCCCTCCCGCAGTCACTGGCCTCTCAGAGGCGTGGGAAGAGGCAGCATGCTTGGAGGCAGATTGGGAGAAGCAACAGCCTGGGAAGTGCCGGGACCCGGAGTTCTGATCCTGAGTGACCAGGGCCAGTCTCTTCCCCTCTGTGGCCCCCTTCTCCAGACTGGAAAGGAGGGAGTGGCACTTAGAAGTGAGGGGCTACTGCTTTAAAAGGCGCTGAACCTGGATTGGTAGACAATCCGGCAACTTAATCGAGCCAACGTGGGCATCCTCATCACCCCATTCTGAGTAATCCCGGCCGCTTCCCTCACCCACCCCAGACCCGCCTTTTCATTTGACTGCTGGGCTGGTTGTACAGGAAGTGCCCCTGTGAAGTGCCCCCCTGCTATCTCACAGCCCTTCCTTCTTTCAGAGAGAAGGCGAGAGCGGCAGGGAGCCTGGGCCTGCACCCACCAAGCCAGGGAAGAGGTCGTGGTGCAGATCCCAAAGCACCCCAACTCTGCTCCCTCGTGAGGGGGGAACCGGCCAGGCCTGGGGCCTTCTGTTCCCTGCCCACATCTACCACGGCCTGAGAGTGGCCAACACTGGTGAGCTGCAGGGAGGGGACTTGATGCAAATGTCACAGAAGACACGGAGTGTTTGGGCTCAGGCCACGCGGAGACAGCCCAGTAGGGGGACAATGGAGAGTCGTGGAGGAGACAGAAAGAAGGGGATCTTGGTGAACTGGGCCTCAAGATAAAAGTGACGTCACTTCCATCCCTGTGAGTGACGCTCATGTCCACTCCCCGAACAGTCATGTTTCTTTACCACATGCCCTGGCTACGGGGAAGGCTGGATGGTTGGGCCCGTCCCTCTGAGGCAGAGAAAGGAAGTGGGGGAATGTCAGAAAGTGTGTTTCAAGGCCCATCCCGGGGTGGCAGGGGTCAGAACTGGAGTTCAGATCTGCCATTCCTCTTCTGTCCTAGCCTGGCACGCGGCCATTTAAGGTGTCGCTTCTGCTTATCAAAGCATATCCTTGGAAAGCACCCCCACCCCACCCCGGACAGTCTTTCTCTGCTCCCTTTATTTTGTATTTTCTTTTTTGCCTAAATAATGTTAGAGGTTCCCTTTAAATCCTCATTTTCTTGGCGATTTTATGGAGTGTGTCTAGTTGGAACCCAGAGCACTGCCATGGAGTGAGAGCAGGATCCTGAGGCACAGGAGACCCTGGTTTTAGTTCTGGTTTGTCCCTAACTAGCTGGGTCACTTCAGGTCTCCTCATTGGTAAGAGGACAGGCTGCGTCCCCTCTGCTTCTCATAGGCTTTATTTTATTATCTTTAGAGAGGCTGCAGTGCAGTGGTGTGATCATAGCTCATTGGAACCTCAAACTTCTGCGCTCAAGAGATCCTCCTGCCTCAGCTTCCTGAGTAGCTGGGACTATAGGTCGGTACCACCACGCCCAGATAATTTTTAAATTTTTGGTAGAGACAGGGGTCTCACTATGTTGCCCAGGCTGGTCTTGAACTCCTGGCCTCAAGTGATCCTCCCACCATGGCCTTCCAAAGTGCAGGGATTATAGGTGTGAGCTACCACGTCTGGCCATTTAGTTTGAAGGATTAGGCTGCCTGGGTTTTATGAGGTGAGAGCAGAGGCCCCAGCCAGCCTCAGCCAGCATGTCTACCAGGTGGGAGAGCGATCCCAGCCCCTACGCCCTTCCCTGCAAGGATGGTCACCGCTCTTTTCACCATAGGATGATGTCCTGGGGAACACCAGCAGGGAAGACTGGGTGGGAGGATGAACACAATGACAGTCTGGGTTCCATGTGCCCCCTTGAGCAGCCTTGCTCAACAGCACCCCAGCCCCCAAATGCGCCAGGAGAGATGCCTGGGCCTGAGGTGGCTGTGAGAACCCTTGGAACCAGAGCCCGCCACTCTCAGTGGGGGTAATTGCCGAACTCTGTGAGCCAAACACCTCGAAAGACCTAAAATGACTTTAAATGGCTAAACATTTTAAAACAAACCTTACAACACAAAGCTTTTAGGTTTTTTTTTTGGCCCCAGTGCTAAAGCTCTTTCTCTCTCTGTCGCTTTCTCTTTTGGGGGGAATTCAAAAGCCGTTTTATGCCTCATTACCTGCACACTGTGAGTGATGTCTGTCGGTCCATGTGCTGTAAATACCTTAAATCATGCTTCATTAAGAATATCTATGGTGCTATTAAAGAGCTATAATAGACAATGAGTTAACAGATGATTAAAGATGAACTCCATTTGTGTCAGTCACCAGCCAGAGAGAGACGAGAGGCTGTAAGTTCTCAACTCATTATCCAACAGAGAGCAGCTCTTCCTGCCTCCTGTCCTGGATTTGTGGGGAGTAGGGAAGACAAGGGAGAGCTGTCCGCCTGCTAGGCATGGGGCACAGTACACCAGGGAGGATGAGCGTTTGGGACCAGCCAACAGGGACCCGGGAGAGAGAATCCTGTGTAGACACAGAGAAGGGGAAGTGTGTGTGCATGCCTGCGTGTGCGAGTGTGCACTCACTCCCCAGGCACATGTCAGGAGCTGTGCTCACTGTCTGACAGTGCTGTCAGCTCTGCCTGGCTGTTCCTATGCATGGAGTCAAATTCCACTTGGAGCCATAAGAAACAGATCAAGTCTGACTGCCTGGTAGCCAGAGAAAAAGAGGCAAGTGGAAAGGAGGAGACAGTTCCAAAGGTGGAGACACTGGATGTTTGGTAGTAGCCACAGCAAGTAGGAAGGAAGCAGAAATTTCCTTTCCTCTGCTGTGTTTTCAGGGAAGAGAAGATAAGTGTCATCAAGAAAAGAGGGGTTTTGGCAAAAAGGTGGGACTGCTGAGGGAGCAGAACTGTTTCCCTTTGCAGAAATATCCATTAAAGACAGAAGTACACTGTCTAGCCTCTGACCTCTTTTTAGAAGAACTAGCCACTGCCATCCAGAGAGTCACAGATCCTCACTCCCCTTCCTTCTAGAATAGTGCCAGAGATCCGGAAAGCAGCAAGTACCTTAATTCCCAGTTCAGTGCTTGGAATCATAAAGACTTCAGCAAGAATGGATAGATAAGGTCACAATCAGAAATGAAGATGAACACAAAGCAATTCTACTAGATAGCTTCAACATTCCCCATGGATAGGAAATTTGTTCTTATCTACCCTTTAGAAGATTTGGAATTATTCTCCTATTTTACAAATGGGAGAAGCTGAGGCCCTGAGCAAAAATAGATTATGGGTATCGATGAGTTAATAGATATTAAATGCCTTCTCCTGCAAGACATGTTTCTAGCATTTAAGACTTGATTCTTGCCCTCAAGGTGCTTACAGAGTAGATGAGAAGGTATAAATCCCACTGCACGGGAAGGGGAAAGAACCAACCCGAGGTCAGTTAGAGGGCAGAGAGATGGGGTGGAAGACATGGCAACTTGGAATTAGCAGCCTTGGTTGAATCTGTGTGTTGCTTGTGCTAATGATAACACACCAGCTCTTCTTAGCATCTTCTGACCCAGACGGTGTTTCTGTGCCCACTGCCAAGTTATCCTGGCTCTGCTGGCAACGCTGATGTGTGGCATTATGTGATTCACGTCCCCAGTGCTGCTGTCACGTTCTCTGACATCCTGGGTGTCACCTGCCATGCTGTCTTGAATGTGCTACTTGGCCTGGGGTGTTAGTACAACTCTTCACTCTTCACATCTACTTTTTATGCAAAAAAAAAATTTTAAAAGATGTCAAAATTTTCTGATTTCTTTCACGTGGAGCCAACCTAAGACGTTCAAGTGTCCGTGGCTTTAATCTGTCATCTGTTGCTGTGGAATGCAACCGGTCTGGGGGCAGGGCTGGGAGAGAGAACCTGGGCATATTCTGAGAAGGAGGGGGCACAGGCGGGCAATTTGGTAAATGCTGGGTGGGAAGAAATAGGGAGCGAATTAAGGGGTGCAGTGGGCACAGAGGGCTTGTGTCTGACTGGTATTTTGCAGGTCAACAAGTATACCCACACATACGGATTCACTGGCTTCCCCAGGAACCCTGTGAGAGATGAAGTTATTATTATCACACCCTTTTAAGCAAAAAGACAAAACAAAACAACCCATGGCTTAGAAAGGATAAGTGGTGGGCTCCAGGACTTGGGCCAGTGAGTGACAGAGCTGGGATTACTATTCTTCTTCCTGCAAAGCCTCCCCTGGTTCAGTGTCGGGGTTGATGGGACCCTCCCCAAAATGATGGAGAAGGTGGACAGGCGAGAGTGAACGGGGCTAGTCCTTGCTGACCAGCATCTTGAATTAGAACAGCTAGACAACAGGGACTGCCTGCTGGTGAGAAAGAACTAGGGAGGAACAAAGCCGGGGACTTCTCCCAGGAGCAACCTGGTCTGCTGGGAGAACTGGGAAGCCAGAGAAGAAAGTCGTGTCCAAATAGCCAAAAAGGTGATGGTGGGGCAGGAGCTGTGATAGGGCCGGGGCAGCACCACTAGGAGCACTAGTTGTTCTTGGTCTAAAACAGAGCACACATCCTCATGGCAAATGTGTGTGTGTGTGTGTCTGTGTGTGTGTGTGTGATGCTAGGAAGAACAAGGGCTATGGGCCTATCTCTGATTGTGGAGTCTGCAATTTATGACTTCTGGTCTTAGTTCTTCATGTATATGATGGAGATACTAAGCCTTCCTCCCAGTATGGTTTGAAGATGAAATGAAACACGGATGTGTGGGAGCTATGTCTAGGCTCATAAGCAGGAAGACTGCTGCATTCAGTCGGCATTACTAACAGCCACAGCCTCCCAGGACCTCGGGGAGGGGCAGAAGGAAGGGCTTCTCATTGCAATGGGATCCAAGTTTAGAAAGGAGTTGGAATAGACTTGGGTTCAGACTCCACCGGCTTCATGCCATGTCCCACTTCCAGGAAAAGAAACGGGCTTGTTGGAAAAAGAAAACAGACTCAGAAAGCATCTTGGGCATCCAACAGTTCTTAGGAAACAGCATTTGGGCAAACATCATTGAATCAGCAACACTTGGATCCAGTTTCCATTGACAGCCTCACAAACTGAAGATCGAGAGGCGGGGGACCTGGAAAGGCAGCCTCTTTGGGACAAAGTCCAACTGGATCTTGCCCCACGTGACAGTCTCTACTCCCTCCCTCCCATCCACATCTGGCCTGCAAGGTGCCTCTAGTAAGTTCTAACATGCAGGACTCCATGGAGACCCCTGGGCTTCTGGAAAAAGTGAATGCAAAAGACCGTGGTCCAGAAGCTTGAACATCTGGCTTGAGATCCAGCTGCACTGGTTCCTTTGTGACTCTGTATTCCAGTGTCTTTGGAATCAATTCTTGAGAATGAATACACTCCTGTCAAGGAAGTGCTTTGGGACTCTCAGTCAAGCACACTCAGGCAGACACCTTGGGATTTTAGAACTAGATGATGAAACCCGGAGATCATCTGGTATAACTTTATTATAGTACAGAGGAGGAAACTGAGGCTCAGGAAGGCGAAGCAACTTGCCCAAGGCCACACAGCTAGAACCAGGGTCTTCTAACTCACACTCCAGTGCTCTTCCATGGTGCCACCCCCTGCACATCAGAGTTGCTCAGGTAACCTGAAGCTGACAAGGGGCAGAAAAATCCTCTCTCTCTAACTTACTGGAATCCCATCGCCTGGAGCTGCCAGAAAAAGTGGACACTATACAGCTCCCCAGAAAGCACAGGCAAGAACTGGGGAGGGAGGAGTGGGAACATGCATCGGCCCTGATAATTGAATCTTACGTGGAGGGACAGCTGGATGAGCTGCAATTGAGTTAAATGGAAAATGGCATTTCCGCATTGTTAGGAGCCTTCTCAGCCCAAGGCCCTGATCATTTACTCCACGCACCTGGTGGTCGCAAGCATCTGACCCCAGTGCCCAGTTGAGGCACGGGCCAGCTGGGATCAGCCTCATGGGGCAGAGAAAGAAATTAATTTTCAATCTCTGGGGACTGCAGCTGGTAGTTCAGCAGTCAAGGCATTATACAGAGCTGGGGATAATAGAGCACCACCCCTCTGGGGGAGTTATTGAACTCCCAAACGCGGCTGGTGGGGAAGAGCTGAGGGAAAGAAGGAGAGAGGGGTGCAGACTGTCTTTATTGGCAATCCCATCACTGAGATTTAATGGACATTCTTTTGCTGGAGGTTTTGTCTCTTGCTGATTTCTCTTCCGAATATTTAATTTCAAACTCCTGCCCTCCACCTCCAAAGCATCAACCCTCAGAAAGTAGAAGAGCTGAGTTTCTTTCTTTCTTCATCTTTTTTTCCTACCTGTTGTCGTGAGGCAAGAAATTGCTTTGGCAAGATGGCCTTGCTGTGATTTCACGAACAAATCTTTTGGGTTCTCGCACCTTCCCATCTTCAAAGACCATCCAAGGAGCACAAACTTCCCGTTTTCTTTCCTGAATCCATGTAAAAAGGAGCAAGCCTGGGTCTACTTTCCCCTTGGGCCCACCTTTTCTAGGAGTTGGTAAATGAACAGCAGTTAAAAACATACCACAACAGCGCCCAACCAGAAAGAGCCTAGAAAAATCTGTTTCCCAACACAAACTTGGTTCCAGCAGTCTTTTGTGAGTGTGAAGAAAATATGAATTATGGTGCCTGGCCATGCAAAGTCCTCACTAAAAAGAAAAAAAAAATAAGAAAGAAAATGCTACATCTGTTTCCATTTCAATTGCTCACATGTTTAAATACATCGATGAGGCATCCATCTAAATTTACCAGGTCCTGAGTAATTAACAATTAAAAAAAAAGACTAAAAGATGATGGCAGTGTTTGAAAAACGCAAAATGCTAAGATACGCGTGTTCATGTGTTCATTTCTACCGTGCTGCATTCCTTTGCAATCCTGGCGCTCCAGGAAAACTGGAATGAGGCCCCTAAAAAGGAACAGGGCATCGTTAGTGCAGTCAGATCCCTGTCTCAGCCTGCAGCAATTACGATCCTGCGAAGCAGCTTCCAGGCGCTTTCATTACCGGGGGAGTGAGGGGTCACTGACCTTGAGCCCCCATCTTGGGCTAAAACAAGCATTTTCCCAAACCAAGGATTCCAGTTTCATTTAAATCTGTAATTGCTTTGATTTCAGTATGTATGGAACATGGAGACTTTATGACTAAGAATTACATTAGTCAATAAGTTTGCTACTTATTAGCCCTCATTTTACTCCTTTACTCTGGTTCCCATCTGAACCAGTATTAACAGATCCCCCCACCACACCCCCCATGAAATCGCCCTCCAAGACCACCTGTTCCAGGGATAATTGGTTTCTCCAGGTCACAGAGGTGGGATGAAATTGGTGAATGCAAACGGGGAGGGTTGTTCCTGCTTTCATACTAAAGGGAGTCAGCGCTGGGCACAGGAAGGAGTTTATTGCAAAGACTTTACATTTGTTTAAAGCTTTAACTTTTCAAACTCTGTAACATCTATTAGCTCGAGACCCTGTGAAGTAGGTAGGAAGGTACCCTTCTCTCCAGAAAGAGGGTCAGGATTAGACAGGAATAGAGAGAATCAGGGCTTCCTGCCTCTGGCCCTGGCTTCCTTCAATTCTACGACTTGCCTCATAGCAAATTCCTTTCATGGGAGGAAATCCAGGAAGATGAGCCATTGTTACTTCCCTTTGGGGATTCGGAGCCCAAGTCCTGGACTCAGTTTCTAGTTTTGCCTCCTGGAAGCCCAGGGCTCCTTCTTTGGGCTTAATGAATGACAGTCTGAGTCCACGGATGGTTCTGACCAGGAACTTGTCAGGACAAAGGTCAAAAACACTTCCTCCAGACCTTAGGAGGGATTGGGACCGACATATTAGCACAGCACAGAAGATGCATCTTGGTTGGGACAACAATCACACCAACTGCTGATTGTTCTTGATAAACTGGCCATGGGTCCTAGTTAGCAAGAACCACAAACCCCCCCAACACCAGAATCCAGAGGCCATGAGACAATAAAAAGTAGTCATAGAAGAGAAGAAAATTATCCATCCAACATATTCAATGCATGCAGTGCCACACACAGATAGGTGGTATCACAGCCTCACTATGAAAAAGTCACAATGCATAATTCTCAGGGGCTAGAGAACTGGACATGGCCCCACCTTTTAGGAAATGAGTTATAAAGTGGCTTTCAGATTGCCAGCAGTGGCTTCTGTGGTGTTCTTTTCATTCCAATTTCCATAGGAGATGGAACCTTTCAAGCAACTTTCTTTGTATTTCCTCACATCTCCAGGACAATTCTTTTCACAGGGGGCTCACCAAATACATATATTCATTACTTATCTGCTCCTGGGGCACTGTCAGGGCCTGGGACCCACTCCTCCTATACAACCAGCATACAGAACAACATTATAGAGGAAACAATAAAAATAGTCTCGCTGTAGGGACCAGTCTCAGGGACATCCATGGTGGAATGAATGTAATTGTGCCTTGATAACAGCCAGGGACAGAAAGCACCTCCAAAACTGCCAGTGAAAGGTGGAGGAATAAGCAGGGGCTGGGCAGTCCGGAAGCAGATGAGTTAATGTCTTTTCTCCCCATCTTCACTTAGGGCATTTGAATTCTCGATCAAGCGATTTGTCAGGATTGTTGTGTATTTACTGTAATTACAGAACATCAAATGTGCATTGACGTAATTACCATAAATATGTGTAAAGACATTATAACGTGTAATTATGTCATATAATTCTTTAATAAAGCATGCAGAAGAAAAATTACTCTGCACATGCTCAATGCACATCTTCTTACTATTTCTACTGAAGGTTTTATTTCCTTCCTTCCCCTCCCCCTCTTCAAATTACAGAGACAGTTTCTCCCATTTAGAATATGCCAGCAGAAGAGTGCGGTTAGAAAGTGTGTGCGTGTGTGTGCAAGCTTGTGTGAGTGAGCATGTGCATGTGTGTGCACACACGCAAGCACACGCAATCCCAAGAAAGAAAGGCATTTTCAAACCCTGGAAGAGGTGTCATGGCCCAGGTGTGAACAGCACACCAGCCTTGCAGTCAGCGTTTCCATGGCTGAGGTTAAAGAACTCTGTGACCCAGGATCAACCCCTTCTCACTTCTCTCTGCACCTCTGCCACCTGTAATTGCCTGGGATGACCTGTGCCCTGCATGGGGAAAATGTGTTGGTGCACAGGCCACACAGTTTGGTGACACTGAGAGCTCCTGGGAGAGTGATGCTTGGGAAGATGTTGACATTATTCTGATCCCAGAAAACTTTTGTAAAGCTTTGAACAAGAAGTAAAATCCCCTGGGTGAGATCACTAGGGGTGTTGAAGCACAAACTGGATTGGTCAGACTGTCACCCAGACTAGAACAGATTTAAATACCTTCCACAGCCTTCAGAACGTCTATTAGATATGGGGTCTGTGTCAAGATCTATTACACATTTTCAAATTCCCTCCTTTGACCTTTGACCCTGCAGGTCTTTTGGAGGCTGAGGTCAGGGATTCTGGAGATAAAATCGCTTGAAGTATCATGTTGCTAGAACTCGGAGTTAAATCAAATGAGTGGGGAAGGCCTTCCCAATACTGATACCAAAATATTATAAAAGTCATAAAGGAAAAAGACTGATAGATTAGACCATGCAAAAAATACGATCTCTCTACATCAAAAAATACCATAAATACAGGAAAAAGCAAACAAAACACCAAAGAAATATTTGCAACATATATGACAAAGGGGATAATATCTTTAATGTATTAAAAAGCTCTGACCAATCATTTTTAAAAAGTCTAAATTAAAAAAACGGGCAAATATGGATAGAAAAATCATAAAGTAAATACACATGATCAAAAAGCATATAAAAAAATCAACAACCTACCTTATAATCAATGTGGAAAATACTATTTTTTACCTACCAAATTGGTAATCATTTTAACAAATTATAATACACAGTGTTAGTGAAAGGTTGACAGTATGGGAATAGAAATTGGATTCGCTTTCTTGGGATCAATTTGGTGATGAACATCAAAAACCTTGGAAAGGTGCATACCCTTTGACCTATTAATTCCTCTTCTAGGATCTTATCCTAAGGCATTAAAAGCAAAGTCAAAGATTTAGGTCTAAGCTTCCCTGACACTTAAATTATTTATAATAGTGAAGGTAAAGAATTCCCCAGAAACAACCCAATGTCCAAGAAAGGGGAATTGATTAAATGAAGTGTGACAGAGTAGAATCCCATGGAATATTATTCAGTCAATAAAAATGGTTGGTGTTTAATGACATAAATTGTTGTACTATTATGTGAAAAAATTAAATTATAAATCAGTATGTAAAATAAGATACAATTTATAGGTATAAAAGTGTGGAGGAGGCTGGGTGCATTCTCATAGCTGTTATCCTAGCACTTGGGGAGGCCGAGGTGGGAGGATTGCTTGAGTCCAGGAGTTCAAGACCAGCTTGAGCAACATAGCGAGACCTCATCTCAACAAAAAATTGAAATATTAGTCGGGCGTGGTGGCATGCCTCCTGTAGTCCCAGCTACTCGAGAGGCTGAGGCAAGAGGATTACTTGAGTCCAGGAGTTTGACATTGCGGTGAGCTATGATCGCACCATGGCACTCTAGCCAGAGCAACAGAGCAAAAGACCCTGTCTCAAAAAAAAAAAAGTGCAGTGGAATTTATACCAAGATATTACTACTAGTCATCTTTTAGTGTGGAAGTTGGGACGTTTATTTTTTTTTCTTACTTTCTTTTTTAAAAAAAAATCTGGGTAGTCCAAATTTTTATAGTGAACATTTGGGTTACTTTAAAAAATGGTGTCCATACACACACACAAACACACACATTCACTCATACATTTTGGTTTATTTTATTTTTATTTTATTTAATTTTTTTAGAGACAGGGTCTTGCTCTGTCACCTAGGCTGGAGTACAGTGGTATGATCACAGCTCACTGTATCCTAAATATCCCAGTCTCAAAGGATCCTCCCACTTGGCCTCCCAAGTAGCTGGGACTATAGTCTTGTGCCACTGTATCCAGCCACATGTTTTGGTTTAATGCCCTGAGGCAGTCAGAGAAATTCCAATTTATAGAGAAAAGCTCCATACTACTTGGGGCTTACATCACCTGCCAAAGGCTACACCTTCTCTCAGCCTTCTTGCTTCCCATGCATCATCCCAGAAACATCATGCCAGACCAATTTCTGAGGACACCAGGGGAGAGTAATCAGTATTGTTCCAGCTAAGTGCTCATAGCAGTAAACCACGGACCTGGAAGCTAAGGTGGTGGTAGGCTGGGAGCTGGCCTGGTTGGTAGGGTCCTTGAACCCAGGACTGATGTGATGAGTCTTTCATTTGAAGTCAAAAGAGAACCCTAAGTTGGGGGAGCTTATGAAGGTAATGCTAGTGGGATGCAGAGTCCAGAACCAAAGAGAGAGGTAGAAGTGGGTTACTAAACTGAAAAGCCAGAAACCAATATCAGATACCAAAGTATTCCTAATAAGCTTTTTTCTCTGTCTGTCTCATTCTGTACGTATTTCAGGCAGCATATTGAGTCAGGGAACAGTGAGCCATAACAGGAAGCAATGGATAGGGCCCAGGAGGGGAGCTATCTGCGAGAACTACCTGCAGGAAGAGTTGTCCATGATCTGACTTATAGATGCCCCACGGTACAGAGGTGGGTAGCCATGTTTAATGGACCACGGATGGGGCAAACTCTTTGTTACTATCCCAACCATCTCCTCCACCATTTTCTAGAGTGTGGGGACCAGGTGGTAGAATTCTTTGAGGTGGCCAGGACTGAGACATTTTGTTCTTGCTGCTGTTATAACTAAGGAGAGATCCTCTCCATGTTCCAGTGAGAAGGGGCAGCTTCAGCTGCACCAACAAACACAGCTAAGTCAAAGGAGGATGGTGTGGGTGTTGAAACGGTGAAGGGAAATAGTCCAGATTCCTTCATCAAGTTCCTTTCTCAGATGTTGGGCAGCAAAATAGCAAGGGCATCAGAGGCGTTTAACTGTTTTTAGCAATGTGTTTTAAGAAAGGAATTAGCTTGGCTTTAATGAATGACCACACAGGTTAACACTTATCATCAATCTCAGAACAAGAATTTTCTTCTTCTGTTTTCATTTTGGTAAATGTAGAGATAAGGAGCATACAAAATATACTTTCACTGGCAAGTGTTTAGCTCCAGCATCCTTGGAGAAAGCACAGTATTCTGTATCTCATCCTGTTATTCAGATCTCAAAGTATGTCATCCTGTCTACTCCTTTCATCTTCCCAATATCCTTAGAAAGCAAGACAGGGATGATTACACTCATTTTAGAGGTGAAAAAACTGAGACTTAGAGAAGATAACTGAAGCTTAAAAATCTAATGTTAAATAAATAACAGAGCTACATAGAGAGGTCTGTCTTGTGGCCATCTGGTTTATAGCTCCTTCTAGAAGTCAGCATTGCATGGGTATCCCCATGACACCCAAACACTAAAAAAAATAAAATACACTGAACTCCAAAATGTTACAGACCAGCTCATTTCTACTTTCAATAAGTTAGTCCTTTGTCTTAGGCTGAGAAAAGCCCAGCCTGTTAAGCAAACTAAGGCAGCAGCTACCTACCAGGGAACCCTATCATATGACCATCAGACTTCCCCATGGAGCCTGCTGCCTGGGAGAAAGTCAGACAAGGGAAATCCAAGTAGCTTCTAACGCAGAGCCAGTAATTTGCCAAGTGTAAAGCTTGCAGCACTGAGGTTGCTTACGACTATTCAATTGGAAAGAAGTCAGGCTCATCAGGCTGGAATCTCATTAGCTTCCATTAATGTAGATGGAGCCTGAACACTTGGTGGGGGCGGGGGAATCAGTTCAAACCAAAGCCAGCAGAAGAAGCAACCAGAGGTGCCCAGGTGCAATGGGTCCTCCCTCGCCCAGGTGAGATGAGCCTTGAGGTCTGCTTAGCAGAGAAGTTGGGTTGGGGTCGAACTGGGATAACAGCTTGGCACACTGGCCCACAGAGTACCTACAGGTTGAGCAGAATACCAGAAGACTCACCTCAGCAATATATGAAATCCCAAAGCCCAACTTTTAAATTCCACACTCCTTGGCATGGCACTCAAGGCCCATCTGGCCTCCATCTGGCCTCATCTCTCACTATGTCCCTCCCAGTACTTTTCAGTTTTGGTCCCATCAGTCAACCATCCTTTCCTTGAATACAGCCCACACTCTTGTGCCTCCCTACCTTGCCTTATACCTTTGTTCTTTTTTTAAAAAAATTGTTCTAGAATATACATATCATAAAATTTGCCATCTTAACCATTTTTAAATGTACAGTTCAGTAGTCTAAAGTACATTCACATTGATGTGCAACCAATCTCCACAACTCTTTTCATCTTGCAAAACTGAAACTCTGTACTCATTAAACAACTCCCACTTCCCTCTCCCCCAGGCCCTGGCAACCCCCATTCTACTTTCTCTCTATGAATTTGTCTCCTCTTGTTACCTCATATAAGTGGAATGATACAGTATTTGTCTTTTTGTGACTGGCTTATCTTACTTGGCATAATGTCCTCAAGGTTCATCTCTGTTATAGCATGGGCCAGAATTTCCTTCCTTTTTAAGGCTGAATAATCTTCCACTATGTGGATAGACCGCATTTTGTCGATGCATTCCCATCTTTTTTGTCCTCTCAAAATCTGACTCCATCTTCAAAGCTTAAAGCCCAGGGTATATACTTCATGAAGCTTTCTCAAGACCCGTGGTTACTGCTAGTCATACACAAAGATCTTTTGAGCATCTGTTCTGTGTCAGGCACTGTGCTAGGCCACAAAGACATTTGGATGAATAGCCACAGTCTCTCTTGCTTAGTCTATCCAAGCCCAGCTTCCTGAGCACACTGCAGGTGACTCCATGACAGCCCCGACAGTTCAGGACACACAATGCTGCCGTGAGGTCTACTTAGTGGTTTCTGTATTAGTTGTCTCATTTGTAAGCGCTTGAGGACCTGGGCTGCATCTTACCTCAGTATCCCCAGTATTCAGCACAAAATATTGAACATAGGAAATGATCAATAAATATTTGTTAAAATAGAATTAAATTTGCACCCCTTGGAATGCAGGCTTTCTTGACTTATCAGTGATTGACCAGTTGACAGGATAAGGTAGCAGTCAATGCCCACCTCATTGCCAGAGCAGTTACTTGACCCAGGTCCAGGGCCACAAGTTTAGATTCCAAGCCCTGAACAGTGGAGTGGGGGAACTTTATAAAAGTATTTCACTTTAGCTTTTGATGCCAGCATGTGCAGAGAGAGGAGTGGAGGCTCAATTTGTCCTGTAATAGCTAATAATAATAGCTAAGGTATATTGTGCTCTTTCCACGTGCCAGGCTTTCTAAGTGCTTTCCATAGACTAACTGAATCCTCACAACAAATCTAAGAGATAGGTTTTTACCTAGGATAAATAAAGATCTATTACTATCCCCATTTCACACATGATGAAACTGAGGGACAGAGGGGCTATACACCTTACCCCAGGTCTACGTAAGAAATTCAGTCATACAGCCAGAGTGCAAATCCAGGCGGGCAAACTCTTAATCCTATGCTACTCTGGTGTACTTGCTTTGGCAAGATTTGACATAGATTACCTTTAGCAGAACTCATTGGAGAATCTCTTTAAAACATTAAAAGGGGGCTTGACCAGGGGCTCTCTGATGTCAGGGAGCTATTTTCTGTTTTGGCTCTCGTTCAGAGTCTTGCAGCCCATCTGGATTCTGAATTTCCTTAGGTCCAAAGGATGTCAACTTGATTAAAAAGAAATATCAAGAACTAAGAACTTCTCTTGACAGAAAGGTGTGGGGTGGGGGTGGTGGACAGTAGGAAATGAAAAGAAACAGAGAGAAAATGGTTTCAGTTGCCATTTATAATAACCTAGACTCAATCTTTCACTCTGGTGATAAGATCTTAGGAGCAATTTGTTAGGAGGGTTTGACTGGCATCCTGGTTGATTTCAGGGGGGCAGGAGAGCTAACAGTCATTCTCTCCCCCCTCCCTGCCAGTTCTGAACCCTGAGTTAACCTCTCCGCAGGTTGAGCTAAGCCCTGGGCGAGTGATGGAGAGGCACAAGAGGGCACCTGCCAGTACTGATGGTGAGAGGAGAAAGGAAAGACGAAAGGACTCGGGCTAGACGGAAGGTACAGGGTGAGAGAGGGGCCCAGGGACAGCTGGGCAGTGATGTTCAGGAGGCCACAGGAGGAGCAGGCCTGGGATCCGCCCTTAATCTTCCCCTAATCACACAAGTAACTCAATCTCTGGGTCTTGGAAAAATGTGAGCTTGAATTAGTACCCCCAGGATGTCTTCTAGCTACAACGTTCTATAATTTTATAGTCTAGTCAATTCTCTATAAGAGTATCTCATCTTCAATCAAAAATGGGACTTTTCTCCTAAATGAAGTATATTTTCTTGCCCCAGAAGAGTAATTCAGCGATTTCAGGTCACCGGTTCTCTTCCTAAGTATCCAAGACTTAAAGGAAGGGACCAAGTGAAGACCTCACAGGATCCCATAACAGTGACTTGTGTAGATCAGCTGGAAGAGGAGCTGGAAGCACAGCCATACCAAATAGAGCACAGAGGACTCTGGCAATATTTAGAATAATTAGTATTTATTGAGTGCTTACTATGTACCAAATACTGTTCTAAATGTTTAAACAGGCATTAATTCTTTAAGCTTCCCAAGAACTCTAATATATACCCAATCTACAGGTGAGGAAACAGCTTTCAAAAGACTGAATAAGTCACAAGTTCTCTAAGGTCACATAGCTAGTAGGAGAGGAGGGGCTAGGGTTTGAGCCTAGATCAGAGCCCACCCTCGAAACCAGTACTGACCTCTTCTTTTATTGCTACAACAGAATGGGATTTAATAGTGGAATGATGGCCAGAGGAAGCTATTAATATTTGCAGTGAAAGGCGGCTGTGGAAATCTCCAGGTACCCCACTGACAGCATGGAAAGCAAGGCCTATCTCCCCGTATTCCTGCCACCCCAGTAGACAAAAGCTGAATACCGGCAAGTCCCTCTGTGCCACCCTCCTCTCTGTGTGTACTAAGGGCCATTATCCAAGCCCATCTTCTGCACAGCTGGCTCCAATTGGAGCACATTTCAGGTGTTCAAAGAACAACTCTATAATATTTTGGTTGGAAAGCAGAGCCCTGAAACTGGTAGGGAGGCTTCCTACAGCTTCTAAAGCTGCAGTCTTTGCAGTTGGCAGCATCCTCTGATTCATGGTGAAGGCCATGGTGGGAGGTTTAGCCTCCAGTTGAAGTGTGCACGGGGCTTTAACTTCAATGAGGATGGTTAGGGTCCTGCATCCCTGCATCCTTCTAGCTCCACTGGGGAGAGAATTTCCCACCCCTTTTCATTGCTCTGATCTGATCCAACACACATTCATTCAACAAGCTTGAACGTGCACAGGCTGTATGCATTGCTGCTAGTTGCCATGGCAGAGACAGGGGGTGGGTCCCTGCCCTCCAGGAGTACTAGGCATCCAGCACAAAAGGGAAGAGTTCCACCTGTGTGCTGATACCTGGCTGAAATCCTAAGGAGATGTTTGCCTTGGCTGCCTAACAGTGGGCTACAGGAAAAAAGAGGGATATGTCACCCTGGATCTCCAGTTAAGTAACTGTCAAATGATTCTTGAATGCACCCTGTCCTCTCCAGGACACCTCTCCATGACACCTAGTCCAGACTTTTATCTTCTCTTGCCTCAACTACTGCAAGAGCTTCCTGACCCATCAAACCTCCTCCTCCCAGCCACCAGAATGATCTATTTAAATGTCCAGTCTGAGGTGGCTCTCACTGAGGTCCTTTTGAGGCACACAGAACATTTTCACCTCTGACAACTTCAAACTGCTTTTTTCTGGACCCTGTGCTTTTGTTCACAAAGAGTGCTTGCATCCCCTGCTTTTTGCTTGATTAACTCCAATTCTCAATTATAGTCTCAGCCCAGGTGTCACCTCCTCCAGGAAGCCTTACTTGATTATAAATAGGACATAAACAGCACTAACCCCCTCCTTCCCTCCCTGCCTGGGTGAGACTTCTGTGCCCAGGTAACATTCTCTGCAGAAACAGCTCTATAGGGCCACCTATTTGTATTATATTGATCTGTTCCTAGGCTCACCGCTCCCACTGGACTCAGCTCACCCAGAACAGGGACTGTCTGACCTCTGAAATTAACCCGAGACCAGGCTCTGATTAAGAGGAGTCAGAAGGCACTGAAGAAGGCAGAACCACCAACAGGCCATGGGAACCAGGAGTTCTGTCCCGTGCTAGATCACATCTCCACACCCTAACCCCGTGCCTCAATTTCCACTTTGGGAAAGCGAGGGGAGGGGTGAAGAGGGAGCAAAGGGAATCTAAGCGGCTCTGGAGGAAGCAGCTTCCATTGATTAGCATTTGTAAAGGGCTCTGAGTGCCGCAGATGGAAGCTGCTCCGCACAGGCAGCTTGTTAGGACTAAAAATAGAGTTGTGTAGCACCTTCTCGGCAGAGAGCTCAGGAAAGGGTGGAAGGGGTGAGAAAATAGGTAGCCAGAGGTGGAAGAAGGTGACCGAGTCCTAGCGGACAGTGCGCACCGCAGTAAACTACCGCGGGAGACCCTGCGCACCGCCGAGCGCCCGGCTCGGGAACTGACCCCCAGCACTCACCATCTGTTTGGAAAAGTCAGGGGCAGGGGACAGAGGGCGGGGCTGCTGTGCCGGGACCCAGATGAGCCACCTTCACCGCCACCGGGGGGTTAGGGGGGGTGGCGGGGCGCAGGAGTGACTGCGAGAGAGGGAGGCAGGCGGGGGGCCGCGGAGAGGGGAGCCAGGCAGAGACCTGCCCTGCGGGGCCAGACGCGGGGCCCCGTGCGCAGGGACCGGGTACAGAGAGGGGATGGGGTCAGGCCGGGGAAGAGCCGCAGGGGGAGAGGGCGGGGGACCCACGTTCTCCTGTGCCTCAGGTCTGACTCAATGCCATTTCTGAAACAGCCCGGGGGGCGGGGGGAAGGTGTTTTTGCAAAATGGCAAAACAACTCCTTGCTGAGGGCAGCCGGGGAAGAGCCGCGGGCGTTGGGAATCACCCCGGGTCCCCCCGCAGCAAGACTCCCGTGCCCACCCTCGGGCGGCAGCGGCGGGGCGGGGGACCCCAGCCTCGCTGCGCTCTCCGTCGTCCCCTCCCGGGACGCCGGGCGGGGGGCGACGCTTTCCCTCAGCGCAAGGCGGAGCGCGCCGCCACCCCCCGGCCGCGCCGGCGAGAAGGAGCCTCGGGGAAGAGCTAAAAAAGGCAAGGCGCGGTGCGGGTGCCGGTGTCGCCGCCGCAGGGGAAGGAATTCCCTCCGCCCCGCGCGCGCGGCCCCCCGCCCCCGCCCCGCCCAGAAAAGCCTCGGATTGTGCCCGGGAGGAGGAGGCGAGGAAGACTCCGTTCTAGCCAACCCCCGCCGCCCGGATCCTAGAAAAGGGGAGAGGATTCTCCCCGCCGGATCTGGTGGGTGGGAGGATGGGCCTCGGGGAAGGGAACGGTGGCCATTCCCGGGGGCGCGAGTGGCGGCGGCGCCCAGCGGGGCCTCCAGGGCTCGGACCCCGGCCGGGACGCAGCGATCGGCTCACCCTGCAGAGTGGTCGGCGCACCACTCTCCCGGCTCTCCCGGCGCGGGCGCCCCAACGCCCACACCTGCAACTCCGGACGAGCGCCCGAGGGTGGCCGGGCGCCGGGAGAGCCGCGCAGCCCCGACCACACCAGCGCCAAGCTCGCTTAGGCGTCTGTCCTCGCCCGAACTGAGGGCATCGCCGGCCCCCTGCCTGTCCCCTTTCAGAGCCGGAGAGGAGCCCCGAGAAATTAGTAAATGATATTGCACTCGTCAAGTTTTACACTTTGCAGAGCAGGTCCGCGGAATCATCTTGCTTGTCTCACTGTCACCCTGGCGTCTCCGTTTGACAAACGAAGAAATCAGAGCCTCAGAAAACTTCATTTATTAGCCCGCTTTAGCTAGTACTTGTAAGATACGAGGCCACGAACGCAAATCTTGGGTCCTGTGATTCAGGAACTTTCATCTGATCCCTAGCGCTGGGCATTATTCTTTGGAGTCTTTTCTCACATTTAATATTTCGGGGATGCCTACTATGTACCAAGCAAGATGCTCAGGACAGAAAGATGAACAAGAGCCACTCTCTGACCTCAAGGAACTCACAGTCCAGTGAGAAAGAGAGAGAAAACAAAATTATAGATTAAAATATGGTGTAAACCACACTGTTCTAAACACGGAAGCAGATTCAGTAACTTGCCCAGGTCTCCGTATTGTAGTGGTGCCGCCAGGATTTGAACCCAGACAGTCTGACTCCAAGGCCACCCACACATAACCACTATACTGAACTGCCTCTTTTGTGCTTAACTATATAGCCTTAGGTGGAAAAAAAAAGGCAAATCACCAAACAGTATGTACAGTATGTTCCCAATTAAAATACACATAAACACACAAAGAAAAAAAAAGACCAGAAGAATATATGTCAAAATGATGGGTGATTTCTGTTTTCTTCCTTTTTTTTATGAGTTTCATATTTTCTACACATGAATTTTGTAATAAGAAAAAAGCAATACATGTGTATTAAAATGCAGCTTGAATGCAAAGCTTCCAAAAGGTAGTGGTGCGTGAGCTTGCCCTAATAGCAGAGGAGGTAGGCAAGGTGGGAGATGGGGAAAGGCACTCCAGGGGGGGAGAAATTTGTACCCCAGGGGTGCAAAGGAATGGCAGGAGAACAGGGGGCAGCTGAAGAAACTGCCAGTAAGTCTGTGTGCTAGGAATGAGGAGGGGAGAGAGCCTGGGAGACTAGGCCTCAAATCTGGGGAAACCCCTCAAATAGAGAATTCCTAACCCTAATATTATCCTAAAATCTGCCCTGAGGGGATATGTCCATTGGGGACCTAAGAGAGCTGTCCAGGAGTGGGTGAGATTCCTGAAGGTTATTATTGTGTTATAAATCTTTTTCTATCTTTGGAGGTGAAAAAGCTGGTATAGGACATTAGACTCCATCAACATATTTAGGTCAGAAGGTGCTAGGGTGCTGGGCAGAAGTCATCCGGATGGGCTATTACTAGGCACATTTTCATAACTCAGGTTTACTCTTGCTCAGATCCGAGCCTGCAAAGACATCCCATCAATAACCCCTGCCTTTTGCAATTCTGCCCATCTCTCGGGGGTCTCCTTGGCCCCCCGGCTCTAATATCAGCCTCAGCTTATTAAAGCACTAGATTTTCAGCTTGTGGCTGGCAGGTCTTGTCCTCCACACCCAGCCCAGGCTTCCCAAAGTACCCTGATTCCCCTTTCTCTGCTGGAGAACCCGGGACAAAGATCAGTAACTGCTCTTCCTGCCCCTGGCTCTAGCCCTCTTGGAAACAACCCTGACCTCTCTAAACCCCACCCCAAGAGTTGCAGTATTCAGTGCACAGAATGCAAACTAGCAGCTTCTCTGCAGATTCCGAGTTCCAAGCTGGAAATAGAGGGGCCTTTGCTCACGTCATTGCATGAAATTCACCATCTGCCACTTGAGCAAGAGAGACTCAGGGATGTTTAATGTGAAAACTCGGCTCTTGCTTGGGCAGCTGACTGTATTTTAGGGTAAGGACCACAGCTGGCACGTTAACCCTGGGACCTGAGTTACTGACATTAGGGATTTGGCCTAATATCGGTCTAATAAGTGATAAACCAACCCATAGTCACAGATCTCCTCCCTTTAAACAGCCACCTCTGTGTATGCACAGACAACAGGCAGCAAGACCCAGACGGCCCAGCTGGTGGGCATCCAAGGTTGATGTGGCTGCTTGACAAGTGGCTGGGGACAGAGCTGAAGCAACTGGCCCGGACAACAGGGTGGGTCCCCCTCTTTTTGCCTGCTTTGTAGGTGGTGAAAGAAGGCAGACAGACTATGAGAGGCTGTTGTGATCATCTTTAAAAGTTGCAAGTGTCTATGTTCCTGCTGCTGGAGGAGGGAAAACACCCCCCTGGTTTCCCCTTCCCACCTCCTTTTTAGTTATGAGCAGTCAAGATGTTTTGGGGGTTTGTCTTTTATATCTGATTGTCTCTTAGTGTAATTTTTGGTAGCTTGGATTTATTTGCCTGCCTTCAAGCCTCAAGGGAGTCTCAAAGGAGCTGCCTTCCTCTGGGTGTGCCCGTTTTATGCACTGCTCCTCCCCAGTAAGTCCTAGGCAGAGGTAGGGGTGGGAGGAACTGGGTTTTATTCTTCCTTTTTATTCCCCACAGCATTCAGCCCAGTGCCTTATACACAAACAACTCTGAACTCCAAACCCATCTGTCCAACATCTGCCTGACATCTCCAGCAGGATGTCTAATAGCATAAACGTAACATCTGCCCCCTGCCCCCCGCCCCCCGCCCCCCGCTCCACCCACCTGGTCTTCCCCATCTCAGTCAATGGCAACCCCATGCTTCCAGGGGCTCAGGTCAAAAGTCTTGGTGCCATCTATGATTCTTCTCTTTCTCACCCCCACATCTAATCCAGCAGGAAATCCTGTTGGCTCTGTCTTCAGACAGATCTGGAGTCTGACCATGTCTCACCAACTTCATCTCTTCCGTCATTTCCTACCTGGGTTATTGCACTAGCCTCCCTGCTTCTGTCGGGTAGCCAGAGAAGTAGTATTCAAACCTAAGTGAGGTCATGTCACTCCTCTGCTCACATCCCTCCAATGGCTCCTCATTTCTCTCTGAGCAAAAGCCACAGACTATACAAGGATGATGAGATCCTACACGATTTGCATACATGATCCCCTAAACCATCCTATGTCTGTCTTCTCTCTCTACTCTGCTCCAGCCACATTGGCCTCCTTGCAGCTCCTCAAGCACACCAGGCACACTCCTGCCTCATGGCCTTTGCACTGGCTGGTCACTCTGCCTGATTTCTCTGTCCTCTTGGCTTGGCCTTCATCCTCTTTGCTTAAATGTCCCATTCTCGATGAAGCCCACCCTTCCACCCTATTTAGATTGCAAATGTCCCTGTGCCGGCACCTCCAATCTCCCTTGCGCTACTCTCACATTGGACTTAGTTCCAAAATGCTATATAATATACTCATATATGTTTTTCAGTATATGTCTCTATATTTATTTTTAGTATATGCTTCCCCTACCAGAAAGTGAGCGCCCCCAGAATCAGAGCTTTGTTTGTTTTGTTCCCAGGACTTAGTGCCTGGCACAGGGTAAGTGTTTAAAGAATGAATAAATATGTGGGTTCAAGGTAAATGGTGGTCACAGGCTCACACACTTTCCCCAGGAAGCCATGCCCCTCCATATCCACTCTGGCTTCTTTGCATCTCTTTCGGGGGATAAGGAGCTGTGCACCTGCTGGACACACAGGAAGAGAGAACAAAATTGAATGGGGTGAAGAGAATGAGGAGACAGGCCACAGACTGGGAGAAGATATCCACAAAAGACTTATCTGGTAAAGGACTGGTATCCGACATATACAAAGAACTCTTAAAACTCAACCACAGGGGCTGGGCACGGTGGCTCACGCCTGTAATCCTAGCACTCTGGGAGGCCAAGGCAGGAGGATCGTTTGAGGTCGGGAGTTTGAGACCAACCTGAGCAAGAGTGAGACCCTGTCTCTACTAAAAATAGAAAAATTAGCCAGGCTAATTTTTCATGTAGCCCCATGTGGCACGTACATGTAGTCCCAGCTACTTGAGAGGCTGAGGCAGGAGGATCACTCGAGCCCAGGAGTTTGAGGTTGCAGTGAGCTATGATGACACCACCGCACTCTAGCAGGGGCAACAGAGCAAGACCCTGTCTCAAAACAAACAAACAAAAAAACCTCAACCATAGGAAAACAAACGACCCAATTAAAAAGTGAGCAAAAGATCTGAACAGACATCTTACCAAAGAAGATATAAAGGTAGCAAATGAGCATACGAAGAGATGCTCAACATCACACGTCATTAGGGAATAGCAAATTCAAACAACAATGAGATACCATTACACATCTGTCAGAATGACCAAAATCTAGAGCACTGACAACATCAAATGTTGGTGAGGATGTAGAGCAACAGGAACTCTCATTCATTGCTGGTGGGAATGCAAAATGAGATATCCACCTTACAACACGATTTGGCAATTTCTCACAAAACTAAACACACTCTTAACATACGATCCAGCAATCATGCTCCTTGATATTTACCTAAAGAATTGAAAACTCATGTCCATACAAAAACCTGCACATAGATGTTTATTCATAATTGCTAAAACTTGGAAGCAACCAAGTTGTCCTTCAGTAGATGAATGGATAAGCACACTGTGGTACATCCATACAATGAAATATTATTCAGCACTAGAAAGGAATGAGCTACCAAGCTACAAAAAGACATGGACCAATCTTTAATGCATATTACTAATTGAAAGAAGCCAATCTGAAAGGCTACAGACTGCATAAGTCCAATTGTGTTACATTCTGAAAAGACAAAACTATGGAGACAGTAAAAAATATCAGTGGTTCCCAGGGGTTGGGGGGAAGGAAGAGGGGTGGATGAATAGAAGGAGCACAGAGGATTTTAGGTCCTTTAGTGTCCATCAGCAGGAATGAAACTACATTTCCTACAGCAGCAATGGGGATGATAAAATGTGGGCCCAGGCCTGGATATAAATTGTCCTTAGGACAGAATTGCTATAGAAGAGAAAACCAGTAGCTTGTCTGACCCCGGCTTCTAGACAGTGGCTGGATTCCTGCTCCTGCTTTCTGGGGTCATCTATCCCAGCTGTTCCTGCTTCTTTATTTCTCCCCAACCCCTTAACCCCAGGGCCCAGCAGCATTTCAGTGGATTAAAGAATCCTGCTTCACTCCAGACTTTGGGATTGGGGCATGGGAGCAGCAATAGGAAGTCTTTCTTTTATTTTCCTGCCCTCATGCCTGAGTTGAGTGAAAAAGGAACAAATCCAGGGCATCTGCAGAGGATCTTCCAGGATGTCCCCTTCACACCCTCATCTAGGGCCATCTTTGATCCTGAGAATTTTGAGATGAAGCTTGTTCCAGAACAAAGCCCCTTCTCTGGCAGAGGCCCCAGGAGCTTCTTTGGATAGGTGAGCAGTAGCCATTCAGAGCCTACAATCTACGCAGAAAGACCATGGCCATTCAAATTTTTTCAATAGACTTATTTTAGAGCAGTTGGGTGAGAACAGAACATTAAGAAATTCCATTCCCCTGAACTCTTCCCACCCCATATCCCACCATCATATCGACATTCCCACCAAGTGGTATTTCTAAATCAACTGAACTACATCCACATGTATATACCGAGTCCTTAGTTATATTAGGGGCACTCTCGGTGTGGAGTTCTGGCCTAGTGTGAATCAGACAGCGGCTCTTTGTAGTTTGGCAAAGGTGCCGAATGCTGTCAGCCCGCATGGTGGCCATCATCTCGAGGAAGTTGCAGGCGCCGTGCAGAAGCCTTTTCAGTTGAGGACATGGAGGTAAGAGGAAAAGGAAGTCAAGAGTCTTTTGTTAAGTACCTGGGAAAATGAAGCAGCAGAAAAGTATTATTTCCATTACTAAGAATGAAGGCACTGCCTTCAACGAGATTCAGCCTATTAGCCTGCTTTACCTGGAGAATTGTGATTTTCAGCTAAAACCTTCTCGGCGATCTCCTCCAAGGAGCTTCTTTGGATTAGGGCAGTAGCATAGAGGTAAATCTACGCAAGTAAAGTACACTACTGGGCCATTTCACATTTTTCAATAGACTTTATTTTTTAGAGCAGTTTTGGGTTTGAAGAGAAAGGGCCAGGGTAATCTGAAGCTGGTATAGGTACCAGAGAAGTATACCTGGATTGCTCTTCTTAAACCCATTATAGTCCTGGTTATATTTTTCTTCTTGCTCTTCATCGTCGGCCATAGAGGAAAGGATGACAGGAAAAGATGTCTTTGGAAATGACTTTACATTTTTCCATTCAAGTTAAGTTCACCAAGATGACATTTAAAGTAACCCTGACAACAGAGCTGCAGATTAAATATATTACACTCAGGGTAACATCCTTATTGCCCACTTGAGAAATTAATGTTGTCCTTAACATAGTGATATTCATTTTAATTCCTGGGGAGGAGATCACTTGTAGTCTGATGGGTGCATGTGGAGTGGGGAGGGGCAGCCCCAGATCTTGACCCTGGGGATGTTAGGGGAGATTTAGGGGTTGGCCTAGTGTGTGAACTTCAGGATTTGCAGGGTTGGGGCCGCTCCCTGCTCCTCTCTGGCTTTCCCCCAGCAGCCTGGGTTACACATTTGTCCCTCTCCGGGACAGCTCAGCCCACTAAACAAATGAAGGTGAAAAGCCAAACCCAGCAAAGAATTTCAGGTCTTGATGCCTCAGTGCCCCGAACTAGCTCTGTGTGTTTGGAGCCCATCCCATGGCTGTGACCATGGAGGAAGTGTGCAGGCCACCAGAACACAGATGCCAGAAGCCTGGAATTGTGCAGCTCAGGAGCTGAAGGAATTTCAATGAAAAGAAAATAAGGTCAGAGCATGGAAAAGGGAAAGCAGTCAAAAGTCCTTTTTTAAGTACCTGAGAAAATGAAGAGGCAAAAAATTATTATTTCAATTACTATGAAAATGTATTTTATTAGAAGATGGGGATTCATCATTGACACTCAAAAGCCCGAAAAGCAATATCCAGCACTATAATACCCCTGTCTCCACACAGGGAGAATGAGTTATTAAATCGGAAGATGAATGTTTTGCAGTTCAGTTAAACTGCATCTGTTAAAAAAGAAATAGTTATAAACTTGCTGTGGATCCCCAACTCCTCCTCACTAAAGCTGCCTCTTGCCAACCCCCAACCCTCCATATCTTCAAGGATTTTGACCCCCCCCTTTCACATTTCTATGGCATATGAAAATTCAGGAGTAAGAACGGAAAAAAAATCAGCAAATTAAATGCAAACCAGAGGTTTTTTTATTATTAAAAAAAAACCAGTTGCATATAGTTCAATTGTTGCAAAGTGCGACAATGTAAATGCAGTGCATTCTTATGTATAACAGCTTTTCCTTCCCTCCTATGGCAGCCTCAGTAAACGCAGCACTTCTGTTCTGCATGAATAAATATGTATAAAATGTAATGCTGCAAAGAAATAAAATCCGATCACTGAAAGATACCATTTCTTAGATTCTGGGGGCAACATGAGCCACTAGCTTTTCTGATGCTTTGGTATTTATGTGAGCAGCCATTGAAATGATAATGTGGAATTTAGTATTTTTTTTTCAAGGGCAAATAATTTCCAGCTGTTCATTCCAGCTTTAAGAAGTAGAGGTTCTGGTGGTCTATCTCCCCATTTTGTTTTCTGGGTGGGCTCTGTGGCTACTTCCCTGTTTCCTCATTCAGGCCATACACCTGCAACCTCTAAATGCTTTCCCTTCACCGCCTGGGGAGTCAAACTCCCAAGTAAGTGAAATAAAGAATTTATCCCTCAGAGCCAGCTGTTCACAGCCTTTCACCACAGAGATGCACGCGCCAGATGAGCTGCAAGCTCGACACACTCCTGTGTGCAAGGGTACTGGCCACTACACACAATTCCCTGCCCACAAAAAGGAAACTTCAGCCCTTTCTCTCACTAGTCTCAAATCATATAGGATAGTATTTTTAGTAATAATCTTATATATGAGGCTATTTTTTTAAAGAGGAGATTGCTTACAAACTTTGGCACTTTGTCTGTAACAAAATACTTGGGACCCTGCACACAGTTAGTTCTGAATTGCCCTCTGTCGTCTGCGAAGGCTAAAGCTGCGAATTATTAAGGTCCAAGTTGTTTGGTTCCAGCCCCCAGGGCTCTTGCAGGCTTGGCCCAGCCTGCCTTTCCTGCTTGTCTCCCAGCGCTTCACCTGTCTGCACTGTCCAAAACCCGGTGAAGTCTCACGCCATGCTTCCACACGCATCTTGGCCTTTCCAGATCATCTTGTCATTGCATTTACTCTTCCCTCTCTGTGTAACGCTCTTTCCTAGATTTGGAATGCTCAGCCTTCAAGATTCAGCTCAGATGTCACCTGTTCTGCAGTCCCTTCTTCCATCATCACCACAGCTTCCTCATGCATCCTATACATACCATAGTGATGTGTGTACTGGCTGTCTCTGCCAGCTTCCTCCAGGGCAGAGGTCAGGTCTTAGCACTGTCTGCCTCACCAGTACGTAGTGTCCATGGTGCAATTAACAGTGTCCAGTGTTTGCTGAAGGGTTGAATGAATGAACTACCCAGAAGAGACAGTATCCAGCTTATTCTTCCAGTTCTCAGGATTTTCCTTTTAGCCCCATCCCAGGAGAGGGATGGCAGGAGACTACTTGGGAGAACTTGAAAAGCCAGAAACTCAGGAGAGAGGTCATCATCCAGTGATGAAGGTCCCACCAATGGTGACATGTCCTATCTCTACCTCGGCTCATAGCCCAGGGGCACTTTGCAAACATGCTTCATAAATGACAATGTATGTTTGTAATGCTTGGGTTGTATAAATAAACAGCACTAGAACTATAAAATTAGAAGTAAATAAATGAGTTAGTAATTGTTCCCTCTGCTATTTAAACAAGGGTACTTGTTGAGGGGGACATTAGCTTCCTCAGAGGAAAGCCAAAATCTGGCTTGGTTAGCAAGAAAATGTGAACAAATTTCTGTTGATGTTAAGGGTAGAAAGGAAGACTCCAAGTTTTGATGGGAACCTCTCCCTTAACTGCTGGGTGACCTGGGGCTAGTTATTGAACCTCTCTGGGCCTTGGCCCTTATCTTTAAAATGGAAAATGATAATAGTGCCTCCTTCATTAAGTCCTTGCTGGTATATAAATGTAAATTACACAGCATGATGCCTAAAACAGAAAAGCACTCCATAAATATTAGCGATTTTAGTTATGGTTTGGGTTTCAAGGATTTTATTTTGCCCTTATAAATCCATCAAGTGGACATCATATTTTGGTCTTTTCTCTCTTCTCCAAACCAAGCTCTCCTAATGAGAGAGCTGATACAGCCAGAAGACAAATAAGCAGTGACAAGACCCTCCGATGCCTCTGTGCTGGTGGGACTCCTTGAACTGAGCCCCTCGGCCTCAGGGATAAGGTGTCCCAGCCATTTCAACTGTTTCAGTGGCTCAAAGCCCTTTTTGTTTACTCTTTCCCTGTTCTTGGTTGTATGGATGAGAACAGCCAACTCTGGAATATAGACTATTGGTGCATAACTAAAGAGATATTCTTCCTTATCATGAATCAAAACCTAAGGGGCACAGGGAGGTCATCAGAGCCCACTGGGTGGCTGGGTCTGTTGGTAGGTCCTCGGTATGTTCACGCCTTCAAGCTGTCAGTTTCTTTGCCTTTAAATAGCCCAGCACACACAAAGACTATATTTCTGTGCAGGGCCTGCCAGAGCCAGGAGGCACGGACTGTGTCCCCCATAGCCAAATGGCTGGGAAACCCCGAGGCCAGGGCCAGCAGCTTGTGAACACACACACTCCTGGAGCCCACCACTCTGCCTCCCCATTCTGTTATGAAACCTGCCCCAGGGACAACCACACATGTGGGCAGCCGGGGGCTTTCCTCAAATTCACAACAGCTTCATGCTGTCGCTGGGCGGAACATGAGCTGCTTACATAAACACTGCCTCAGAGACACCTGCAGTGTGGGATGCAGGGAGTTGGAGTCAGGGGAGGGTGCAGGGAGAGGCAGAAAGATACAGGGTGAGAACATGGCTCTGCACCCCGCTGTAGAGGGGCCACCTGTGTATCCGTACATCACACACACACATCACGTACACATGCGCACACACACATTTTCATACACACACGCACACTCACATATGAGGTTTGTCACCTTCTCAGCTGTGACTGGGAGGCAGGGAAGAAGGCAGTACAACCAAGTAGTCCTCATTCTTTAACAGACTTGACCTTTGTCCCCAGCCCGCCCCATCTCCTCCTACACCTGCCTCTACTGCAAGCTGGCTGTTTGCAGGTGAATCCACCACAGGTACAGGAACAGCTCCTGGGGTGCGGTGGAAAGGGAGGGAGGGGCAGAATCCCTGGTTAGAGAGTACAGTCGGGGATTGGCCTGGTAAGATGGTGTTTAGGGGCCTCTACCGAAAACTTATCTCACAGGTCAGATGGGTCTGGGATCTGTGGGAGAGACTGGAGGGTCAATGCATGCTCAGGGAGGGGGCTCTGAGAAGTGGCAGGACAGGCTGTGCGCAGAAGGCTCCGGTCTCTGGATCACACTTGCTCACTTTTCTGCTCGTCAGTTTACCTGACACACCAAGTTAGTGAGATTGCCTGGCACTTCTGGACTCAGGCCCCCCGGCCTCCTTCCTCTGGGCTACTCCAGAGGGCTCTTCACTCCTGGCCAGCCCGAGAGAGTGAGCAGGAGCGAGAGGTTTCCCAACAGGGGTGCGTTCCCTGGCTTCATCCAGGCGGAGGCTCTAGCTCAGGGAATGGACAGTACAACGGATATCCAGGCCGAGCTGGAAGCCAGGGGAAACTGTCCCTCCTCTTCAAAGTATTCTTGCTCTTTAACTGTAGTCATCACAGTTAAGCCACCATGGGCAGACCCCGGAGGCTGGAAGGGGACATTCAGAGTGATGTTGGCTTGTTACTTATCACAGAACAATGAGTGGTAGCGAGAGCTAAAAACTGTGGTTCTTGTTCCCAACCCAGTGTGGCTGGGGGGCCAGGAGCATCTCCTCTGTGTCCCTCTATGTCTTTTGTGGCAGAAAGAGAGGACAAGCCCTTATCCGTGGGAAATGCCTTACTACAACATTGCTCTATTGCCACCTTACTCTCTCAGAGCCCACTCACAGCAAATTGCACCACAAGCTGGGCAGGTAGGCAGAAATCTCCAGGTGATGAGTAAAGAGCCAGACACGCAGATTTAAGTGACTTGGGTAAGGCCACAGGATGAGAGCACATACCTCTGGAATGGCCCTCAACATATTTTACTGTGACATGTCTGCTTCTGGACTGCCTGTCCCACCAGACCATGAGCTCCACATATCTTAGTCACCCTTGTACTTCCAAGCCTAGCACTGGGCCTGCCACAACAGAGGCACTCAATAAGTGTGCTGTGGACGCATGAATTGGTTAGTAGCAGAGGTGAGATTTAAGGCCAGTGGGGAGGGATGAACATCTCTCAGGAGGAATGTTGACTTCAAGAAGCATCAAAAGAAGTAGAGACAATCTTGACATTAAGTTCTAGCTCTTCAGTCTACAGAAGACAGAACTGAGGTCCAGACAGGTTAGGCTACAGACTCAATCCCACACAGCAAATTCGAGGCAGGGCCAGGACTACCACCCAGGTGTCCTCATCACGCTACCCCACACTGGTCAGGGAGGACAGGGAGCCGGCACAGGGGTGCTTCACACTGGGGGAGGTGTGATTCAAGGCCTTGGGGTACACACACGATTGAAAACAAAACCGCATGATTCAACACACATCTGCAGCAGCAATGCAATTATCTCTGAGATCTAAGCATTGATCGATGGGAGTTTTAATTACCAAAATCTCTTCATCCTCCCCCACAGAAGAAAAGAAAAAAAATTTTCTGGCATGTTTACTTCATGATAAAATACGATAAAATTCTACATCACACAGGGGTGCATTGCATTTGCAAAAAGGGGGTGTTAAACACCATTTGTGTTGTGGTGGTCGTTTCTGCAGCTGAAAATATTGTTCCTTTTGATCTTTCAGACTGAAAGACAGATTGGTGCATATGCCCAAGTTTGGCTTCAAAATGGAATAGCTGCACCCAAACTCGGGCCTGAGCAAGGGGCTGCGGAGCAAAGTGTGGCCTGGGACTCTGCCCCAGCGTGCACAGTAGACAGCGGGTGGTGGGGTGGGAGTGACAGAGCCAGCTGCGTAGGCCTTCTGAGAGACTCAGCCGAGGAAACAGAGCCCCTAGGAGCCCCACCTCCATAGTGGGTGCCGGTGTGACCTTAGCCCTTTCACCTACTGTCCCTGCCACCTGCTTCACAGGACTCTGTGTGGGTCAGATTACACATGAACTTTACAGAGTCTCAAATGGCTCTATAAATTAATTTATTTTTTATAAATTTATAATTATTTACAAATTTATAGATATTTAAAAAAATCTTTTTAAAATTAAAAAAAAATTTTAATGTATTTTTAAAAATATTTTTTAAAATATCACAAATTTATAAATGATTTATAAATTTTTTATAGACACTCAAACAGCTCTATAAATGTGAGGTATTGTTATTCCATAAAGACACAGACAATGGCTGTGGATGGCCACTCTGGAGTTTTAAAGGAAAAAATTGTTCAAAAACTGCTCCTATGGCAGCTGTCATCTGCTTTACGCTCCGGTTGGCTTCTCCTTCACAGTGGCTGTTGGTGTACGTGTTTTGTTCCTGATGCTAACTGAGGCCCTTCCGGATGGAGTCTCGATCCCTGCTGAGTAGATGCCTGCCGCGTGGCAGATGCACGAGGCTCTAGGGGACATCTCCAGGTGGCCTGGGCCCTCCTCCCTGGGCCTGGGCATGCTTGCTCCACCAGGTCCCCCCTCGCCCTTCGTGCTCTGCCCTGCATGGGGGAGGGGTGTGGGGACTGAGCCCTGGTTGCATTTCCCAGACTTCCCATCACATCCGGATTTAGTCTGGGTTGGGTCATCCAGAGGCACCGGCAGGAGATTAAAGGGCAAGAGGGAGGGAGAAGCCGGGACATTTCTACTTCCTCTTGGAGTCCGACAGTGCTCTGGCCTCGGCTGTGTCTACTGAGACCCATGGGGCTCCAGCGTCCCCAGGGAAAGATACCCCAGCCCCTGGACTTTCCTAACTCTGCATCCTCCTTTGTCCCTCCAGCCCGAGGGCAGCAGGTGCTGGTGTGGGGACTGCCTTTCATCCTCTTTTGGCTTCTCAGACCTCCCATCACCTACATGAGCAATTCCTTGTATTAAATCCCCTCTGTTGTTAACACAGCCCTCCAGCCTCTGATGAAGATGCCTGTGTGTGCCTTTGCTGGCGTTCAAGGTTGGCCAACCTGCAGGCCTTGATGCAGAAGGGGTCAAAGCCCATCAGACTCGTGCTTCCTACAGCGATTGTATTTATTTGTTCACTTTTCTCTCGTCTGTCCCCCTCCACCAGGCTGAAAGCCTCCCGAGTGCAGGGACTTGGACCATCTCATTTACGACTGTGTCCCCAGTGCCTAGAGCCGAAATAAACATCTAACGGACACAAAATACTTGTTGAGAGAAGAAATTAGTAAAACCCCTTAAATTCCAAACAGCACTCTCCCCATGGGACAATGCCCCTCTTTGGGGTAACCTCTCCCGGGATTAAGATCTATTGCTGCCTGGAACAGGCCCCGTCAGGTCCTGCTGACCTTGGTTCATGACAGGGAGGCAGCAGAGCGCAGCCAAGAGGGATGGGGCTGTGGGGCCAAAGCCCCAGCTCCACCCCTGGCCGCTTGTGTGATGGACCAAGTGGGGACAAGTGACTTAACCTCTCTAAACCTCAGTTTCTCCAGCTATAAAATGCTGCTAGAGTGGCTACACCGTCCTAGGGTTGTAAGAATTAAACAAAGTGATATGTGTAAAAGCTTGGCCACCCCATAGGTGCTGAATGACTGTATTATGACCACTGGCATCTCCGTGAGAGTCTCGCCCAACAGGACGGATGAAGAGGGGTGCTGAGGAGACTTGGGGAGCTTCTCTAGTTGTGTGACTGTCCCTGGTTTTCTGTGAGGATTAGAGAATACCCTCTCCCTGTCTCATTAGCTTTTCTGTGGCTTCACCCCATCCTTTCCCCAATTTTTCAGAGAAAAGAAGCATTTAGAACTGGGATCCATCCTATCTCTTTTCAAGAAGGAAACTGAGTTCCAG